>BPLQ01009096.1:0-371345 GCA_021605075.1 Caerostris darwini | reverse complement strand
AAGAAATATATCTGCAAGCTAAAAAAATTTAATAGAAAAGCACCAGGAGATTCTCCAAGAAGCTCTCCATGCACTCTACTGTTTGGTTTATTTGTGAAACTCTAAAGTGTTGCAAGTGGTTCAGCTCCACGGGGAGTGTTGACCCAGCTGAACATTCTCTCTTACTTATATTTCTGCTTACAATTTTTCATTTTCACTTATTTTTGTTTTATATTCTGTTTCTTTTTTATTTTATTTAGAAAAAACTTTTTTTTCCGCTATTATGAATTTCATATGCCTTTCAGAAACACTTGTTTTGCATGATTCATTTCAAAGTGTTCAGAAGTATGATTTTTCCTCGAACCACTATCATCTTTTAAAATGAAGTTATCTGTTTACCTACATGCACAACTTTCAACTGACCAATTATTCAGACCACGATCTCCAGGGACGTCACGAGCGTTTTTGTTGTTCACCTGTTCCAAACCACTTCTTCCGATACTTGCACGAAAATGAAAGTCAGGAAAAAATGGAATTCCAGGGTCTGTGCGCTGGAATTGTGCTCCACTCGCAAACTGGCTGAAGCGTACTTTCGGAACATTTTTCCGCCGCCATATAGCCCGGAAAGGCATCTTAGCCCCGACCAGCCTCTGTTGGAAGGATCATCAAGCATAAAGACTCAAGCACTCGATCTCAGGATTCCAGAGAAGGCTGCCAATTGCCTTTGGGCCGCTGCAGGAAGCTGCCTGAGAGGCGGTTTATCAGCATCACCACAAGAATACTGTGCTTTTTTTCATCTTCCCAAGTGTCAGTCTTCTTGGTGAAGCAGTTCATAAAAGAAGGCATCACTTGAAATCTTAGGATATTATGATTTGACTTATTTGTTTCATTTGTTGCTTTTGCTTTTTCATCTCAGTCTTTCTTTGCCTTGGCCATTACGACCTGAAGAAGAATTGTTTTTGGCACGACTTACGAAAGTGCATCATTGTCAAAACTCACAGTGAATGAGACCATGCAGAAGCTATTTGCACTAAGAAAAGGTTGTCAAGCCATTTTGGAAAATTTGTCAAAAAATTTCTGGCTATAGCACAGGAGCAAAATCCAAGGAGAAGAGGTTGCGATCTTGTGTGATCAATATCACCTGCTCGAAGAATACAACAAAAAAAGCCTGGATTACCACCTATTTTGGAGACTTATATCTTCCACGTTGGAAACTTTTACAAAAAAGTGTTGCTGATTCAAATCTGTTGTTTTCTATAAATCTGATGGCGGTTCATTATACTCATTAACATTTGGGGAAGTCCTCATTTCAATTTCTGAAAAGCACCTGAAAATCTGTTACCAATCTGAAGCATTTTTGCAGTTTCCTCATTATGATGGATTTGTCCAATAACAAATGCATTTACTGGGATAATTCATCTATGGTTTTATTTGTGTGTGCAGAATTATGTACAAATGAACCACCTACAAAGTACAGTGGCCTCAGTTTAATACCTGAAGGTTCTATGAGAGATTCTAAGATATTTTTAAAAGCTACTCATTACTGTGCTCCATTTCATTCTCTTTTTTTTTTCTTTATAAAAAATTGGTGCAGAAATATTTTACGATTATATTTCAACAAGGCATAACTGTTCTTGCCAGGATGACTTATACATTACTTTTTGCTTGCGAAAAGAATGTTTTGATATTGCTTTCATAAAAATATCTCCCGTTCTTTCAAGGAAACACGTATGGGCGAGGTCTTTTCTGGAGAAATTAAAGTGGCACAGCTCTAGAAATGAAGGATCAGGATGTATTATGGCGCGCCTCATCGTAAGCTGAGTGCTATCATGTTGGAGATCAGACATTGAGCCAACTCATTCTGGAGACAGTGAGGAGGAAAGGCTTTCCAGCTCGAGATGGGTTTTGGGTTACCAGTGAACTTGTTGGGTGTTATTTAGATGATTACGATTTTACTTACAAAGAGAAATGATGCATTATATTAAAAAACATGTATTGCTTCATGTATTCAAAAATGAGTACAACTGAAGCTGAAAAAAAAAGTCGCGATATTTGTAATGAAATAAATTTAATTTTTTAACACCACGAAGTAATATTTTTTTTGTTGCATAACGCTAAGAATATATTATTTGTTTAATGTATAATTAAATAAGATATTCTTAAAAATATGAATGATGAAATCAATCCGCAAAAAAATAAAAAAACGTTATTCCTTTTTTCTTTTTCTTTTGCATTTATTGATCCTCCATTCTTTAACTGGTATTGCAAAAAAATAGTACGTTTCCCCTTCTCTTATTTTAACTCTGTAACCGGCTTTTTCTCCTACCCACTGCCAGAGCACCCACTTTGGCATTCAGGAGAAATGGTCAGTAGACCTCGAGACTCTCACTCGAGAGAAAGTACAGCGCAACCGGTGCTGCCGTTGAGAAACGGTTGGTACAGCACAATAACGCGCTTCTGTTGAGAAACGTTTAATTTGTAATTTCTCACCCCGAGAGAATATATATTTAGCACAAATCCTGTGTTTTTGTTGGCCTACAGACTCTCCCCCGATAGATAGTATATTCCATTCATCCCGCGCAATCTCGCATCGAATTTTTGGATTAGAAGTGGAATCCTTCCACGAATGTATAATTATATGTCTTTAAATGTGTTAAATATTGTTTATGTCGTATTGTATGTGTGTGATATCTGTGCGTGTGAGTTTTCAAACATGTGTCTAAATTCTCAACCCAATCACACCCTATTACAATTCAGCTGCACAACCGACAACACTATAATCTGGTGTACAACGGGGACAGCTCGTACTTTCACACTACATCTTTAAATTAACCCTATTTTTTAAACTTATTTATGTTTTAATAATATTAGAAAAAAAAAAACATAACAAATTTGAAATTTATTAAAATCTATGGTTAAGATACAATCATCCATTGCGCTTTTAAAACTGTCACAGTTGCAGTTAATTATCATTGAGAAAAGTTATTAACTTGCAATGTTTTAAGTAAATTTAATACATATTTTTGACAAGTTTTGAAAGCATTCAGATTTTCCAGGAAATTAATTAAAGATTCATTATCACTAAATATAAAGTTAAGAATAAATATGATATATAAAATTAAGAAAGCTTAAGAGTCTTCTGAGAACTTTTGTGGAAATTTGATGCGATTTATCTGAAACATGAGTGCTACTATATTAAAAATGATTTTGTTGAAATTATTAATGTTGGCGTTTTAAATTTAAATTATCAATGGAAAATTTGAATTTACTAATTCTGCTTTCCTTATTGGAAACCATTTTAACTATTCTTTGAATTTAATTAAATTCCATTCCAGTTAAAATATTTTATGACGAAGGCAGAAAACATTTCAAACTCACATTAATACAAAATTATATACGCAATTAATTCTTGATAACTCTAAAATATAATTATTCATGATGCGAAACAAGTGATTGATCAGAATTTTTATACATATAATAACTATAGAATTTCAAGAGCAGTTTAGTAGAAATATTTAAAGCTCTTAAATACTTTATGGACTTACATTAAGCCCCATTGATTATGGCAATTAACTTTAGAAACATTTTGAAAGAATATAAAACCTTAAATTATAATTAATTCCAAAGAATTATGATTTAAAAGCACTCATGGATATTTTAAAACCACTAATAAAAGTTTTAATTCTCATAAAAGAGTAATTCGAAACTTAATTAATGTTAATTTACCATTATTTTCTCCCCAATGGGAAAAGGTTATTTGTAACTCTTTCCCTAATTACATTCAATCCATTATACTACATTGTAAGTTATGTAATTAAATTACATAATATATTTCCATTCATATTAATTATTCAAAATATAATAAATTATATTTTGAAATTAAATTTATTTAATGAATTTAAATATTTGTTTCAATTATATATGTAAGTAAGACATAAAATCTTACATTCTTGATTTTTCATATAGTTTCTCATTTTAATATTCCTTTCTATTATTTAATTATAAATATTCCTTCATTATTTATTTCTGAAACTCATTAACAATTTTATGATTTTAATGCCTGTAAACAAATTAAATAAATTGCAATTCCGTTTCCTTTTTTTTCATTAAAATAATTCAAATGTCTTTTATACCATAGTGTTGTTATTGTAATTATACTGATATGGGTCTCATGAATTATGTAAAATATCACCAATTATTTTATTAAGTTGAATATTATCTCGTTGTTGAGCGATGTTAAATAATTGGTGATAATAATAATTTAGCAAATAAGTTATAACATTTCTATAAATTTTCCTTCATAAGTAAGATTTGTTGTATAAAAATTTAATAAATGTCATCACCAACTTAATTAATTATCAGTTATAATTTCACGAGGTTAATTATAATTCAATTATAAGTTATAATTTCATGAAGTTGATTTATAATATTTTCAATCATACATTAATTTATAACGTCCATATAGGAGGTTCAAGGAATTTAAGATGGTATGAATGCTTTTCTTTAAAGGGATCTAAGGTATTAAATGCGAAAAATTACTTTTTTGTTTGCAGATAACGTTATCAAGTTAGAAAAGACCTTAATTTAAGTGATATTAAACATTTCAATTTGAGCCTCAAACTTTCATGTCTTATTTCAAATATCTATTCGTGGCTTTTCCAAACAAATTGAAATCAATAGTAGAATAGTACAGATTATGGCTAGCTACGCGTATATTCACAGTTGAAGACGTAAGGGAGTTATTTAAATTCTGCAAAATCTGCAACTTTGAAACTTTCGCGAAAGTAGAATGTTAAGTTTCAAATAAATGGTGAATATAAGGTGTATATGATTATTGAAATTTTAGAATTGACGAGAGATGTTGACACAAACATGTCATTTATTCCGCACAGCAATGACAACAAAGCAATGATTACAACTCAAAGTCTGAACTATAGCTAACTTTTAATTTTTTTAAAACGATGGAACACTCTACGGTTGCCACACATCTCGAGTAAAATTCATTTAAATATTTTTCTTTTACTCTCCGCACACGGTCCTTTGTATAGTGCTCGTGCTAATGTATGGTGGATCCAGTTTTCTCTTTTTCTCTCCATCTGCAGCCCGCTATATACTACAGTTCTCTTCAGAATACATGGTGGATTCTTACCGGAATAACGTATTGGTCTTCCTCACTAGCGATGCTTAATTTGCAACAAATAAATTAAGCCTAAATGTTCCATTTAAATACTGATATTGGAAAAAATGTATCTGTAAGTTGAAAAATACCTCCGTAATCGTTTCGAAAAAGCTTACTCAAAGTGAGATAGACCTTCTTCTCTCTCGAAATTCAATCCCCTTGTTCCAATATATAGTGAATCCATGCACTTGTAGCTCTCGAGGTGCATCGTGGGTAATACTAAATCTACTACTTTCGTCCGCTAACGCATTAAATATTAGCAAGCGGCCAAATTAGAAGTCCAACAAAGAGGTATAATAGAGGAGAAAAGTAATTTCGGTGCTGCTTTAATGACAATAAAAATAATTTTACTTAAATTTTTTTTATAATTAACTACATAATATTAAATTCCACTACCATCATTAAAATACTTTTCTTTCAAACTTGGAAACTGTAAAGATAATTCCATAACATTGCTACTGAAAGAAGAGGATGTTTGGATTACATTTAAAAGAGTTGCTTTTAAATTTCTCGGAAATATAAAATACTGTAATTGCGAAAATATAACTCAATCCATGTTGAGAAAATTTGTAAATTCGGGTGTAAATATGACTCTGAAAGTTCATTTTCTACATTTACACTTTAGTACGAGTAATTTACTTTGAAAATCCTTGGATCAGTGAGTATAGAAGCTGAGAGTTTACCCGAACATATTATGATGGAAAGTAATAATAAGGACTTTGGAATGTAAATATGATGGGAGATTACTGCTGGTCCTTCCGTAGAGAAACTCCATGAACGTCATATAAGAGGAAAGGCTACAAACGAACTTTTAATGACAAAAAGTTATAAAAAAAACACGAAATTTGGGTTACTGTGATAAAGGAGAATACTTCGTCCTACTTTAACCGTTCTAATGGTGAAAAAAGTGGAAATGTAAGGGCAATGTTTACTTTTGCTTCATACACATTTTTTCATTTTGCTGCGTTGAATTTGTTATTAAAGCAAAAATTATGAAATGGTTTACTGAAAAATTATGGGTGACAGAAAAAATGTGATTGTATAATTATGCAGATCATCCCGCTAAAAAAAAAACTTCTTAAATTAAAAAAAAATTTTTTTAGATAGTCTTTGTAATCGATTCGTCGTTAATTGTTTTTAAATTGAGTGTCTATCTTTCCACTGAATAGCTGATAGAATAGTCCCCCTCTATCACATAAGAGACGAATGATTCATTTTCTATTAACTATATCTACACCGTATGATCCATCTTGTATTAACTACAACAACATTGTATGATTCATCTTGTATTAACCAAAACTACACCATATGGGAATTTTGAAAGTAATATTCCATAGAGACCTGGGGTACTTGGAAGTTTTGATACTGTCCCACATACTAGGCGGTGAAGTTTGCATGTATGATTAGTACATTTACTTTAGATTGTGTTGCATCTGGGCCATTTTGACTAATGCAACAGATGAATTTCTTTTTTTATGTATAAATTTGTTCAGATGTTGCGGATTAGGTATGCACTTTAACAAGTACTAGGCCATCTTCTTCTTTATTTATTTATCTTTTTAATGGCGTGTCGCATTAACTTTCCTGCTATGTTAAATTATTTGTTTGAGTAAAAAAACTATTATGTTATGTAACCGTGGTTCCACCTACGCAACCATGTTTCCTCTTATGCACTGCAGGAGTGCCTCTTGTGGCGTTCAGAAGAAATCTTCAGTAGGCATCGAGACTTTCACCAGAGAGAACGTACGGTGAAACAGGAGCTGCAATTAGTTACAGGCTCTCATCCCGAGAGCTAGAAGTGGAATCCTTCCACTAATCTTTAACTGTATATCTTTAAATGTGTTACATGTTCTATCTTTAATTGCGGTGTTGCGGTGCTATGTGTTCTTAAACTTGTGTTTCAACCAGACTACACCCAGATCCAGCTCCATGAACAACCGACGAATACTACAGCTAGAAATATGAAGATTAGTTGGAGGCACATGACTTAGGCCATCAGGACACGCCCTAAAAACCCTACAGACTCTTTCAAAAATATTAAAAGTGAAGATAAAGGCTATCCGATGGTTTAAAAGATTTCTGTATAATATTTCTGCAATAAGGTCAATACTTTGAAAAATCTATGCACTACATGAAAAAGATAATGAGCACACTTACATGTTTGATAATCCATATCACTCTGCCGTAGCAAAAGCTCATGATACCAACTGGCAGGATGTAGCCCATGACGAATATGTAAGCAATGAAGGACGAGTGCGTCGAGTCGGGGGTCTGCCAGTCCAGAGAGCAGGCGATCCCGGGGTGCTCCACGATATATCTGTTCCATCCGAACAGGGGTGGGACTGCCTGTGCCAGAGAGTACACCCAGATGAGACCGATGGTCAGCGACGCAGAGACGCCGGTCAGGTTCTGGCCATGGAATGATCGGGATATGATTATGTAGCGGTCTATGGCTATGGCGGCCAAGGTACCTATGGCTGTCATGCCTGGAAAATGAAAGCATAATTACTAAATGGGTTTATAAATGAAAATCATTATTTTAAAGTGATAACTGTCTTATCAGAAGTTAAGTAAAGTCACAAATTTTTTTAAATATCGGAACTTGGAATTTCGAGTAGTATACCATGAATTAGCCCCCTTCCCCCAATGAATAGAAGGAATTTATTTCTTTTTTGAATAGACAGAAATAATTTCCCCTTATTTGTGTATAATATAAAATGAAATACGAGAAGACTTATCATAATAGCCATAGAGGGCCTTTATTACTGAAATCAGCAACTATAAAGGTTACCACCAATAAATTAAAACCCTCTCCTTTCATCACATTAATCTGCTTGGTTTTACTATACCGAGAGTTATTAATTTATTCGGAACTCATAATAAATATTCAAACAATCGATAAAGTTAAGTTAATATATCTGCTATAATGCTGGTAGTAAACGTGATTTTGTCTCAATAGGAGATTCACCATAAAAATAAGTGACAAAAGAGAAAATTTTGTGTGTGATTTTACCAGATTTGAGTGCGTGATTTTTTGTGCGTGATTTGCATCTACCAATAACTGTAATAATAAAAAAGTTTAATTTTAAATAAATAATAGTATCATCAATTATATGAACTTATATGATATTCATAAAAAGTTGTGTTTTCATTATGTAAAATATTCCAACTAGAAGTCAAAGGCAGTGTGATTTGAATTGCATTATAGTCGTTAATAGAGAGAATATGTAGCTATGAAATTGTTTCCCTTTTCATTTTTTTCTATATGATTTATTCTTCTTTAAAATATATGAATTATTTTTAATTTTTTAATGGGAATGGTCAATTCGTGACCTGATGACCAAATGACAGCTCTCTGGGGCGGTGCCACAAGTTACAGATTCAAGTTTCGGCGGGCTATGGAAGTTTGTATTGGTTTGGAGTCCACTTTAAATCGGGTTCCAGTGTAATATGACTGTAGAGCATTGAGCGTAAGACTAACAACCCCACCCTGTAAAAAGAAACACATTTTCCTGTCCCGAAATCTGCCTGTAGACAGACGGCTTTGGCCCACCATGGGGCTGTTGCGCCAATGAAGAAAATGAATGGCTAATTCATTTGTTATATTTTAGCTTTTAGGTTTTCAGTATATAAGATGTTGGGTAAAAAGAGGTAAATACCATATATATATATATATATATATATATTGGTTTTTATTTGTCGTTCTACTGCCATTTTGTGCACACTTTAGGCTAATTAGACCGGGATCTACAGTTTAATGTGAATTCCGAACCGCTAATAAACATCCATGTGGACACCAGGATTGGAAAGTGAAACCTGTGTTGCCAAAGGCCAGAGCGCCAGACAATTTGGCCAACAGACCGCGATGAGTTGATGAAGAACTAAATGATTGACTGGATGCATATTCGTGGCACTAGAAACTCTTTTGAGGAAATAGAAATAATTCAAAATTCTTCCATTTAAATGAAATATCAAATGACAATAAAGATAAAGTAAAATTTATTGAAAAAAATATAATTATACTTTAGTTGATAAAAATTAAAATTTGCACAAGTTTAGAACAAAGGTCATTAAATAATAATACTGTGTTGAACTAAATTATTTTTAATGGAAAAACCAAACCTCAAAGTCCGTTAAAACATTTTCTAACATAATCTCTCAAAAATTAAAAACTATTCCCATTTGATTTATATGTTCGAATTTTTTTTTCATATCTGAGCAAAATATTTTATTATTTTGAAGATTTTTCATTCTGAATTGGGGACAATAACCAAAAATACTTGCATATTCCTTATTCATATCCCAAACTAAACAAATATAAACATATGAAAATCTTTGAAAAGAAAATAAATAAACAAAAAATATTAATTAATGACTAAATGCAGATAATTTAAAAAATATAATAATAACAGTATCAAAACAATTTTCAATCCTTTGTTTTAAAATTTATTCAGAAATCAAAATATTAACTGCTAGCTAAAACCTTTCAAGAACGCCTTTATCACGAAATGGTTTGATTAATGTCCAAATTCTTCCTAAAAAATTATAATTTATGTTACTTTTATTTTAGTAAAAATTTAAAAATTAAAATTATTATTATTTTTTAAAAGAATTAAGAAATTTTGCAAATAAAATTCCTCTAGAGATTGCTCTTTTGTTCACTCTTTTCAATTCTTTTATTTTTATTGAATTATTTTAAAATTTTTATAACTCCCGATTCTTTCTACCTCTATTCTATTAACTCCTATTAAAAAAATAAAAGAGAATAAAAATTCTTTTTAGTGAATTTTTGATTAAAACTCTTCGACTGGAATTAAATTTCAAAAGAAATTGATTCCAGTGAAAATCCTTAAAAAGATTTTGTACTACTTAAAAAATAAATGGCGAAAGTTTGGCCTGAGGATTAAAAACGACAAGTTCTAATTGTTTCTTGGCAATAATTAAAAACCTTTTTTTATTTTCTTCAAAAAAATCTTATTTGTGAAGAAAAGTAATCAAAATTGTCTTGAATTTTAAGAAAAGAAATTACACTTCTTTAAAAAACTTCCTTAATTTAGAACAATTAAACTATAATATTCTTTTTATAATATGTTTACTCATACCGAATATTGTTTACATTTTACAATATTTGCAGATACTTTGTGTATCTTTACGATAAATAACAATAAATTTTTGTCATTAGCAGTTTAAACATGTTTGATCTAGCTAATTGATTTTTAAGAAAATTAATAAAAGCAATTTAAAATAAAAATAAAAAATACAGTAAAAGATTGAGGTGAAATATGTTTAAGTAACTGTAAACACGTTTAAGATTTTATTAAGGATTATTAGTAGGATTATGCAAGTAAACATTATGTTCCGTTGTCTTTATTAATCTTACAATCCAATATTTATTTATGGACTATTTAGATCAAATAAGTTCTAGAAAATATCAGGTTTTATTTCTTTTTTTAAAAATGAAATATAAAAATGTTCTTTCCATTTATATTTGATGGTAATTTATTATTGAAACAATTTAAGTTAAAAATAAATTTTTGCGCTAAGTGTGCGGATATTTAGCAGATGTAGATTTCTCAAACCTTTTTGCTCTTGAGTTGGATTAGTATTGCAGTTTCTTTCCCATTTAAGAATCATTGCAAACTTCTCCTTTATGTTTCTATCTATCAATTCTAGCAAAATATTTGCGTTATTATTAAAGTTTCTAATTTTATAACTATATATATAGATTTTTAAACGACATTATTTAAACAAATTCAACGTTATTTAGGATTTAGGATACGACACTGCGAAAGGCAATAATTGCCACTGTACGGCACTACACCAATATTTGATTACTACACATCAGAATATCCGCTAGAGGCTTTGTTGTAGACAATGTCTAAAAAAAAAAAAAAAGAGGAGATTCCATGACGTTTGTGATGTTGAGCATCTTGTTTCGTTAGATGGACTACCTGGTGGGAATCTTCCGGGTTTTCTCCCATACGATACGCAAATGAGGGATAGTTCTCCTAAAAGTCCTTCCTGAAGCACTGCCTCCTTCTTCAGCAACACGGAGCATGTCAGACTTCTATTACGGGTGTTTCACCACAACAGAAGGTGTACCGTTCTCTCCATCCTTGAGTAGCATATTCATGGGTTGTCCATCCCGCATTTGAGGACACTGAGGATTAGATACAACAACAGCAACACATTTCAAAATGAACACCCTGATTAACGGTGGCTTACACTCCTCCTTGTGGAACGTAATGAACTGATTTTCTGGCATACCGATATATCATACTCGACCTTGGTAGGAACATACCAGGTATCGGATAGACTTTGCTTGTAACATTGATTCGCCCTCCTTAGTTTATAAGCTCAATATCTTATGTAAATAAGATAAATTCAAATAAATATTTTAAGTAAAGAATATATTCTATTTTTAATTTACATGAAAAAAAAAAAATGATCAAAATAATTTTTAAGTGTTACATGAGTGCCCCTACCACACATAAAAATCATTTCATAAAGTTTTTATTTACCGTCTGTTAAGCAATTTCATCAAAAAGTAAAAATTCATCAAATGTCTCATACATAAATGTACCATGTGCTAATATTAAACTGTCATGTAAATGTAATAGATTATTCATTAAAACGGTTCGCGATATGTGTAAAGCACAACTCGTAATTATAGGCTAACATTTTCAATATCATGGGATTCAAATGTTAATTGCAATTAAAAATTTTATTTTGTCCTGTCAAAGGACAAACATGCTAATTAAATCCAATATTCATTCAAACCACTCAGTTGTAGTTCTGATTTACTATTAGCTAGCAATTTATGCAAAAATTGTGCTTTATTTCCATACAGTAACTATATTATGTTGTTTAAAATTTTAATTATAAACTACTTTATGAAAAATAAAATTTGATACTAATTTTAAAGCATTATTATTTTTTTAAACTTTAATTTTTGAGGTTACAACAATAAAGTATTCATTTGAAGAAAGAAGGTTTTATGGCCAATACACTATAATTAATATTACAAAAATATTAAAATGCTTACGTTAGTGATAATATTAAATGCTTATTACTATTATTAATATTAAAGGCTTATGCAAATATGCTTCACGTATGTAAAATCAGTCATGTTTTCTTATTTAAAAATTTTTAAGAAGTCTACATAAGTTGTATATATATATAAAAAAACAATAAAAAATTTGAACTTTTTTAATTCAACTAGAAATAAGAAGGAAAATCCTTTTTACAAGATTTCATTTGTTTTTAATTGCCATACGTCGTATTCCTCTACTTAAATGTGAATAATCAGTGTTATTTTCTTGTATCAGTTACAAATATTCCAATGTATCCTCTTTTTTTACCATACAATAGTAAAGATATTCTCAATTTGGAATAAAGCATAAAACATTAACAATATTATTATTAGACGTAAATTCAGTGAAAATTGATTATACAGAATCATTTTCGCGGATTTTTTTTATGTGTAACAAGATTCTTTATAACTCATCCACACAATAAAATGTTAACTCATTTACTTAGATGATAAACTTACTTAACTTACATAGTAAAATAAACTGGAGAAATACACGATGTTTAAAATGTTTTAGATGTTTACATAAGATAGGTAGTTTAAAAGCCTGTAGTTAAAATAAATCATGACATAAAAATTTTTTTGAATGGAATAATATTTCGAGTGCAGTGTTTTGAATAAATTATACTAACCATTAAAAATAATTCAGAAGACGGTAGTACATGACAAATTAGTATAATAATCGCTCCAAAGATAATATAATCAAGCTTTATAATTCTTACTAATACTAACCCAATGTGGGCTATGGATGAAGGGGCAACAATAAATTTTCTATCTTTTTGTCGGTTGCAATTCA
Organism: Caerostris darwini; assembly: GCA_021605075.1. Classification (NCBI taxonomy): domain Eukaryota; kingdom Metazoa; phylum Arthropoda; class Arachnida; order Araneae; family Araneidae; genus Caerostris; species Caerostris darwini. The sequence continues at coordinate 358,301 of BPLQ01009096.1, read as the reverse complement.
TCAACAAAATTAAAAATATACTTACTCCATTTTTTTACTTAAATATAGTAAACTTAATTAAGTGTAGAAAATAAAATTAAAAAATTAATGCAGTCTAGACGAATACCATTATAATTAATCTTAATTTTCACATTTTACTATTTTTGACAGCATTAATTTACCACAAATTTAATGGTTAATTTAGATATTTTATGATATAACAAATGTAATTGAGGAGAAAAATTTACTGATTTTTGAGTCCAAATTTATTTAACAGAAAGACAAAAAAAAAAAAAAAAAACCAAGTATAAATTTTAATAAAAATTGCTCTAGGACATCCTGCAATTATTGAAATAATGTACATTTCTAATGTTAATCTAATTTTGAAGAATAATGACTTCAAAATTTTTTTAATGTGGTACCCAACATAACATACCCAACCCTTAAATTAAGCATATAAATAATTCATATAACCTATTAATATTTACTAATTACATTCCCCTGGGGAAATGTCCTAAAGTGTCGCAATGTTTAACCTTATTGGTTAATATAGTATGATTTATGATAGGTTAAAGGGAGCTGTATGTCACTTTCCTAACAACTTTATCATTAAATTGCATCTAACAATTTTACAGGGATGAGCAATGGCTTAAAGATCATGCACAAGATCTTTTAGAAGGTCTACACTTTATTTCGTGTGGAGTGTTTTCAATAAATTAATTAAACCATTAAAAATAATTCAAAGGAACAGTAATCCATAACAAATTATTATAATTATCGCTCCAAAGATAATATAATCAAGCTTTATAATTCTTACTAATACTAACCCAATATGGGCTATGGATGAAGGGGCAACAATAAATTTTCTATCTTTTTGTCGGTTGCAATTTATCAACAAAGTTAAAAATATACATACGCCATTTTTTTACTTAAATATAGTAAACTTAATTAAGTGTAGAAAATAAAGTTTAAAAATTAATGCAGTCTAGACGTATACCATCATAATTAATCTTAATTTTCACATTTACTATTTTTACAGCATTAATTTACCACATATTTAATGGTTAATTTAGATATTTTATGATATAACAAATGTAATTAAGGAGAAAAATTTACTAATTTTTGAGTCCAAATTTATTTAACAGAAAGACAAAAAACACGTATAAATTTTAATAAAAATTGCTCTAGGACATCCTGCAGTTATTGAAATAGAGTACATTTCTAATTTTAATCTAATTTTGAAGAATAATGACTTCAATTTTTTTTTAAGTGGGGTACTCAACATAAATTAAGCATATAAATAATTCATATAACTTATTAAAATTTTCTAATTATGCCCCTCAGTGGAAATGTCCTAAAGTATCGCAATATTAAACCTTATTGGGTAATATGACTTACCATAGATTAAAAAGAGCTGTGTACTTTTCCCCCAAAACAGTATCCCTAAATTGCATCTAACAATTTTATAGAGATAAGCAATGGCTTAAAGATCACGCACAAGATCTTTTGGAAGGTCCACATCTTGTTACACGTATGGGAAACCCAGAATAAATAGCTGGCGAAAAGCATATAACTGCATTACAGCCAGTCTATCATTAAGCCCTTTCTTTCTTTTTTACTGATTATCAAGCCTGCTTATCATTACATGCTTGTCTAATATTCATACCCTCTGTTATTACATACCTGTCTGTTATTACATACCTGCCATCATTATCAGGTTACATACTTGTCTATCATTGTCACTTCATGTCTGTCTATCATTTCATTGTGAAGATTGGCATCTCATATTATAAATATATATCACTATCTTAGCATTGACGGACTACTGGATTGAGAAGGAACAGTTGCCCTGAGAGATAAATTTTTTGCATTTACACATAGTATGGTAAAATCGAGCAAAACTCTCGTTAGACCAGGGTTTCTTGGTCGTTTCACAAAACCCATTCACTTTGATAAACAAAGAAAAATTGTATATAATAATAATAATAATAGCAGTAGTAGTTTTCTGGCCACATTAAATAATAATAACATATATTATAAAAAGGATGGGTAAAATTTTATTTATTATTCGTGTCACTATGAATGCTGATGTTATTTAACTTGAAAATAATTATTGTACAATTTTTATTCATTGAATACAGTCATATAATAAATTCTAGTATATTTAATGAACGTTAAGTGAAAATAAATACAATTATTTTTATATCATCCAAGTTCGCGGAATCTGGACGAAGCTCATGCATACCTAATTAGAATCCCTTTGCTAGATAGTCTAACTTTAAGGCGAGAAATTGTCTCATAAACTCATTCATGTTGACAATTCTTTTATTGTTAAGTACAACTCAAATCGACAGCAGGACTTGAAAGTGTAGCTAACAAAGGATTTCTTTTAGTACCAGAAATCTTTTTAATAAAAAGATTGATGAATATTCGAATTTTCATTGAATTCAAAATGTAGTGTGTTCGAAAACAAATTATATCATACATGATTAATACAAATGATAAAAGTATATTGATACAAATATTAGAACACAAATACAAATATTGATACAAATATTATTATGTAGAAAACTGAAAGATATTACCACCATTTGTCAGTTTTAGCAGCAATAATTAAATCAGCACAGAATACAATTTAAAGAACCCAAGTAGTTGTCGACCAAGAGAGACCAGAGATCTTGCAGACAGAACTATAGTCATAGCTTCTCTCGACCATGTGATTTGTATCTTACAGAACATCTGATAGGAATCTCTCATAGAATCACTATCAATGCATCTCAAAGTATTTGAAGTAATCTCTCATAGAATCATTAACAGCGCCTCTAACAGCATCTCATCAATAACATCTCCCATTTTTCGCAGCAGCATTACAAATTGAGATACCAGTGTCGAACAAACCCGATGCCGCTGTAAACCCTCTTGTCGGTGTGTGAAATTGAGGGTAAGTACAAGTTAGGGCCTGATATGGATGTGATCTTGATTCAGTTTTGTTTCATGGTAGATTGTTTCTTTAAATAATAATACGAAGCGTTTAGCTGTCATATTTATTTAAAATTTAAAAGACAGCCTTGCACAACTGCAACACATAACACACAAAGTGAAACACGAGATAAATATTTACAAAATCATCTTAAAGCAAGTTCGTTTAAGAGTTTTTTGTACCCTCCGTACTGCCTAGAACTCTTCACTCGACTGTTCATTCCCTATCTCTCTCTCTCTCTCTCCAATCCTCGGTTCCAAAGTCTAACGTCAACATAAGGGTCAATCCGTGCTTGAAAGAAAAATCTGTCAACCTTGAACTCTTTTCCGTCCTCTTTATAGTTTGTTGTGGGAATGCATGGTGGATCCTTACTGGGTAGTTGGCACAATGAGCACAGTGAACTTAGATACCATTCTCTATCAATGGTGCTTTTGGTCACTGATGTCCCGGATAAAAGTAAGATCATTACTAATGACAAATCAGAAGATAATCAATGCTATAGGAACATTGCTAACTTTATAGGTTGACTGTTGCTGTGCTCTGTCGTTGTTTAGTCATTCTTGCCAACTGCCAAATTGTGGCATTTTTCTTCTTCTTTTGTTTGACCACTTTTCTCCCTGGCAGAGGCTCATAGTGTGCGCGAATTTGTATGTGAAGCATTAGCATAATCAAAGTGACTAGAGGAAATCAAATTCAAATGGAAATTAGGACCTCGGATTGAAACTTTTTTTTCTTTTACACACCATTGGTGGCTCAATAGTAAATGGTGTTCCAGCTAATCATTTATTAGTTGCCGAAGTTGCCATTAGTTGCCATTTGCATGCTTCACCAACACATATCTGCATACAAAATTTAATTACAACGAGAATTTCTTGCTACGTCAATTTTTTTGCTTTAGAGTGTAATAAATATATTTCAATAAATATATTATATGTATATATTTGTTTGATAAATATATTTTTTGTTGGAGTGTAATAAAACTAACATATATTTCTATATGTATATATGTTATATACCCTTCTTACATATTTTTATATATATCCACTTTCCACTATATTTCAATACATATAACACTCTTAATATTAATTATATTAACTGATATTATAGAATTGTATAGATTCGTATTACTATAGAAAGTTGAAGTATTTTACATGAAAATATGCATTTTTGTTTCTTTTGATTTAAGATGATACTAGACTTTTTTTATTTAAAACGATTTGATTTTATGCGCTACAGAATATTTAATACTTATAAGCCTTACAATATTATTCAATTTTTAATACTATTAATAGATTAATTTGATAAAAAATGAAATAAAAAAAAAAAATGAATAGATTTCATTCAACGCTTTGTTTATCCTCCTTTCTGTGAATATAATATTTTAATATACGTTTTCTTTGGATCAAAAAATAGGAAGAAATGTAAATAGTTAAAAAAAAGTATGAAATAGTTAATAAATTCCTTTTCGTAGGTGTCAGATAATGATATTTATTTAAAATTTTTGTAACGATATTACTGTGAATCTTAAAAAACACTTTTAATTATTTTGATAAACTCTTTAATTATTTTAAAAAGTAAACATTTAAATAGCTAGTAAAAAGTTAAAAACAATGATAAAATTCATTAGCTTAGAGCTGTAAGTATGTACATTATTAAAATGATGTGACTTTTTAAAGTGTAAGTTGCAATAATGATAAACAGCACAAAAAACACAAAAAAAATGCTTTGAGTTAAAAAATTGATTGATGCAAAAAATTCTTAATTATAAGAATAAATAAAAGTTTTTTTAAATGTTTTTATTTACGAAAAATTCTATAATTAGACTATGAAAAAACCAAAAATTAATAATGTTTATCAGCCCTTTTGATTAAACGGATTGATGAATATTAGAATTTTCATTGTATTCACAATGTATAGTGATTTTAAAATATATACCAATTATAAATTTACCCAATTAATAATTTTATAATTATTAAAGTATAGATTTATACAGTTGTGTTTTTTTAAAAACAATTTTATTTTAATTTCTGCTTCACATTTTGCTTATATGAAAATTAAGATGGAATAAATTAATTTTAGAAAAATGTAAGAATATTATATTCAAAGATTTAAAAAAAAATCCTCATAAATATAATATTTTAAAACAAGTTTTTCGGAATGAAATATTAACGACATTTTAAAAAGAATCGTAAATGAAAATTACCTTTTTTTTTGCAACAAATTTTATTTATTTGTAAAGAAACTTCGCTTGAAACAAAATTAATTTTCTTCTTTTCACACTACAAAATTTTATATTTATCATTAAAGTACGTTTATTAATTTACATTTAAAATTTTTTATTACAACTGCAATTCATTTTAAACTTTATCTGTACTTCTTTCAGTGAATTGCTGTTAAAAAACTAAAAAAGTATAACCATACAAAAAAGGGGTACTTTTCTAGGAAATATTGGACGAATTGCTAAAAAAGAACTAGAATATTTTGAATATTAAAAGTAGGTTCCAATGTATAAAAATAAAAAATAAAAAAAAATCAATGGATAGAATCTGACATTCAATATCATCAGAAAAGTAGAAGTATTTCATATGAAATGACATGGGGAATTAAATAAATTCAATTTATGAAAAATAGAAAATAGATCTCAGAATTTTAAAGATCACATGACTCCCAATTCGTATGAATTTTTCCCATTGAATAGAAGTATGCAAGTAATGATAAGGTAAAAGAATTTGCATGAATTTCAAAAGCATTTTTTAAAGAAATGGCAGATGAATATCTATAACTATAAAAAAAACTTGATGTGGAGAATTTGTTCAATGAAATTCTTGTATGATTGATAAACTACTTAGTTCTTTTTTATATGCATTTCATTTATAGTTTCATTTGTGGTTCAGGAGAAATGTCAGCTGGCAATTGGTACTAGAATTCGATTGTCTCTAGTGGAGTGTCTTACACTCACGGTTTTCACAAAGTAACGGCTATTGTAATAGAATATCTCAGATTTGGAGAACTTTTTGGAAGTTTTGAAATTTATACATGCAATTTTGGTGCAATAAATACAAAAATGTAACTACCCTCTCTCCAAATTGTCCTAGAAGCCACGTTGTTGTTTCTTATCCTACTTAGTCGACAGCAAAATCCAGACTAAGTTCAAGAACATGTGTGGTCTAATGAAAGGAATGGAGTTTTTACTGTGATGGAGCACCCATAGGTAGGAGTCTGACTTGTCTCCGTGACTCTGAAGAAGGAGGGCAGTGCCTTCCGGAAGACATTTTAGGGGGAACTACTACCCACATTTGCTTATCGTATGGGAAAAAACTCCCACCAGCTAGTCCAACTAATAAGACAGTATGCTGAACATCAAATGCCAAAGAGTCTCCTCGGTTTTTGAAACAATGTCTGCAACAAAGCCACCAACGGATTTGCGGCCAAATGGCCAATTGTCTAGCGCTCTTGGCTTTGGTACCACAGGCTTCAGGTTCGAATCCTGCGGTGGATGTTTGTTAGTGATTTGGAGTCGCTCTGGCCAGAAATTTTGGGTTCATGTCCCGGCTGAGTCATGGATTTTTGTAGTGGTTCGGAATCCCCTATAAGCCTTAGGTCCCCATCTCATATGACTGTACAGAGTCAAAGAGCCCAGTCAGACTTCTAGCCCACATCATTCCAAAACTGTATAGGGCAACTCAGCTCTAGGCACAGTGATGTGGTGTAGTGTAGTAGTAGGGGTTTGGAATCCACGTTAAACTGTAGGTCCCTTTCTAATTAGTCCAAAGTGTGCACAAAATGACCATAGAGCAGCAAATCAATCCCAAATCTAGCGGATTGAACCTCCACCCTAATTCTCACCAGCGGTGTACCTTACCATTGAGCCACGAGTTAGGCTGGAAGCAACGTTGTCTCATTAACAACGTTAAATAATATCATGATGGAACTTGGTGTTACCCATTATATTGTTTTCAATAAATTTAACATATTCATGAGCTAATGTATAGCAGAATAATTGCTCATTCCTTACTGACAGAAAATAATTTTATTGCAATGTATGAGAACGTAATGAAATTTTAAACGTAAAAGCTCAATATAAATACACACACACAAAAAAAAAAAAAAAAAAAAAAAAAAAAAAAAAAAAAAAAAATTGGTAATCCAATGAAGTAATTCTTTTGATAAACTTAGACTAGCATTTGCAGAGTATTTTCTTTGATAAAAAAATTAAGTCCTTTTAAAAATAAGTATTTATAAAAAATAATACATAAAAATATTATTTTAACTTCGTAAATTTTAATAGTAAGGAGTTTATGGAAAGTGAAAAAAAGATTTTGTCGAATTTCAGTTACATCTTCATTTTAATACAGGTTTTTCCCATTTTTGTTACAGTTCTTAGAAAGCAAAATATTATAGTTTCTAAAAGATTCTAGAAAATTTTGCGCCTACTGTCCTTGCAAAAAGCTGTAAAATCAGCAAAGGCGGTTTGAAGTATGTCCTGACTGTGGCATCAGCAAATTGTGTGCATCAAAATCTAGACACGTCTGTAGAATTTTGTGAACTCTTTTGCAATAGAATAGGGATGTTCCGCTATTGAATGGTCAGAAAAATTTACATCTTAAGCCGACTTTTATTCGCTTGCTCTTTCAAAGTTCGCGAATCGTTTATTGTAAACATCATTTTCATAATATTTATTCAGGAAAAAAAGTAAACACGAAAGCTGTCATACAGGATGTCTAAATTATAACTTTATATTTTTAAAAACTCATCAAAAAAAGATTTGCACGTATTTTATTAAAAAAATTGAGCATGAGAGTTTTTAAAACTGTTATCAGCTTTTCAATGCATGTACTATTAGTTGTACTATTAGTCATAAGATGCATGTACTATTAGTCATAAGATGTGGAATTTTTTTATACCTCGGACACTTTTAAACTTATTTTTATGAAGATCCATGAAAATCGTTGTTTACCAATTCACAATTCATGATGATGATGAATTGAAAAGATGCATAAAAGTGATCATTAATTATTATTAGCGGCATGCAATACACAGAGTAAGAGGTTTCTAACCACGTAAAGTAGTGAAGATGCGACAGTCTAAAATGTTGTAAACAATGTCAAAAAAGTGATAGTTTCTGTATTGAAAAATTAAAACAACGTAAACTCATATTTTTCATATGAACTCTTAGAATTTTAATTCAACTAGTCGATATCTACTCAATTTTGTTATTTTTTAATTCCTTCTATTAGCTCACACTCTCCCTATATATATATTTTGTTCAAAATTTTCAATCGTTCATAAAATACCTTTTATTCATCCACTCAAGTTCAAATACATTTTTTTGAACTTGTAGTGGATCACACTTGATGTTAATGCAGATTTTTCAAATATTAATTCAGTAATTAAATTTAATTAATTAATTAAAATTTTATTTAGATTTAAGTTGCATATATCTACCAATAGATGGCCCCAGATAAACTTAAAAAAAATGAATGAAAATTATTTATAAAGGACTTTCTGCAGTACAGGGAAAAAAAGTAGGAATTGACTTAATTTTTTTTTATATTACTTGTTTTATCTTATAAATGATTGAATGAAATCAAAATGAAAAATAAATGAATTTAAAATTTCCTGTTGCATCAGTTGCAGTAAAGACTTGGAATTATCTCAAAAATTCATTAGAAAACAGTCCATTTTGTTTGAAGTATTAAGACAACCATAGAAATGGGTTTCAAAAAGTCTCGACTTCGTTGTAGTCGTCGGTCTTGTATGCATATATAACTAGTAATGGATATAATGCACTTTAAAACCATTTTTATTACTGATTCTTGATATCAAAGTATATGTATACAAGACCTAGGACAACAACAAAAGGAAAACTTTTTGGAATACATTTATGTTTTTATATCCATAATAAAAAATAATCGATACAATTCAAGCTTCAATCCTAACTAGTTTTCGTAGTAAATCGTGAGTTAACATTTAGATTATATTTGAAAGCCCATATTTACAGAATTATAAGCATGTAGTAAATATGTAAATAAAAATTTTGGTGGACTCGGACAAAAAAAATGTTGTATAGCAATGCATTTAAGAGCTTTTAAAGCTTTATGTGGTCTAGAACGAAGAACTGAGAAGTTGAGTTATATGGACCGCCAACCATTATTAGGAGCATGGAACACATCAAGTAAGAGATGGGAAATAGCGGAGAATCTACAATCAAAATTTATTACACCACTCTAGACGACTGGGCTTACAGTTGAGATGTTCCTTTATTATTTTGGGAATGGCTCGAGTGGAGAAAGTGGCTTGAATTCGAACGATCACCTCGGAGGATGGTATACAGTAGTTCGTACCTTCCTCTTCTTTTGGCCCAGTAAAAGGATATTATGGCACGCGGAGTTTTGATTACCATACCTGGAATAGACACAGACGCAGAATCATAGGTTCAGAATTGTTAGTTATGTTTCGAACCAAGAATTCTTGGTTCGGAAGTCCAAAGCTCTATCCGCCATTCTGATATGGCCCTTTATGAACAGTGGAAATCAGTACAAATTACAATATTTGAATGGATATTAAAAAAAGTACCATCTCAAAGATGATATTTTTTACCATGCAATTTCTAGTATCAACAGTAATAACTGTACAATCTGTGATGATACGGGCACGCAAAAATTCTGAATTTCTATAGAATATTGGAAGAATATGTTCTTGATGTATCCATACAGAAATAATTTTCCAAGGTATATGTTTTTAGGGTTTTTTTTGTAATTTTTAGTTATGTTTGATAGCATACATTTTTGGTGGTTACCCTTTGTATAACTGCTTAAACTCTATTTTTAATCTAAACGAAAAAATTTAAAATAAGTTCTAAAAGATCTCGATGACCTCCCATATTATTCATAACAGAATGCACATCGCGTCTATTTTTCTTGAATGATTTATTGAATTGGTAACTCTTGTCTTCTACTTCTTGTATGAGAACATTTTAAGTTGCTTTTTAATGTAATCCTGTAAAGTGTCTTCATGTAATCATACTTTTTGAAGAATCGCATTAAAATTCTGTAAGAAAAAAAATATCACAACTTAAGGTATTTCTGCATGGTGCTAAACATTTTTGAAATAAAAATTCTGAAATAAAATAGTTAAACTGTTGAAATTGAAATAATTTTTCTTACTGAATACAAGTTTCTAGAAAAACTGTATATGCTGCACTTTTAAAGTTAAATGAAACTAAACGGTATTTCAACTGTTAAACATTATGCAGCAATTAATGATATATTTGAAGTAAAATAGCTGAGTTGATATGAATAAGATCGTTTAGTTGATTAAATTAATTTTTCCATACCAAAAAAACTCTGCCAGTAGCAGACGGCCTTATCCCACCATGGAGCTGTTCCGCCATTTCAGAAAAAGACAGAAGATGCCCTTCCAAAGTAATTTATTTAATATACTCACATATTGAAGATGTTCAATAATAATATTTTAAGAATAGAGAGTGATATAAATTTTCCTAATGCGAGAAAGACTTGATTTGAAAAGATTGCGAATCCAATCCGAATTTCGAGATCTTAAAAGATTGAACAAAAATGGGCTTTAATATTAGAACATCAAGACAATATGTATTGTATCGTCTAATAAATCTAAAACAATATGTATTGTATCGTCCATTACCATTTTTTAAGTCATAAAAATAATACCTTTTTGAGAATACCCATTTTATTCTGCGCTTAAAAAGCTATCCAATCTGTTAAAGTTTCCTTTTCCAACTTATTATAAAAACTGAAAGAATAAAAAACTTCAAAATAAAAATTTTGACAAAAATAAAATGGAATCAATTGTTAGTTTCATAGAATCTCGTGGAAAATCAGAATTTTTTTGACAAGTAAGACTTTTTCTTTTCAATATCTGTAAAAAGAATCATATGACAGTGAACTGAATTCAATTTTATGTGTGAAATGTGACAATTTTTAAATCTTTTTGATAATAAAAAGCCTAATAAAAATTGTCCAAAATAAAAAAATAATATAAATGCATGAATGTAAAATAAAATAAAATGCTAGATATTCTTTGAAATAAACTAGAAGGTAAAGTACCATCATTTAACTATTTATTTTAATTAGCCGTCCATGGATTTGGATATTTTTGATGTCTCTATACATGCTTCAATAATCTCTTTGAGCCTTTAACTAATTAATATCCCTTATTTTTTTTCCTTTTCCTCTTTTTTTAAGTTTTGAAACACATATTGCTTTTCAACAATTTAATTAGAAGCCAAATATTTCAAAAAGAAGTCTTATACGTTTTCCCGAGAATAGTTGGTACGAGTTTCAATAAATTAGTTGGTTGTGTACTCATAACGCTAAGTTTGTTAATGAATTTTTTTCTTTTCTGAAACTAAAGTGATTCTCATTTACAAATATGTTTTTGAATTTCGAGATTAATTATCCTTTAAGATAGATCAAAGCAATTTATGTCAAAATATATTTTCCTAAATTGAAATAGTTGATCTAAAATATAATAAGAGGTTCCAAACTTTATTTGATTTGTCAAATAGGGAATTTATTAGTAATTTAAATTTTTTTTTTTTGTTTTTTTTTGTAGCTTTAAAAGAAGATTAATTTTTACCAATACACTTATTTTGCTTCAGTTAATTTTATAATTTTATTTTTCTATGACTTCCTTTAATATACTTAGATTTAAAAATAAAAATAAATAAATGCTGAAAGCGAAAACAATTTTTAATAAACAATAACCCAGGATTATTTGGGCAAATCGAAATTAAGTATACAATAATTTTAAAGTCACAGTATTGACACAGTAATAATAAGTCATAAGTTATAAGTCACAGTATTCTGACAGTGAAATTAATGACATGCATGAAATTTGCAGTTAATAATATTGCCGACTTTAACATCTTATTAGTTGATATTGGCTTAATATTTTAACCTTCTGATTTTTTAAGTGGTTCTGATGATTGGATTTCCTAAAAATTATTAAAAATTTTTTAAAAATTAACTTTGTTGAAAATGGTACTGCTTGCACTGTTTTGTTAGAAAATTACATATCTGGCCTGTTTAAAAAAATAATTATAAGTTCTAAAAAATATTACAAATTTTTTTAAAAATTAATTTCTTTGAAAATGGTACCATTGGAAATTCGCACTGTTAGGAAGTATGATTTCTTACGTGGAAGTACGGCATTTACGCAGACTGCGCGAAACAACAATTGTGCATTTTTCTCTAGTGTTACTATGCAGCAGACAGTTTTTCTTCTTCTAATGCAGCTGGTAAATAGACCGTGATCTTTCGCCATAAGGGTTGCTTGATGGTAAAGCCACGGACGCGGAGTAACAATGCCCCCGCAACGCTCTACGATCCTATTAGGACCGGGACCTACGGCTTAAAGTGGATTCCGAACCACTACAACACCCATGGGCAAAGCTGGGATTTGAACCCGATACCTGTGGTACCGAACGCCAGAGCGCTAGCCATTCGGCCATCAGGCCCCATGCAGCAGACAGTATCAAAATGGTTCGCTAAATTTCATACAAATAACTTTGATCTCACTAACGAGCCACGCGGTCTCCCAGAATCAATGGTCAATAATGACGAACTAAAGATCACCGTCGAGTCAGATCCATCTTAGAGTGCCTATGAATTATCGTTGAGGTTTGGCGTTAACTAAAAAAAAAACAATATAAACTTCTTCAGCTCAGATCGGTAAAGTGAAAAAGTTTGAAAAGTGGGTCCCGCATGAATTAAATGAAAACAGAAACAAAAGCGCTTGGAAGCTTGCTTGATGTTGCTATCTCATCACAAATCTGACCCATTTTTGAATCGAACTGTCACTCGTGATGAGAAATGGATGCAATAGGATAATCGCAATTTTTCAGCACTGTGCTTAGACGAGGATGAATAATCAAAACACACTAAAAAGGGTAATATTCATCAAAAGAAGCCGATGGTGAATGTTTGGTGGTCTAGCGCAGATGTGATCCATCATGATTTCATGAAATCTGACTCATCGATCACAGCAGAAATATAATGGACGACATAATGATAAACTTAAAGAAAAAAGCGCAGATTGGTCAACAGAGTGACCCCTAATTTATTGAGCAATAAGCTAGACCACACATTGCACAAATGACTGTGGCAAAACAACAGGAATTAGAGTTGGAACTTCTTCATCCTCCATATTCACCAGACCAAGTCCCCCCCCCATACTGCCACTTCTTCCGCAATTTGGACAACTTTTTAATAGGAAAGCAATTTAATTTTGACCAGGCTGTAAAACTGCCTTTCCAGGAATTCATAGACTATCGCCTATCAGAATTTTATACCACTGGCCAGAAGAACCTGACTGCTAAATGACAAAAGTGTATAGATAATATGGGTGCATACTTTGATGAATGAAATAATTCCTTATATTTCTAAGTTATCAACCAACTTTGCCTTTTTCCCTACAAATTTCCCCTTGATGACCGATAAATCACAAGCGTACAAATCATATTAAAAGGAAAAATAATGTTTTAAATGACAGACATTAAATCAGAAAGTCATTAAACTATTATTTAAAATATGTTAAAGAAAATCATCCGGGCAAGCTCTTTTAAATAACGCTTTTAACTGAAATTTAAATTTGATTGCAAATTTATATAAAATATTGCTGTATAATAATCTTATTTATTATATATTCACAAATACTATTTTACCTATTTGAATTAAATTTAAATGAATAATTTCTTATTTATTTTTTTATGAGCAAAACTGTTTGCGAAGTTGTAATCCGTGGTTGTTATTATTTTAGTTTGATTAATTTTGTTACAATTCAGAATACAATGCAATACTTTTTTAGTTTGATTACTTTAATTACAATGCAGAAATTAACATTTTCAAAAGATTTCTATTACCACAGTAAAATAAATGTGAAGTATCCAGAAAATACAAATAATCCATTCTTATTATTACAGTCTTCCTTCTTATTACACTGAGTAAAGTGAATTGATTTAGTAGCAATTGCTGCAGGGTTCCTCAGATAGATTTGTATACTCTATATCAATTTTAGTTTTTCTGGGTTATCTGAAAAGTACACTCCTGAAAAGTATAGTGCCCTTAGGTAGTAGTGTTGACATATTATACTGGAGTTCCTTTAGTAAAATAGCAACATGTTAGAAGAATTTAATGTCAGGTGCTGAAAAAGTTAGCAACCGTGCAATGAAAAAAAAGTTACCCGTTTAAAGGGTACAATTACAGTATTTTATACGTCTAGAATGTTTTCATAAATATATTTGGCCTTTTCCGTCATTGATTTTAATGATATTTTGTGATGTTGACATTCACTAAACATAATACTAAATACTAAAATGTTTAATCACAGGTTGGTACGACAACACATCATCACAAATGAATTTTTAAATAAAGATTAACATAATTCATTGTTTAAGAATATTGTACGATGTTATTGGAACCTGATGGCCAAGTGACTAGCTCTCTGGCGCTCGGTACCACAGGTTTCATCCGGCGGTGCTAGGGTTGTTTGTAGTGGTCCAGAATCTACTTTAAGCCATAGGTCTCTGTCTAATATGACTGTTGGACAACAATAACAACAACGCTGACAACTATACGCCATAAAAAGAAAAACAATATATCATATTTCGGAATCTACCTGGAGTTAGAAGACCTTGGCCCACCGTGGGGCTGAATGAATTATTATTGAATGCTATTTATATTATTCATGAAATGCTATAAATATAAACGCTTTTCTTGTTAAAATTTTATCATTAAATGTGTGATTAAAATATATTCCTTTTCCAGTTAAAAGCAAAAACAGCATTTGTATAATTTATGGGAAAAAATGTACACGATTATAAATTTTGACCTTTTGAAGTTATGTATTTACAGGAATTTAACTTTTTTATTTTTTGTTCAACTAGTACCGAAAAATAAATTAAAATTAACATTATAAAAATAAGGTATATCTATACATAATAAAACAAGATATATGCGCATGCACGTATTTATATCTTTAAAACTAACAAATAAAAGTTCAATGCTTAGAAGTTCAACGTATCATTAGATACTTAATGTGTAATTAATTTTTTTATCTGATGCAGAGCCTGACATACGAAAATTATTCTTATAGTTTAAGAACATTTTATAGTTTTCTTTCTTTAATTCAATAAAAAATTTATTTTTTCAGTTTAAATGTACGTTTTAAAAAAACTACCATAAATCATCTACTTTTACCAGCTTTTTGTTAATGTTCACAAAAAGCAGGAAGAAAACAAAAATAATTAGAATTTATAATATAAATAACAAAATCTGCAAAACTGAAATATCCTAATTTGTTTTTTTAGGACTTATTAGGTACCTTACCCTATATTTATAAAATTCTAATAATTCTTTTTTCATTAAAAAAAAAAAAAATTATAACTTTTTAAATAAAATAATTCGAAAAATAAAAGGTACATTAATTAAAAAAAATCATCATTCGTACGACGGTAGGAAATTATTTTTAACATTTGGTATTGCGATTTTTAAAGAAACAGCATTATTGGAAAAGAACATTAATTAAATTTTTATTAAAAATAACATTATCACCGAGAGATCACTCCATCTGCTTTTAATTCTATTCAAAGTACCGCTCTTAATACTGTGATTAGCAATTTCTCCAACCTTAAGTTGCCTCTGTTTATGTTCCTTGCAAAATTAATTCTTCTCATTTAATTGCCGATGTAATTACTTTTCTCGGCTTATATTACAGTTCTATTCTTTGCTGTTATTTGAACGCCCATCTCTTTTGCCACTGCAATCTCAATAACTAAACTGGTAATGAACTTTTCAACCAAGCATTTTGTAGGAGGTCGGAGATATATGCTCTTTCCCTTTCAACTAGAATAACCAATAGATCACTAGTTGATCATTAGTTAAAAGAGTGGGATTACTATTATTATTAGAGAGTTTTTGCATACCGTATTTTGGACGCCCGTTAGCTTTTTCTCCCTAGCGCGCATGCTCATAGGAAACATTATTACACATACGCATGCGCAAATAATTGCGCATGCGTATCTGTAATAATGTTTACTATGAGCATGCGAGCTAGGGAGAAAAAGTTACCGCATTATAAAAATACGGTATGCAAAAACTCTCTATTACTTATTAATAATTAACGTACGTAATATATTAATAATGAGTTTTTGCATACCGTATTTTGGACGTCCGTTAGCTTTTTCTCAATACCGCGCATGCTCATAAGAAATTGCGCATGCGTATCTGTAATAATGTTTCCTATGAGCATGTGCGCTAGGGAGAAAAAGCTAACGGACGTCCGCAATACGGTATGCAAAAACTCTCTATTATTACGTTCCTTTTACCATACAACTCTCCCTGAGTTGTCCTCTGATCAAAACCTGTGTTAAATACTATCAACTGGAACTTACTAAGAGTATCGCTACTAACTGGATTAACTTCTACAATAACTTAAATGCCTCTCCTTATGAAAGTAATGAACTTGACTCATTTCACTCTCTTTTTCTCCTCCGACTCTCCTTATTATTTTTTCTTTTCATTTTTTTAAAATTAATTTTTAAAAATTATTATAATATTTTTTTCGATTTTATTTCATAATTTTGTAATGTGCAGGTTAGGCAAACAGATTGTAAAAGTGCATGCAATTAGAGACATACAAAATTTTTCTTCCTTCTAATGCAGCTGGCAAACACTTAGACAGCTTGGTCTTGGATGCCTTAAGGCAAGCGCTGCACAGATGTTACTCACTTTGCATTACCCAGGGGGCGCGTGTAGCGTGAAGATAAGCCACGGACGCGGAGTAAAAATGCCCCGCAACGCTCTACGATTCTATTAGACCGCGACCTACGGTTTAAAGTGGATTTCGAACCCCTACAAACATCCCTGGCACCGCCGGGACTCGAACCCGGAACCTGTGGTACCGAGTGCCAGAGCGCTAGCCACTCGGCCATTCAGGCCCTGAGACAAACAATATTTAACACATTTAAACTCAAATAATTATAAATTCGTGGAAGGATTCCACTTCTAAGTCGAAAACCCGAAACTCGGCAACACGCAGGGTGCGCGAAATATACTTTCTCTCCAGGTGAGAGTCTGTAGGCCAACTAATGCTCCTGGATTCACTATATATATTTCCTCTCGGGATGAGAGACTATAAACTAAACGTTTCTCAGCGGGATAGCAGGTTGTGCTGTACTTCCTCTCGGGTGAAAGTCACGAGGCCAATTGACCATAGTAGTAAGAGGAAGGACGTAGGAAGTGTGTAGGAGGAAGCACGGTTACAACTTTAATTTATTGCTTAGTATAATCTTATTGCAAATATTTCTTTTTTACTTTACTTGGGCTGCGAAAATTTCTACTGTACCTCAGTTCTCGCATGCTTCCTCTACCCCGCCTGTATCTAGCATGTTTTTATCTCCCATCATGTTATTTAGATAGGCCTGAATGGCCGAGTGGCTAGCGCTCTGGTGCTCGGTACCACAGGTTTCGGGTTCGAGTCCCGGCGGTTTAAAAAGTAGGTCCCGGTCTAAGAGGATCGTAGAGCGTTACGGGGGCATTGTTACTCCGCGTACGTAGCTTATCTTCAAGTTACACGCGCCTCCTGGGTAACGCAAAGTGTGTACGTCTGTGCAGCACTTGCCTTAAGGCATTCAAGACGTCCATGTCCGTCAAGTTGCATTATAAAGAAAAAAAAAAATGTTATTTAGATAGAGTTTAAGGGCCTGACATACCAACGTACTCTATAGAAAGGAAAAAGGAAAAAATAATATTTGTAAATATTTGATTGAACGTGATTACAAATATTTTTGTTTTTTTGTTTTTAGGAATTTGGTTGAAGTATACAATGGTAAAGGTTTTTTTGATTGCCTTTCAATTTTTTTTATTCGTCTCAAATAAAGTTTAATAAAGTTGGTATTTAAGAAAAAAAATTTCCCTGAATTTCTTTGTGGATATTTTTCTTTATTTCAAAAATACGCCAAAATAAAAATTAAAAGGAGACAGTTAGCAAAATAAAAAAAAAAGTATACAATTTATTAAAATAAAAAGAATACAATTTACCAAAATAAAAAAGGATGCAATTTACCAAAATAAAAAAGGATGCAATTTACCAAAATAAAAAAGGATACAGTTTACCAAAATAGAAAAAGGATACAAGTTACTAAAATAACAAGTAATATAAATTTTTTAAACCAAAATGCTAAAATAAAGAAAGAGTACAATTTACCCCCCCAAAAAAGCTACAATTTACCAAAATAAAAAAGGATGCAATTTACCAAAATAAGAAAGGATACAATTTACCAAAATAAAAAACGGATACAAGTTACCAAAATAGCAAGTAATATAAATTCCTACTTTTTTTTCACTATATCGCAGAAAGTCCTTTATAAATAATTTTCATTCATTTTTTTTAAAGTTTATCTGGCCCATCTATTGGTAGATATATGCAACTTAAACCTAAAAAAAAACTAAAATTAATTAATTAAATTTAATTACTGAACCAATATTTGAAAAAACTGTATTAACACCCAATGTCATCCACTACACGTAAAAAAATGTATTTGAACTTGAGTGGATGAATAAAAAGTATTTTATTAACGATTGAAAATTTGAACAAGATATATATGGGGAGAGTGTGAGCTAATACAAGGAATTGAAAAAAAAAAAGGATACAATTTACCAAAATAAAAAAAGAATACAATTTACTAAAATAAAACAAGGATACAATTTGCCAAAATAAAAAAAGGGTACAATTTACCAAAATAAAAAAGGATATAATTTACCAAAATAAAAGATAAAATTTACCAAAATAAAAAAAAAGGACACAATTTACCAAAATAAAAAAAAAAAAAAAATATTACAATTTACTAAAATAAAAAAGGATAAAATTTATCAAAATGAAAAAAGGATAAAATTTACCAAAATAAAAAAGGACAAAATTTACCAAAATAAAAAAAGGTGCAATTCACCAAAATAAAAAAGGATACAATTTACCAAATTAAAAAAAGGATACAATTTACCAAAAAAAAAAAAAAAAAAAAAAAGGCACAATTTACCAAAATAAAAAATGGACAAAATTTTCTAAAATAGAAAGAATACAATTTATCAAAATAAAAAGAATACAATTTACCAAAATAAAAAAGGATACAATTTGCCAAAATAAAAAAAACTTCAATTTGCCAAAATAAAAAAAATGGTACAATTTACCAAAATAAAAAAAAGGATAAAATTTACTAATTTAAAAAGGATACAATTTACCAAACTAAAAAGATACAATTTACCAAATTAAAAAAGAATACAATTTACCAAAGTAAAAAAGGATACAATTTGCAAAATAAAAAAAAGTATAAAATTTGCCAAAATAAAAAAAAAGCATACAATTTTCTAAAATAAAAAAAAAGGGTACAGATTTCCAAAATAAAAAAGGATGCAATTTTCCAAAATAAAAAAGGATACAATTTGCCAAAATAAAAAACGGTACAATTTATCAAAATTAAAAAGGATAATGCCCAAATAAAGAAAGCTACAATTTACCAAAATAAAAAAGGATGCAATTTACCAAAATAAAAAAGGATACAATTTACCAAAATAAAAAAGGGTACCATTTGCCAAAATAAAAAAATATATAATTTACCAAAATAAAAAGGATACAATTTGCAAAATTAAAAATAATATAATTTACCAAAATAAAAAATTATACAATTTACTAAAATAAGGATAAAATTTACCAAAAAAAAAAAAGGATACAATTTACCAAAATAAAAAAAGGATGCAATTTACCAAAATAAAAAAGAATACAATTTACCAAAATAGAAAAGGGTACAATTTACCAAAATAAAAAAAGATACAATTTACCAAAATAAAAAAGAATACAATTTACCAAAATAAAAAGGATACAATTTACCAAAATAAAAAAAAAAATGATACAATTTACCAAAATAAAAAAGAATACAATTTGCCAAAATAAAAAAGTATACAATTTACCAAAATAAAAAAAAGGATACATTTTACCAAAATAAAAAAGGATACAATTTATCTAAATAAAAAAGAATATGTTACCAAAATAAAAAAGGATACAATTCCTCAAAATAAAAAAGGAATCAATTTGCCAAAATAAAAAAAAGTGCCCTTTACCAAAATAAAAAGCAATTTATTTTACCAAAATAAAACAGGATACAATTTACGAAAATAAAAAAGGATACAATTTATAAAATTAAAAAGGATATAATTTTCCAAAATAAAAAAGGATACAGTTTACCGAAGCTGGGCAACACACCATCTGCTAGTTTAAAAATAACATCATTTTTAAAAGAATAAGTACCTTCAAATTAAATGCAACTGTATTGTCCAATTAAATGCTCTTACGTACTAAAAAATTAGTTGCTAATTATGTTTACAGAATTTCATGAAATCTTGAAAGATCATCTATCACGATAATTTTGCGTCATAATTATTAATATGAATAAAGTTGTGCACCTCAATTCGGAAGGCTGTGTGTTCCAAATCGGTAAACCATTCCTCCTTAACTCATGGCGTCGAATTTCTATTCAAAAAAGATTTCAAAACAAAAAAGATTTCAAAACTTTTCCCAAACTCTTTGGAAAGGAAGATTACTTCGTTTCAAGTATCCGTAGAAATTTAATTAGGATAATTAGTTTTAAAGTTATTGTCCTTAAAATGAATGTTAATCAGTTTCCTTAAATAATTAATTGTGTCAAAAGATTTTCGAAAAATCTCTCATGCTTATTAGTGCTCCCTTTTTCAATTTCTACTGAACCATATTAATGGTAGTCACAAAAAGAGCAACTTAATTATTCTTAAGTATTGATTTCAAATTTGAAAAGTTTAACTAAATGCATGTGCATTACATTCATTATTTAAGAGGAAAAATTCAATAGTTAATCTTATTTTATCATGGATTTTTTTTTTCTATTAATTTATATTGGAATGTAATTTAAAAGCTATGATATTCTGGGTTTGTATGAATGTAATTAAGCAAATGTATTTAATTTTTTTACATTTTATAAATTATTATGTTTTATTATTTTTATAAAGTTATTTGTATTCTGTAATGTCTAGGTATGTGCCCCACATTGCAGTGTGCAGGTTGGGAAATCAGATTGTAACTGGGTGTGGTTGTGTTGAGGTCTTGACCTTGGGACGTAGGTTTGAGAATTTACGACTTGCACATGCACAAATATCACACACATATGTGTACAGTGTTTTATACAATATTTAACACATTTAAAGACAATAGAAACATACAATATTTAACTCATATAGACAGATAATTATAGATTGGTGGAAGGACTCCACTTCTGAGCCAAAAACCCGAAATTGGAATATGCGTAGGGTGCAATAAATATACTTCCTCTTTGAGTAAGAATCTGTAGGTCAATTAATATGAAGGCTGCGATAAATATATTTTCTTTCGTGGTGAGAAAGTGTAGACCAATTAAATGTTTCTTAGTGGGAGAGCAGGTTGCGCTATACTTCCTCTCTGGCAAGAGTCTCGAGGCCTATCGACCATTTCTCTTACATGCCACAGGGGACGGTTTTGCCAGTGTATATGGGGAAGAATTATTACATCCTTTAATTTACATAAAAACAACTAAAAATAGATGGAAAAATAAATTTTATTAGTTCTTTTTCATGAATGTTTCAGAAGAAAGAATTTATCGAAATAGATATATTTTTTGTTTTAAATATAAGAAAAAGGAAACTTTATTACAAAAAAATTGACAGGTTTTTTTTTAATTATGTAGATTTTTTTTTTAATGCGCATGCTCATTAAATTGTTTCGTAAAAGGCAGAAAAATAAATTCAGTAAATAAATATATTGACATTTTTGTATCATTTATTAAACAATGGAGTTGTTGTTTCTTATTCCACTTGGCAGACAGCCACATCTAGACCAAGTCAAAGAACCCGTGTGTTCTCATGGAAGTAGGGAAAGGGGGGGGCAGTTTCTGTTGTGATGGAGCACCCGTAGGTAGAAGTCTCACTTGGCTCCGTGACGCTGAGGAAAGAGGACAGTGCCTTACGGGAGGACTACACGGCGTTTGTTTATCGTATGGGAGAAAACCCGGAAAACTCCCACCAGGTAGCCCGAGTTACGAGGCAAGTTGCTGAACATCACAAACGCCCTCCATTCTCCTCATGTTTTGAAACAGTGTTTAAAACAAAGCGCCAGCGGATTGGACCTCCGCTCTGATGTTCATCAGTGTCGCGCAATACAAAGCAATAATAAGCAGATTTATTTCAATCTTCTACTAGTTTTATGTGTATGAAATTAAATGGTTAAGAAGTTGGAATTATGAATTTATTACTAGGAACATAATGAATTTAAATCTGCATTTTATTTTTTTTTTCATTGGAAAAAAAGTGCTGTTTCCCAAACATTTTGACATGAGTTCATTTGTCATTACGGTGATATATAAGTAGAAGATGAATAAGTCTGAGGAATTAATAGATTAGACTAATTCGATCATTATATTGGTATCTGGAGATTAATTTTGCATGATTCATAAATGTGATGAAATAAATGCTGGATTGAGATTAAATATACCGGGTATTACTACCGATACATAAATGAAGAAAGTACAGCAAAAATAATATTTTATGGCCCCCTCTGTACACTTTACAAATACTTAAAATAGAAGAAAAAAACAAAAGAGTGAAGATTGCGAGATAATCAAAAAAATTTCAAGAAATTATTTTCTTATTTTATATGTAAACATGTATAGAGTCTGATTGTGTACAAAATGCTGATAAATCTATGAATAAAAGACGTGCTGGACCAATCGACAAATATACCAAGACCAAACAGAGGACTTCAACAGACATTTATTTCTCAAAGAAAGGAAAAAAATGCCTACCAAGAAAAACTATACTTCAACATTCCCTTTAAAAGTAGGATTGAAGCCATTTATGACTACCTGGAGTTGAAACACTGGAAAACTCCAATTATGCAGGCCCAATTATACAGTCTCCAATTATGCAGGCTCAATTATGCAGCTTCCAATTATGCTGGCCCTTACAAAAAATATAACTTGAACCTCCAAAAGACTCACAAAAATATTCACCGAACGGCAAACAAGTTAGCCTAGGACTTTATAAAGAGATCCTCACAAACTCAGGATAACATCAATTCTCATCTGTCGCAAACTGAACAGGAATACTATTTCATACAACTCAAAAACGACTAATCTCTAATAGACTTATTGAAGGGATTTCCTCTAGATATTGAAATCCCGACGTATCTAACGAATTTCGGTTTTAAAGTGATTAAAACAGTCCAATGATGCAGACATTACTCCAAGGAACTATTGCCCATCCTCTTAATTGATCTCAAAAGATCAGTTATTAAGTAGATATTACAAATTCAAAATATATTCTACTTAACCATTATGGTGTGAAAAATTCAACAGGAGAAATGCAACTATGCAGTGTTTTAATTGCAATTATTTGAATCACGCCAGCAGTAATTGTCACAGGATAAACCAGCTGTCTCAAATGAGGGAAATGTTATAGAACTTGTCAATGTAGGATCAATTACAAAATGGACACTCCTACATGCATCAAACTTGGTAAAAAAAACCTTCATTCCTATCCTGGGTGGCTGTAAGACTTTCCAAGATGAGACTAATTTATTATACAACAACGATTAAACCAAATCATCAATATATAGCAGCTATATTAAGCCCGACTTAAGCTAGTAAAGCCACCAACTTCTACTAATATCAGATAGTTTTCGATCAAAGTGCTACAGAAATTTCAAATCTGGAAACTTAAACAGTGTTGCCCTTTTCGGCCCCCTGTAATAACAACAAGAAATGAAAGCACCTCCATCGAGCTCTTCATTTCCATTAAAAATCCAATAGAAGCAGTGTCTTCATTCATCTCTGGAACTTCCCTGTTCTTATTTTCCCCCCAAAAGTATCGTATACATGTTCTTATCTATTTTACTAAGAAGCTCATAGGAAGAAGTATCGTATTTCCAGTTAGTTTTCTTAATTATTCTGGGTATCAAGTATTTTGGATTCAATTTGCCAATTTGTTCAACCGGAGATGTTGCTATCTTCGGTGTAGTGTGATCGAATTAAAGAATTAATTAACAAGGTTAAGTATAAAGTTAATGCTGTGTGGATAAGTTTCACGTGCAGATGTTACACGTGATAAATATCTGTTATTATAAATACACTAACATATTTTTAAAAATTCGTAATTAGATAAGATAAGATTCCTTATGTTTTTCAGGTAATTGTTTACTCTTTTATTTATTTTTTTTATTAATATTTTCTCATTAAAAACCAAAATAAAATAAAATCGTTTTCATATTGAATCCCATATTTATATAATGTTACATCTAATCAATTTTGTTTTTTTTTCAAATGCTTTAAAATTGTAATTTTCCTTTCATGACAAGCATTAAAAAGCACCGTTTTAAATATTTTATGCTATTTAAAAGAAAAAAAAATATATGTTCAAAATATGTTATAATTAGCCATTATGGTGTGAAAATTTGAACAGAAAAAGTGCAATGTTTAAAGTGCAATTATTTTCATCATGTCAGCAATTACTGTCAAAGAGCAAACCAATTTTCTCAAATGAGGGGAATATCACAGAACTTGTCAATGCAATATCAAATACAAAATGGACATTTAAAAGATTATTCACAATGGATAGATTATTACATCTATCTGATACAGAGCAACAATCCATAGCTGGAAATAATTGCGGATAATGGATAATTAAAGAAGGGTAAAATATTTGTCATTATTTTTTAAACCACCTAATAATTATATATATTTCCTTTTGTTAGACTTATATAATGATTAATTAAATTTTACGTAATTTTGGACATTTTATTTGTATTTGTCATGATTTTTATTAATATAAAATAGTTCTAAAACGTACAAGAACATTTACTTCAATCAATATTATGGTGATTGCATGCATTTCAATAATTGTTTCAAAGATTAATTATTCTAACTAAGAATTATAGAAATTATATTACTATTTAACTAAATTAATTAACGTGTTTTCTAATTGTTTCGAAGTATTTTAATTGAATGAACGGAAAATTTATAACGTATACATTCAAATTTGTTGCCCTTTATTTTTTTATTTTTACTTGTTCCCTTGTACACCAGGTATTTAGTGTATTTTATAGAATAAAGGGTATTTTTTATTTTTTTAATGTTTTATTTTTATTAGGTATTTATATTTTTTCTGTTGGCAAAATTTATGACGTATACATTTTATTTGTTGCATTTATTTATTTATTTTTCAATTCCTTCTATTAGCTCACACTCTCCCTTTATATATCTTGTTCAAATTTTCAATCGTTCATAAAATACTTTTTATTCATCCACTCAAGTTCAAATAGATTTTTTTGAACTTGTAGTGGATGACACTGGATGTTAATACAGTTTTTTTCAAATATTAATTCAGTAATTAAATTTAATTAAATAATTTTAGTTTTTTTTAGATTTAAGTTGCAATAGATGGCGCCAGATAAACTTAAAAAAAGGAATCAAAATTATTTATAAAAGACTTTCTAGTGAAAAAAGTAGGAATTAACTTTAAATTTTTTTTTTTATATATTACTTGTTATTTGTTCCCTTGTACACCAAGTATTTAGTGTGTTTTATATTATTTACAAAATTATATTTTTATTATTTTATATTTATTTACAAAACTAGTAATTAATTTTTGTAACAAAAGAACGCTTTTAAGAAATTCAATTCCATAATAAAAGAAAATCCATTCTTTCATTTTTCTTTTTAAAAAGACAGCAAAAATAACATCCGTTAAAAAAAATTCAAAAGATGAATAAAAAAATTTTTTTGATCATCGAATTTTTCTGAAATCCTCTTCGCTCCTTTTGGTAACATAATACAAAAATCATTAAAAGTATTTGAAAATTTGGAACGGAACACACAGCCTTGAAAAGTAAAAAGTTTTTAAAGAAATGAGCAGCTAACTAGTTTAAACTTTGGTCTTTAAAGTTTTGGAAAGATATTTGATTTCATAAAAATATTTATCTATCTATATATATAAATCTATACTCATACATTACATCAATAATACTGAATTTGATATAAGAATTAATTTTACTTTTTTTAAAAATAAACTTAGTTAAATTTTAATCATATAATATAATTTGTTTTTGATAACTAGTAATAGTTTTTCCTTACTATAGTGGTATAATACGTAGTGATATAATAGTTTTTCCTTACTATATTCTGAAACTTTTCAGCATATTATGTCGAATTTCCCCAAAAAAAGTTTTATGCTAAAACGTAATCCCAAAACTAAATTAAAAGTATTTGTAAATTTGGATCGGAACAGTGACTTAAAAAGTAAGAAGTTTTGAAAAAAAAATCCCAACTAACTAGTTTAAGCTTAAATTTTGGTTTTAAAGTTTTAGAAAGATATTTGATTTCATAACAAATAAATATCTATATCTATATATCTATATCTATATATCTATATCTATATCTATATCTATATCTATATATATATATATATTTATCTATCTATCTATCTATCTATATATATATATATATATATATATATATATATATATATATATATATATATATATTTATCTATCTATCTATATATATATACATACATAAATCTATACTCATACATACATCGTTAATATTGAACTTATAATAATTCATCGTACTTTTTAAAAATAAATATAGTTATACTTTAATCATATAATATAATTTGTTTTTGATAACTTGTTAATATAATAGATTTCCTTACCATATTCTAAAACTTTTCAGCATATTTGATATTGAATTTCCACAAAAGCGTTTTATGCTAAAACTTAAACCCAAAAATTCATTAAAAGTATTTGAAAATTTGGAACGGAATAGTGACTTAAAAAGTAAGAAGTTTTGAAAAAAAAAAAACCCAACTAACTAATTAACTTTAAATTTTGGTTTTAAAGTTTTAGAAAGATATTTGATTTTGTAACAAATTTCTATCTATCTGTCTCTCTCTCTCTCTCTCTATATATATATATATATAAATCTATACTCATACATTACATCAATAACTTGATATAAGAATTCCTCTTATTTTCGTTAAAAATAAACATAGTTATACTTTAACCATATAATATAATTTGCTTATTGATAACTAGTTAATATAATAGTTTTTCCTTATTATATTTTAAGGCCTTTGAGCATATTTGATGTCTAATTTCCACAAAAAGGTTTTATGCCAAAATTTAAACCCGAAAATACATTAAAAGTAATTGAAAATTTGGAACAGTGACTTGAAAAGTAAAAGGTTTTGAAAAAAAAAGAAACTAACTAGTTAAAGTTTAAACTTGATTTCATAGCAAATATATATATATATATATATATATACTCATACATACATCATTAATACTGAACTTGATATAAGAATTCTTCTTACTTTTTTAAAAATAAACATAGACATAAACATTTTAACCATATAATGTAATTTGCATTTTGGTAACTAGTTAAAATAATAGTTTTTCCATATTATATTCTATATTTGATATTCTGATTTGAGCATATTTGATGTTGAATTTCCCCAAAAATGTTTTATGCTAAATCTTAAACTTCTAAGTTTTAGATAAACTTTCTAAGTTACTAACTCCCAAAATGTTACTGAGATACTGAAAATTATGTGACAAATCATTTAATTTTGTATGTAAAGTAATAGTTTAGTTTTATAAAATTGCATAACATTTCTTAATATCTCAGGAAAAGTCAGATATGAGATTTTAATTAGAACTGCTTATACTGTTTTGGCAATGTACCATAAACTGATGTATTTAAAAGTTTGTTTAAGTCTAGAAACAATTATGTTGTCTTTCTGTGAAACAACTCGATTTGTTTTATTTCGTATTAACCTAAAGTATACTTTAGCTTTTAAAGCATCTTTTAAATACTAAGTAGCCTGCTTGTCTAATTACTATACTGAAGTTTGTACCCAATGAGACTAATTAACAACATTGCTTGCGGTTAAATTGTAACTTATTCAAGCTTAAAACCAGTAAAGAATACTTTTGTACAATTAAGAAAGAAAAGAAACAACACACCAACCCAAAGATGAAACTTCACATTAAACCAACACAAAACTTTGACTGTTAGGATTGATTTTTCCGTAACCATGGCGACGAAATTTGAATAACCTTCGTTTGAATAGAACTTTATTTGTAAATCACGATCACTTTTGAAATTATATTTTTCTTGATTGTGAGTAGTCTGTCAAAAGTGTAAAAAAATTTTTCGTGTAATCTACATCAAAAATTAAATAAGATTTCAATTATCAGTTAAATATAAATTATAAAAAGAAATAAAGAACTACAATAAAACTATGTACAGCATAAAGATGCATAAACTAAAATAAAAAAAAGTATACTATAAAATTATTTACAATTAATTACTAAATATACTATTAAATTATTATATAAAGTAAATAATTTAACTTTATATAATTTGCATAAAATATAAAACTTATACAAAATATAGCATTGCTTTTTGTCACCAAAACTAATTTTTAAAAAAATGTAATTAATTAAATAAAATTTAAACAATTGATCAATTAAATGAAAAAAATTTGTAACAAATTAAAAAATTTTATATGTTATTTAAATATTTAGGGTTATGTAAGTAATAAATTATTAAAATAGTTAGTGTTCAAAAATTTTCAGAAAATTTAAGCTTTAATAAATGTTTAATTTGTTTCTCTCAACTGTTATTCTTTCAAACTCTTTATTTTAATAACATATTATTAAAATAACGACTTTGATTATCTTTACATAGAATTCCTACATAAAAGGAATAACTTTTATATTATTTAGTAAAGGAAATCAACACATTTTTTAAATGATTTTGATAAAATTTAGAAAATATAAAAGTTGTGGAACATTAAATTGAGGCATCAGCATTTTGATGTGAAAAAAAGACAATTGAAATGAAAAGTATTATTTTATACTTTTAAACGTATTTTTACCAAAATGTTCTGTAAAAATTCTATAATTTATAACGCTGTAAAACGCATTTTATTAAATGTTCTGTTAAAAAAATAAAGACCCTTCAAAAAATGTTTTACTCTTACATGAGACATCAAACCAACAAACACACACACAAAAAATTTCTTTTGATAACATTTCTACAATAAACACTGGTATTGACAGGATATTTTTATACGAATAAATTGCTGACAAAGTTTTTAGATACTCGCAATAGCAGTAAAAAAATAATAAACAACGATTTACACTTTGAAAGACCGAAAATAAATTCACCAGACGTGCGGTTTTAGTCGAGCCTTAATTGCAAAAAAAAAAGTATAAAAAATATTTTTAATTCAATGCTTGTAATAATAAAATTTTCCTTTATATAGCTACAGCTAGCAAAAGAAAAAAGATCTAT
Organism: Caerostris darwini; assembly: GCA_021605075.1. Classification (NCBI taxonomy): domain Eukaryota; kingdom Metazoa; phylum Arthropoda; class Arachnida; order Araneae; family Araneidae; genus Caerostris; species Caerostris darwini. The sequence continues at coordinate 328,896 of BPLQ01009096.1, read as the reverse complement.
TATCATTGGAAGCCAGACTTTGGTTTAGACAAAGCAAGGAAATCTTTAAGAAGGAGTTTATAATTATTACTCATTTCTCAAAAATAAAAATAACAATGAAATAAAATTCAAAACAAAATTAGAACAAAAATTAGAACTTTTAACTAGAATTAGAATTTGAATGAAAATTAGTACAGAAATTAGAACAAAAAAATAAAAATAAATTTTTTTGTCATTTTTCTTATTTTTAAATGTTCTATAAATTTAAAAGTGAGAAAAGTGAAAAAATGTGTTAAAATAAATTTATACTATCATGAGACCATTTAAAAACTCTGTATTACGGAAGGAATTCAATTCTTTACCTGACGAATTTCAAAGGAAAAAAAAATTGTACTATGGCATAGTAACCAATCTTATTTTGAAATATAACGTTGCATTTCTTGGAAAAACTGTCATTTAAACATTTGTTGTATAGCTTTTCAATATATTCCTGTGCCCTAGTTGTACAGCAGTAACCCGTGTGCTCAAGAACTCAGAAGAACTCAGGTCATTGCTTTCAGGAACGAGGAAATGGATTGTCGATTGTGACAAAGTACTTTAACATCTCGCATTGATAGTCGGGATGTTTTAATTTTACAGGTGGCATATGCAAGGGTTTATATGGCATTTACAGATTTTATATGGCATGCAAATGGTAGGAAAGTTACCTCTAAAAGTCTTTCCAAAAAGTAAGGACATTCTTTCATCATTATTCAATGCAAATGCAGGAAAGTTACCTCTAACAGTCTTCCCAAAAATGTAAAGACTACTTTTCTCCATTATTCAATGCAAATGAAAGAAAGTTACCTCTAAAATTTTTTCTCAAAAATCTAAAGACTTTCTTTCATCATTATTCGATGTAAATACAGGAAAGTTACCTCTAAAAGTCTTCCCAAAAATGTAAAGACTTCTTTACATCAGTATTCAATACAAATGCGGGAAGGCTACCTTAAAAGTCTTCCCAATCATGTAGTAAAGACTTTCTTTCTTCATTATTTAATGCAAATGCAGAAAAGTTTCTTCTAAAAGTCTTCCCAAAATCTAATGACTTCCTTTCATCACTATTCAATGCAATTGCAGGAAAGTTACCTCTAAAAGTCTTCACAAGTAATGACCTTCTTTCATCATTATTCAATGGGGTGTTTTGGAACGCGAAGCCCACAAGCATACGAAAAATATTCCTATAAAGTTCCATGACATTTTGCATTCCGACTGTTGCCTCTAAAAAGAACTCTTTCTTTGCTCAAATCTAGCACTATTAATGGACTATGGAAAGTAGTTAAAGAGGAGAGAACCGAAATAAACCACAGAAATTTTACAATATAAATTTTACAAAAAGTAAAATTTATATTGTAAAACTTCTATGGGTTATTAATAAAATAGTCCATTAACTATAAAAATAGTCCCAAAATCATGCACAAAAGGAGTTACTAGAAATATCAAATACTTTCACTTATTTATAACAAAAAAAAAAAAAACTTTCCATAAAACAAGTTGTTACAAAAATTGAAATGATCTTGATATAAAAATATATAAGTTATATAGAAATTTAATATTTGAGATAGGAAATCTAACACTCGAATATTATTTTACTTCTCTTTTAAAAGGAATAAATAAAAGTTGAAAATAACCATAAAAACCGCCCTATACATTTGTTTAATGGAAGGGGTTTCGATAAATACGATTATCTTATAAGGAGAGTTCAGAAGATGAATTTTTTGAACTTTTCTTAAACAATAACGTTAAACTTTTTTTGTTGATAAATATTTCTGTAGAGTTTATGAAAAAATAAGAATAAATTGAATTAAAAGATAAGGACTAACATTAAAAAATGCTGCGCCATTTTATCATCACACCTCTTAAAAAAATTATGATATGATAATTCTTATTAATAATGTAGTTGGATTTATCTAGATCGGAAATCAATTTAGGAAAATTAGAAAATGTACTGTTTTGATATTAAAAAAAAAAAAAAAAAAAAAAAAAAAAAAATATCATTAGGGCTGCAAATACTTTACCAAATTATTTATAATTACAAACTTAAATATTAAGTATCATTAAAAAAGAAACAAGACATTAAATAAAATTGCAATCCACAGATAAATAAAAAACAAATAATAACTTTTTTACATGTATTCTTTAATTTAAACTAAAATGAGTTAGTAATCATTGAAACACGAAGAATTTTTAATTCCTCCAACTATGAAGTATTTGTCAATGGTTTAAAAATTAATTGTTTCACTCCAATTTTTCTGTAAAACTAACGGCGAAAAAAAGAACTTAATATGGTAAACAATTTTTATTTTGCTCTATTCGTGGAAAATGATTCGAAAAACATCTAATCCCTTCTTCAGAATCAATTTAAATATTTACTTAATGCCGAGCCATCAAAAACAGCTGTTGCCACCACAATAATCGTAATAAAGGCTTCTTTTCAAATTATTGCTATCTAGTTCTTCGAACTTCATTATGAAAATGCAATTTTGAGCTTGTGAATAAATCTTTTGACGTTAGCTTCGAATAAAAAAGTCAGGAAAAAAATACAAAAGATTAGAATTTTTCTGTTTTAAAGATTAAAAAAAGAACTAATTATCGAAAATATTTAACATAAAATGGATAAGATGAAAATATTCCAGAATATTAGAAACATTTCATTTTCATTGCATGATTTTAAAATAATCCCATGCACAATTTTAAAAATAGATTCTATTAATAAAAACAGTTATACAGCATTTCCAACTTTTTCGCTATATAATTCTAAGTAATAGAAATTTAGATGGAAGAAAGTTAAAAAGTTACGACAGCTAAATTTAACTTCTGACTTGTAAAAAGTCTTTTTTAAGATTTTAACTTAAAATTTTAATCAAGAAATTACTACCTCATTTTAGAAAATCATAAGTCCGACACTCAATGATAAGCTGAGGTGCAATCCGATAGCGGCTTTGTTGTAGACACTGTTTTAAAAAGCGAGGAGACTCGTTGACGTTTAGGATGTTCGGCATCTTGCCTCGTGAGTTCGACTACTGGTGGGAGTTTTAGGAGGTTTACCCATACGAAACGCAAATGCGGTGTAGTTCCCCCTAAAAGTCCTCCCGGAAGACACTCCCTTCCTTATTCAGCATCACGAAGTCAAATCAGATTTCTACCTACTAGTGCGCCATTAAAACAAAAGTTGCACTCCCTTTCCATGATACTACACGGATTCTTGAACTTGGTCTAGATGTTGCTGTCGACCAAGTGGGATCACCACCACTACTACTACTGCACCACATGACTGTGCCCAGAGCTGAGTTGCCCTTTTACAGTTTTGGAATGATGTGGGGGAGAGAAGTCTGACTGGGCTCTGTGACGCTCTATGGTGATATGAGACCGAGACCTACGGCTTAATGTGGATTCACTACAAACCACTACAAACCTCCATGGCACCGCCGGGATTGGAACCTGAAATCTGTGGTACCGTGCACCAGAGCGCTAGGCCCCAACTAAGTGGGATCAGAAACAACAGAAAATCATAATCAAATATGAACAATAGATAAATATACATTGTCCACCGATTGTGTGGGAAAATGACAAGCGACGAAGTTAGACGAATTCAAGTAGAGCGGTGTAAAAGGGGAAATAAGTATTTTTTTCGTGGAGTTTTATGAGCGATAAATATAATTTTAATTTTTAATGATTAAAATTTAGTTTTACATAATATCAAAAAAAAAAATTCGAGGAAAAAATTTCAGATTTCTTTTTTTTTTCAAAATTGTTTTGCCCTGCGTATAGCTGACTAACAATCCTAATAAGTAATCGGTAAAATTTAATGATTAAAATTTAATTTTACGTAAAATTTAATTTAATTTTATATTTTACATACATTTAATTTAATTTTACATAATATATATGATTAAAATTTAATTTTACATAATATGAAAATAAAAATTAGAGGAAGTTATTTCACAATTCTCATTTGACTTTTTTTTTCCTTTAAAATTATTTTGCGCTGCGTATGCCTGACTAACAGCCATAATAAGTAATCGATTCTGGTACGGGATGTTTACATGTTCACGCAATTGAAGGCGTTAAAAAGGTTTACAGGTGTATATCTTAATGTGTTAGCATATGTATGTTATAGTAAATGCATAAAAAAATTTTACGAAGTAACAGAAATTACACTTGATAAGTTTTATAATTTTATTTATTTATATATTTATTTGAAATGTTAATTTTAATAAATATTACATCTCTTTTTCATACTTCTCAATAGAGAGAAATAAAAAAAAAAATGCCGTAATTGAATATATGTGATGCAACCATGCTTCCTCCTACATACTGGCAAGACAGGCATTCTGTGGCATTTAGGAGAAATGGTCAATAGTCTTTTAGACTCTCACCCGAGAGGAAGTACAGAGCAACCTGCGTTCCCACTGAGAAACGTTTAATTTGCTGTCTCTCATCCTGAGAGGAAATATATTTTGCGTATATCTGTGCATTAGTTGGCCAACAGACTCTAACCCGTAGAGGATGTATAATTTGCGCATCCTCCGCGTAGTCGAGTATCTGGTTTTCGGCTTAGAAGTGGAGTCCTTTCACGAATCTATAATTTCTTGCCTTTAAATGTGTCAAATATTGTATGTCTCTAATTGTATGTATATAATGTTTGTGCGTGTGTAAATAAAGGTGGGAGTTCTCAAACCTATGCCTCAAGTATCTCAACCCAACCGTACACAGTTACAATGTTGTTACCCTACCTGAACGTTACAATATATAATTTTTTTATTTTCTTAATGTCTATCCACAATCTATCTACAGAATTCATTTCAATAAATTACTTTTAATGAGACAGGAAATATTTCTTCAATGAAAATCTGATTTAAATGTTTTATGGTCTTTTAAAAAAAGTACGACGAACATTAATTTTTTTGACGTCTATTAAAAATATCAGATAAATTACTATCTTAAAAAACTTTTTCAGTTTTAAACATTAACTTTTTATCCAAACTTTTGTATTCTGTCCACCATCGTTTGTAAAAAAATATCTTACCTTCTAAATTTCCTTATGAAATAATATAGCACAAAGAAAAAAAAAATGTAATCTAAGTAACAGACTTTTTTGGCATTCTATCCAAAGTTTCCTTTTTTCTGCTTTGTTCTTCTGACACAGTCTGGATTATCTCCCCAAGACCTTTTTAGTTTTTTGAAGGAGAAGCCAGACATATTGTCTACTCTTTTGTGCTTTCTTATAGCTTTCGTGATGAAAACTATGAAGAAGAAGAATCTTGAATATCCTAAACCTATTATTATAAGCAATAAACTTTTATTATATAGAAAAAGATCCTATTTCTCGAAACTATACCTTCATGTTTTCTATGTCATCTATACCTTCATGTTGTTTACTTTTTATTTTAAAACGTTAGGAACTTTGTTTTAACATTCTTTTAGTTTTTTTAAAAAAAATTCTTAAATTTTTATTTAGGTTTGATATTTTTAATTTCAAACCTGTTCGTAACCTTTATCTGTTGTTAATAATTTGTTCATTACTCCTAAAAGTTTTCTAAACAAGTTTTCAACTGTTAAATTTTTAATGCTTGTAAATTTTTATGTTATTTATTTATTAATAACGCAGGGTGATTATAATTAAAGTCTCACTTTCAAAATGCTGCAAGAAAAAAAAAACACTCGTCACAATGAGTTCAACTTTGAACTGAAGATACTTGAAGAAGGGGAAAACTGTACGATATCAAAAAAGTTCTAAAGTATATTAATAGATGGCGCTGTAAGCGGCATAAAGAAAGTGAATTCGGCAGTCAGTGATGTTTTGAATCGAAATTACAACGTATTTGGCATAAGGTGCACATTAAACCAACTGTAGTGTTAAATGTGCTTGATTGTTTCGGTTTTTTTGACGGAAAAAATGTCTTCCAAGTCATTCAACAGTTGTGACACTGTTAGTGGAAAGCCCATCCACCAAGACAAGGTTATACCAAATTGGATGGGCAAATGGGACTTTTTTTTTTGTCATACCGATTCCCTCTTCTTCAAGTATCTTCAGTTCAAATTTGAACTCATTGTGACGAGTGGTTTCTTTTTAACAGCAATTTGAAAGTCCCCTGTACCCTGTTTATAATCACCCTGTACATCAAATTATCTTTCTTTAGTTTTTTTTTTAATAACTTTTCTTCTTTCTAATGTGGTCCTAGAAAATAATCAAATCTATATTCAGAGACATTTGCATTAAATTTAATGCACGTGCTTGTTTTTTACTTACGGGTTTTTATTGTACGGTTTGCTTTTTATTTACGGTTTTTTTTATTGTAAAGTTTGTTTTTTCATAAAGATGACAATGATACTGAGTGTTTTGAAAAAATATTGGGAATAGGAAATAAAAACGAATAAATAAATAGATAAATTTCTGATTCAAAAGAATGATGGTGATATTAATGAATAACAGAGCCTTAGTTTGAAATATTTGTCTTTTTCGGATTATTAATTCCTAAAAAAATAATTTTATTCTGTCTTTGAGTATATATAAAACATGCTCGATTTCCAAAGCACAATACTACTGTTCAACTGCAGGATTGTGCTGCATATAAACTGATCTAAATCACCCCGAAAATATTGGAATTCGCATTTTAAAATAAAACGATCTAAAAGTTTTGAAAATTGATCATGCTGAAATAAGTATGCCATTTGTATTTGTTTATTATATTTTAAAACACTTTTTATATGTATTAAAAATGGCTTAAGCATAACAGAATGGAGATAAAAAACACATATTGTGTATTGAAAAAAATATTTCCTGATAAAATTTTAAATAAAATTAATTATTTTTACACATATTATCCTAATAACTATAAACCAAAAGAATTTGACATATTCTGCGATATATTTAAATAATTTTTAAAAAAAGTATGAAGCATTGTAAATTCAAAAAGATAAAAAATTAAATTGCAAAAATATATTAAAGTTTTTAAGGAATTTTTGTATTTTATGTTTTTTTATAAGGTAGAACTGCAAACAGTTTGTTTCTTGGACAATCCTAGTAAGTATTAAGTAATTTAGTCAAGAAATAAAAAGAATAGAAGAAAATTCTTTCTTTTTATAAGCATAAAGAATAGAAGCAACCAACATAACTGAATTTTAATTAAAATTAAAACCTAATCATATTAAAATTTTAATAAAATTAAGAATCTAGAAGAATGTACTTTTTAATAACACAAAAAATGATTCATCACTCATTTTTGTGGTATGGAACACATTCCTGTGAAACTTTTATTCTATAAATGGTACAGTTCCCGCATTTTTTTTGAAACTTTAATAACATAAAAACAAGCTAATTTCATTTTACCTTAAACATTTAGAAGAAAAATTAATTTACTCCGAAAGAAGCAACTTTTCAAGAAAGCGTTTTTGTTAAAAGTCAACTGTAACCGGAGACTAACGCATCAGAAAAAAAAACAAATTATAATTAAGAAGAGTTCACTTAAGTAACAATATTTATGAAGTTAAGTTATTAAGTTAAATTCAAAAGAGAGATAGAGATAGAGAAGCAATATGATTTAAAATTTCTCTCTCAATATATAGGGTGATTATAATTAAAGTCCCCCTTTCAAAATGCTATAAAACAAGTAATATAAAAAAAAAAAAAAAAAAATTAAAGTCAATTCCTCCTTTTTTTTCGGCTATATTGCAGAAGGTCTTTTATAAATAATTTTCATTCATTTTTATCTGCCGCCATCTATTGGTAGATATATGCAACTTAAATTTTAAAATAACTAAAAGTAATTAATTAAATTAAATTAATGAATTAATATTTGAAAAAACTGTATTAACATCAGTGTCATCCACTACAAGTTCAAAAAAATGTATTTCAACTTAAGTGGATGAATAAAAAGTATTTTATGAACGATTGAAAATTTGAAAAAGATATATATATATAGGAGATTGTGAGCTAATAGAAGGAATTGAAAAAGTAATACTCGTCACAATGAGTTCAAATTTAAATTGAAGATACTTGTAGAAGGGCGAGACGGTATGCAATCAAAGAAAAAGTTCCACCGATTTTTCCTGCCCAATGTGATATGACCTTGCCATGGTGGATGGGCTTTCCGTTAACAGTGTCACAACTGTTGAATGACTTGGAAGTCATTTTTTCAGCCAAAAAAAAAAAAAAAAAAACACGTAATTTCGATTCAAAATATGACTGGTAGCCGATTTCACTTTCTTTGTGCTGCTTACAGCACCATCTATTAATACACTTTGGAACTATTTTTGATGCTGTACCGTTTCCCTTTTTTTTCAAGTATCTTCAGTTCAAATTTAAACTCATTGTGACTGATGACAATGAAAGTAGGACTTTGATTACTATCACCCTGTATATCAGATCAACAAGTAATGTAACAAAAATAATTTAAAGTCACTTCCTACTTTTTTTTCACTATATTGCCGAAAGTGCTTTATAAATAATTTTCATTCCGTTTTTTAAGTTAGAAAAAATTCTCTTTTACACATTTTCCATCTCTCATTCATCACTAATTTATTCACATGTTTCATTTTCCATTTTGTTCCCTCCTTGACTCAGACTAGAACGAAGAATGAAAAAAGAATCTGAAAAAATAAATTTTTTTCCAGCGATCTACAAGCTTGTCCACTGACGGTATTTATTCATAAATTTATATCCTGCTAAATATCTTATATAACAGATTTTTTTCTCCCATATAAAACTAAAATTAATTAACTAAATTTAATTGCTGAATGAATATTTGAAAAAAAAAACTATATTAACATCAAGTGTATCCACTACAAGTTCAAAAAAAAGTATTTGAACTTGAGTGGATGAATAAAAAGTATTTTATCAACAATTGAAAATTTGAAGAAGATATAAATAGGGAGAGTGTGAACTAATAGTAGGAATTGAAAAAGAGTTCACTTAAGTGGCAATATTTATGAAGTTAAATCAAAGGACAGAGAGAGAGCACATTGAACAATCAAGCACATTGAACACTATAGTTGGTTTAATGTGCAATTCACGCCAAATACGTTGTAATTTCGATTCAAAATATCACTGGCAGACGAATTCACTTTCTTTATGCCGCTTACAACGTCATCTATTAATACATTTTGGAACGTTTTTTGAAGGGTTTTTTTTACAATATTTTGAAAGTGGGACTTTAATTATAATCACCTTGTATATCAGATCAGAAAAAAAAATATACAAACTATAAATAAAAAATTCACTTAAGTGACAATATTTATGAAATTAAGTTAAAATCAAAGGAGAGAATGAGAAACGCAATATGATTTAAAATTTCCATTTTCATCTAGTCAAACTCCGTACAATTTTTTTTTTTAATATTTTTTTTATCGCATATTTTGACGGAGATATTCAATGATTCGAGAACAATCCCTGTCCGTCATTGTGGGAAAAAAACCCTACCGAAATTAAAAAAAAAGAACATATTGAAGAAGTGATTTTAAACCACTCGGCCCGGAAAATGATTTTTTTATTTTGTAGATCAAGTCGTTGAAAAGTGCAAAACTGAATATTAAAAATTTTCCAATATTCCTCTTTCTAACCGACAATCATATTGGTCGTCGCGCATAAATCTCAAACTGAAATGAATGTAATATCTTTCCAAATACATTTCAGCTAAATCAAATTTATCACGAAATAGAATTTAAATGCGGCATTCGTAAAATTAATCTTTTTATTCTTTCGTATGAAATTTCAGGAAGATCTAGCTATTTTACCAGAAGAATGTTTTTTCATGTGTGAATCGTGAATTTAATTTTTTTTTTTCGAAAACTGTCATATATTTGGAAAAGAAATTTATTCTTTTGACATTTATAAGCTATAAAGAGATATGGCGTTTAATTCAATATAAAACATTTTATTCTTTTTAGTACTTGGATGTCTAATAATACTTATACATAATAAATATCAAATAGTGACAAACCGTATTGAAGTTTAGTGAACTAGACGTATAAAAGAAAGTAAATGTAAAATTCAATGTTTTCTTACATAGACAATTTTTATTTAGAATAGAAAATTTCTAAGAAAATGATTGTACCTTTTATATTAGTTTCAGGCATACTATTTTAATATACATTATGTATTTTTCAAATAAATTATGAAAAATTTTTAATTAATAAAATGAAATTAATTTGTTACTTTAGAATCAAATCAAATGATTAGGCTTATTTAGCTCAAATAATAACCCCATTTTTCCAAAAATAAATTTATTTATGCACCTTTACAAGCTTTTAATATTATCAGATAATTACTAATAGTAAATATATTATTAAGGCTTGATGGCCCAGTATCAGTACCACAGGTTTCGGGTTTGGGGACCAGGCGGTGCCATAGATGTTTGTAATAGCTCGGAATTCCCTTTAAACCGTAGATTTAATATATGACTGCACAGCGTTGGACATAGCGCTGATAACCCTACTTCGTAAAAAGTAAATGACCTGATGGTCAATTACTTAGCGCTCTGACTTTGGTACCACAGGTTTCAGATTCGAATCCTGGTGGTGGCATGGATGTTTGTGGGTGTTAAATTGTAGGTCCCGGTCTAATTAGCCTAAAGTTTGCACAAAATCATCGTAGAGCCAAATGAAACCGTAAAAAGAAACATCTCCTGTCTTAAAATCTGCCAGTAGGCAGACGACCTTGGTCAATCACAACAGCCCTGTGAACATATCATGGGCTGTTGAGCCAATGAAAAAAAGGTTTGGTTTGTCGCTCTACGGTCATCTTGTGCACACGAGGTCTAAACAGACCGGGACCTACAGTTTAAAGGGGATTCCAAAACACTAGCAAACATTCATGGCCTAGCCAGGATTCGTACCTGAAGTTTGTGATCCCAAAGAGCAGAGCGCTAGTCACTTGGCCGCCGGGCCGTTGCGAAGAAGAAGATAATAATAAGAAAAAGATAATATTATTGAATTTATATTTTATGCAAATAGAGATTTATAATAATAAAAGGTTACACAAATTTCTTTTATTTACAGAATCCTATTTTCAATGCTTATAGTATTGAGTGTGCCCTGTGTATTGAATTGTTTATTTTGAATTAAATGGTATTTGTTTTTAAAGATAGGTATACAAAAAACAAATAACTCTTCTTACTTTAGTGAGAAATATAATCTTTCATTGTTACACTTCCATATTTGTATAGTTTATCGTTTAAAAGATGTTTATCAAATGTAATAAAAACGAAACAAAGCTATGTACTTTTAAACTAAGCCGTAGCGTAAAACAATAGCTAAAAATATTTGGAATACATATGAGCATAACCTTTATTGAAATAAAAAACTGCTTGCTTTATGAAATAACATTTGTAATTTAATTTACTCTAAATATTTGTATAAGGCTGAGGTAATAATTCAAATGAAAATCAAATACTTTTTTTTTTGGAAAATATGTGTACATTTTGTTTAATCATATCGTTATTTCTTTTGCTGAATTTACTCAATTAAATATAATTTTAACGTTCTCAATTTCACATGTTTAGTTGTATGCTATAGAAAAACAAATAAGATTATCATGATAACGGTTTATAAAAAAAAAAAAAAAATTTAGAGATTTCCTTTTAAAATTTTTTATTTATATATTAACTTTGCAAATAAAATATTTACATTTGTAGGTTCCCATATTAAATCTTTATTTGACAATTGCACGAGAATGTCAATTATTAGAAGTAAATTTTTCCTAAAAACGAAACATACTTTATTAAATAGTAGTATTTGAATTACATCACACGTGTAGTATAGTAAGTAGTATATGTTTACAAAAAGTGTTATAAATTTTTATTTTAATGTATAATGACAAAAAGAAAAAAAAGTTGATCTGATAAAAATGAAGAATAATTTATTTAGTAAGCTAAAAAAAAATTTATTTTTTTAACCCTGCTTTGAAAGCAGTTTGAAGTTGTATATGATTGCTAAATGAAAGGAAAAGAATAATTTCTGAAAATTTGTTTTGAATCAATTAGTATTGAAACAATTTAAGCAACTTGAATTTTGGTTTGGTTTGTCGCTCTACGGTCATTTTTAACCACTAAAAATAGTCAAGCCACCACCAGAGTTCAAAGGCTGTAGTACCAAAGGCCAAAGCGCTAGTCAATTGCCCATCAGGCCGCAACTTGAATTTTAAAATTTGTTTGTATATTTTTATATAGAATATTATTGCATCTTTATAATACGTAAAAAAATTTATGGGGCCTAATGGTAGAGTGATTAGCTGCCACTACCACAGGGTTTGGGTTCGAGTCTCGGCGGTGCCATGGATGTATGTAGTGGTTTGGAATCTACTTTAAACTGATGGTTATCATCTAATGTGATTGAAGAATGGGCGTAGGGTTGATGACTATACTCCATAAAGCGAAACATCTCCTGTCTCGAAATCTGCTCGTAGGCAAAAGGCCTTGGCCCACCATGGGGATGTTGCGCCAATGAAGAAGACTAAATAATACTAAATGTATGTAAGTGTGAGTAGTAATCCCCAGAGTGTTTTAGAAGGGGCCTTATGGCCGAGTGACTAGCGCTCGATACCACAGGTTTTGGGTTTGAGTCCCAGCGGTGCATGGTTGTTTGTAGTGGTTCGGAATCCACTTTAAACTTTGTTCCCGGTCTCATTTGACCGTAGAGCGTCACAGAGCCCAATCAGACTTCTCACCACGTCATTCCCAAACCGTAATGGGGCAATTCTGCTCTGGGCACAGTGATGTGATGTGGTGTGGTGTGGTGTGGAGTAGTAGTAGTAGAATGTTTGAGATGCAATTTGTTAAATGAAAAATTTCTGGAGATCAACGATATGGATTGCTCATCATTTAAACCAGCACAGTTTATCCAACTATGTAGCAATATTTTATTCCTAATGTAAGACTGCAAACAAGTCAATGGAGTGGAGTGTTGTCATTTCTCAAAATAAAGATATAATACAATGTAATTAAAAGTTTTTCTTCTCATCTTCAAAAATAATAGCCTGAAAAATACATTTTATTTGTTGCAGCAAAGATAAGCTGTAGTAGTTTAAAATAATTAAAACAAGTAATATAGAAACAAATTTTTTAAAGTCAGTTTCTTCTTTTTTTCCACTATATTGCAAAAAATTCTTTATAAATAATTTTCATTCATTTTTTAAAGTTTATTTGCCACCATCTATTGGTAGATATATGCAACTTAAATCTAAAAAAAACTAAAATGAATTAATTAAATTTAATGAATGAATTAATATTTGAAAAAACTATATTAACACCAAATGTCATTCACTACAAGTTAAAAAAAAATGTATTTGAACTTGAGTGGAAGAATAAAATGTATTTTATGAACAATTGAAAATTTGAACAAGATATAGTATATAAGGGAGAGTGTGAACTAATAGAAGGAATTGAAAAAAAGATCAGCAATCTCGAATTACAGCAAAATAATAAAAGCAAAAATAATACAAGCAAATATAATAAAAGCGAATACATACGGTAAAAATAATAAAAACAAATATATTAGGCTATATTTCAAATTTAATTAATAACTTTTTGATAATTTAAAATTAAAAAATATAGAATACATTAACAAGAATACTCAAACACGATCGTTTCAAATTTCAAATGTAAAAAATTAAGAATAATAATATCCAGAAAAATAAGCTAAATTAAAATCAGACGATTTTTTTATATTATTGACAATTTGTAGTTACATTATTTAAAAAATTGAACAATATATATTAAATGAATAATAAAAATATTTGATAATAAAATAAAAATAATTAATAATTAAATGAATAAATTAAAATCAGACGATTTTTAATATTTTTTCAATTTGTAGTTACATTATTTTAAAAATTGAATAATATATATTAAATGAATAATAAAAATATTTGATAATAAAATAAAAATAATTAATAATTAAATGAATAAATTAAAATCAGACGATTTTTAATATTTTTTCCAAGTTGTAGTTACACTATTTTAAAAATTGAATAATTTATATTAAATGAATAATAAAAATATTTGATAATAAAATAAAAATAATTAATAATTAAATGAATAAATTAAAATCAGACGATTTTTAATATTTTTTCCAATTTGTAGTTACATTATTTTAAAAATTGAATAATATATATTAAATGAATAATAAAAATATTTGATAATAAAATAAAAATAATTAATAATTAAATGAATAAATTAAAATCAGACGATTTTTAATATTTTTTCCAATTTGTAGTTACATTATTTTAAAAATTGAATAATATATATTAAATGAATAATAAAAATATTTGATAATAAAATAATAATAATTAATAATTAAATGAATAAAAATAATTAATAATTGAATGAATAAAATAATTAATAATTATTAATTAATTAATAATGAGAAAAAAGAGATTATTAACTAATTATTAATTAATTAATAATGAGAAAAAAGACATTATTAACTAATTATTAATTAATTAATGATGAGCAAATGAGAAGAAAGAGTAGCGGGAATATATGAATATTTCTCCTATATAAAACTAAAATTAATTAATTAAATTTAACGAATGAATTAATATTTGAAAAACTGTATTAACATCCTGTGTCATCCACTACAAGTTCAAAAAAAAAATTTTATTTGAACTTGAATGGATGAATAAAATGTATTTTATTAACGATTGAAAATTTGAACTAGATATATATAGCGAGAGTGTGAGCTAATAGAAGGAATTTAATAATAAAAATAGTAACAGTTTCATATTCATCGAAGTTGAAACATTGTTTTAAAAATCTTATATTTATAAGTATTTCAACATAAAATTTTGGAAATATCTTAAATAGTTTAAAAAACTCAAAGTTGGATTTCTTACTCTAAACAGAAAAGTTCTAATTTCGTCCTTTTATCTATAGATACCACTGTAGGTTTTACTGTTTTTAACAAAGGGAGGACCTAAAATGAGAAGCTTTATGTGACGAAAAGTTATGAAATTCTACTTTAAAAAATCATCCACCGTGTTATTGAGTTTTGAATACTTTAATATTTGTCAATCTCTAAACTTTTGTCTGCTGCTAAGATAGTGATTGATTAACTTTTTGTTTTTAAAAATAAAATATTTTTAAGGGTTTGACTTAAACTACTGGATTGTGAAATTGAATTATAATAGGAGAAGAATCAGTAGTTCTTAATTTTTTTATTCTCTATTTATCTTCTATTTGATACCTATTGTCTGATTAAGTATCTCAAGCATTTGAATTGAATTCGATTGTACTGCAGAATAATAGAGATTTCAATTGTTCTGAAATGGATCATTTTTGCATTTCTTAACTGTTTGTGACCTACATAATTCTTTTTTACCTTAAAAGTTCTAACGGAATTAACATTTACAAATTTAAACTATATTAGACGGTATTAAAAATTTGGAGATAGAATTATTTTTCAAAAGAAAAATATGTTCTTCAAGAGCTTAAATCCATTACAATACAGCAAAAGAAAAATTTTCACAGGAAAAATTCGTGGAAATAATTAAAATATTCCCGTATTAAGAAGGTATTAAGTAGCATATTTCACAACTAGTTAGACTATAAAAAATATATTTGCGTGAAAAGTGTTTATCTCCTATCCACCATTTTTTCAGAAAAATATATGAAAAACTGGAAACAAAAAAGAAAAAATTATCGAGATTAAAGATATTTTCCTCCTTTTTTGATTCCCTATTTTTAGCTGTTTCATTGTTTTAGGCTAAGTTTGTAAGCTGTTAAGTTCTAAGTTTTAAGCTGTTTTAAGCTAGATTTGGCCCTTTTTTTCCACTGGGGCAAATAGTAAATGTGGAAACACTTCTGTACATGATGAACGCTTACAAGAGAATAAATGCTATAACAGATTGATTTTTTGAGTCAACCACGTTGCCTATCCGCTGGTTTAACTGCTACTAGTTCAGGGGATGTATCTATACAAAACCATGCCCTGCAATAGAATATACCATCATGGTACTTCAATGGAATAACCCCCGTGGAATCCTTCAATGGAATAAATCACAATGGAATTCTTTAATCGAATATACCATCATGGAATCCATCAATGGAATATACCACCATGGAATCCTTCAATGGAATATACCACCATGGAAACCTTCAATGAAATATACCACCATGGAATCTTTCAATGGAATATATCACCTTCAAAGGAATATGCTATACCAATCCTTCAATGGAATACATCACCTTCAAAGGAATATGCTATACCATTCCTTCAATGGAATATATCACCTTCAAAGGAATATGCTATACCAATCCTTCAATGGAATATACCACCATGGAAACCTTCGATGAAATATACCACCATGGAATTCTTCAATGAAATATACCACCATGGAATCCTTCAATGAAATATACCACCATGGAATCCTTCAATGGAATATATCACCTTCAAAGGAATATGCTATACCAGTCCTTCAATGAAATATATCACCTTCAAAGGAATATGCTATATACCAATCCTTCAATGGAATATATCACCTTCAAAGGAATTTGCTATACCAACCCTTCAATGGAATATAGTATACCCCCATGGTAAAATGATACCATTTTTTTCTGTGCCTCTAATAAAAAAAATAGTATCAACCTAAAGCGTTAGATAGAGCACTATGGGTATTCACAACATGAATGGAACATTATTCACGGTTCATTCCTTATTCATTCAGCATGGTTCAAATTACTGGGCAATTTATTAACGCCAATGTGCTAAGATTTCAATCAAGCCAATGTAGTGGAGTGTTGATTAAAATTATTACTTCTTTTCTTTCAATAGAAGTTACAGTAATTTATGCAGTATATCGTGATAAATGATCATCGTGATAAATCAAGATGGTCTCTTCAAAGAAAGGACCAAATTTATTATGTTGGCTGCTGTATGAAAAATGTTTATCCGCGGAACATCTCATTCATATTCTAGAGTGTCATGAGGATTTTCCAACTGAGGCTTGACTTGACTTGACTTGAGTAGATGCTTTGAGATGTATGCTCTCTGGCACTGCTTTATCTCAATTTCCCAAATGCTGTTTAAAATACAGAAGTGAAAATGAAACCTTCACACAGAAGCTACTCTAAAACTCGAAAATCTTGAATCCATTTCGTATAACGGATTACAAATTCCATTTTAAAAATAAAAAATCGTTGCTCGTACTTTCTAGCAACCGAAAGAAAATAAATAAGCTAGGTAAATATGAAAAAGAAAGAAAGAAATGGATAAAACATGAAATCAAATAGACCATAATATTTTAACAGCTGATTAGAACACATGAAGTATAACTAGTACTTGAAATAAAAAATAATATACTCAGAAATAAAAAGTTGGGTGCTCCATAGCGTACAGGGTTATAAGACTTTTAATAGAATATGAATAAATTGCTGTCTTAGTTTTACATATGCATGCATTGAAATAAAATGTGTTCAAATGTTTGCTGAGGTTTGAAGATCGGACATAATGGATATGAGGTCAAAAAAATCTATGGAGTTTAGAATTTGAAGGATATGTCTTTGTGAGAAACCTGGAAAAATAAATGTCTTCTTTTCGATTGGTAGGAAGAAGTTTATGAGAACGTTTAATACTATTTAAATGACTGAATTCCCGCAACTGAGGATACTGTTAAACTACTGTTTACCTTTTGCCAAGTTTACAATTCTATGTAGAATTTAATCCGAACTCATTTATCAGTACTTTTAGCGTTTGCACCATGTGGAATTTGCAACTCTTGAACGACAGGAGTTTGCATAGCACGTGCTTCTTACGGCACGTTAAGTTATTAGCTGGAACGATGCGCTATTCAATTCCTTCTATTAGCTCACACTATCCCTATATATATCTTGTTCAAATTTTCAATCGTTCATAAAATACTTTTTATTCATCCACTCAAGTTCAAATTCATTTTTTTAACTTGTAGTAAATGATACTTGATGTTAATACAACTTTTTCAAATAATAATTCATTAATTTTAGTTTTTTTTAGATTTAAGTTGCATATAAAATGAATGAAAATTATTTATAAAGGACTTTTTGCAATATAGTGGAAAAAAAGTAGGAATTGAGTTAAATTTTTTTTTTATATTACTTGTTTTTGTTGAGATTTTGTTGTAAGTTGCTCAAATGTTTTCCATCAATTTGATGTTGGCAGATGATTACATTTATTGTTTCTCTTGTATTTGTAATCTCATCTCCTGCCAATTGTTTCATCTATTTTGTGATGGTGATCTCGATAATGATGGTAAAGTGGAATCCAGAAATGTCTGGGAAAACACATATTAAATTTTTCTGTTCCTTAAGTTGGTATTTTGAATAACAGTTCCTCTTGTAAGAATTTTAGAAATAGAAAAAATTATAGTATTGCGAAACTAGAAGTACTTTCAACTTTTATTAGTTTTTGTGTAGTAAATTAATTACAGCATTCTGCAAATTTTGTACCATTTATTTTAAATTTGCTTATAATATCATTATTTTTTTATTTTCATTTATTTGGAGATATTCTTTAAAATTTAGTTTTTTAAAACTAAAATTTTGCAATAGAGTACGCTTTGATTTTAAAATTACGATGATGTTACCATGCTTAATCCTACGCTCTGGCAAGGGCACCCCTGTGACGTTTGGGAAAAATGATCAGTTGGCCTACAGACTCTCCCTCTAGAGGAAGTACAGCGCAACTTGCGCTCCCTCAAAAACATTTAGTTTATAGTCTTTCATCCCAAGAGGAAATATATTTAGCGCATACCACCGCATTAGTTGGCCTACAGATTCTCACCCAGAAATATATTTTGCATATCGGCCGAGTATCGGATTTTCGGCTTAGAAGGCGAATCCTTAAAAGAGTCTATAATGTGTTAAATATTATATGTCTCTAATTGTATGTGTGGGCTGTTTGTTCAAATAAAGTTGGGATCTCTCCAAACTGTGCTTCAAGAATCTCAATCCAGTTTCAATGATTGCCCAACCAGCACTCAACAATGATAAATAATTAGCCCGATAAAATATGCAGCAAACAAATACTTTATCTAATTAATCTCAACGACGACATAATAAAAATATTACATACCACTACTATGAATATAATTTTCTTATTTAATGATACAGATAATGTTTTAAAGAAACTCATACTCAATTATCTTTTGGTTTTCTATTTTAAAGAACTAATATTTTAGTATATAATATTTAATATAATATTTAACTAACATATTTTAAAGAACTAATTTATTTTATTCCAAACTTCCTTTCCATGAAAGTCTTCTTTTTTCTTTTCTTCTTCTTTTCCATTTTAGCTTTTCTGTTATAACGAAACTATTTAATTAATCCTGACGTCCTGTAAAAATTCCTCTTTACGTTATTTAATGTAAAAACTTACATTAGTTATTTATTAAAATTTTCAATTAGTAGTGTGTGGTAAACGCCCGATTTTCATTTAAATAAGTGAACGTTAATGATGTTTAAATTTTTTTCCCTAATGTTTAGTGTGATGGGTTTATTATGTCTGAAATCTTGGAAGTTAATTCTGCAAGTTTCTGTATCATTTTTACAGGAAGTTAATTTCTGATTTCCTTAAAAAGGACAATTTTGCTTCTTTTTGGAAATGTAGGGAAAGATTTACAATTTTAATTTACAAATTAAAACGGGAACAATTCGATAGATAACACATTGAGTTTCCACATTTTGGCTGGAATCCTGTATCATACATCAAAATTTGTATCTTATTTCATAAGTTTTCCTTTATTTATTCAGTTCTTACTATTAGTTCACACACTCGCTATATATATCTTGTTCAAATTTTCAATCGTTAATAAAATACTTTTTATTCATCCACTCACGTTCAAACACATTTTTTTTGAACTTGTAGTGGATGACACTGGATGTTAATACAGTTTTTTCAAATATTAATTCCTTCATTAAATTTAATTAATTAAGTTTAGTTTTTTTATATTTAAGTTGCATATATCTACCAATAGATGGCGCCAGATATAAGAGGAAAATTTCAACTTTATTTATAAAGGACTTTCTGCAATATAGTGTAAAAAAAGTAGGCATTGACTTAAAATTTTTTTTTTTTATACTTGTTTTTTCAGTACTTAAAAGTTAAATATAGCTCATAATAAACAATTTATATTTCTGGAAAAAAAATCCCATTTACGATCTCATTTAATCCCAATAAAGAAACATTTTTATTCCTATTATAATTAAAATAAAAATAAACATTGGGACTAAACGCTGAAGTTAAATATTTAAGTATATATTCTCTTAAAAATTTTGGTTTCATATCGATTTAGAACAAAAAAATAAAATGAAATTTTCATCTAAAAATAGATACGAAAACGAAGAAAATGGTGGCAGATAGCTGATAGTCGTGGTCGAAACTTCAAATAAAATATCATTTTGAAGAAAGATGAAGCATTTCTTTTGGATATATTGCAAGTAACTTGGATGGGAAACCCGAGGGCTATCAAAATTTGCCGAGTACTGTCGTTAATCTTGTAAAGGGGAAATTTGACAACCAGCATCCAAATTGATTACTCAGGTTGGAGGTTTGAAATGTATTTTTTCCTCTGCAAAAGTGGTTGCCACAGGTAGAGTAGAAACTGTTTTGCTGGGATTCTAAATTGTTTGACAGTTTTACTTTGTTTTTCTTTCTTATAATATTATGTAAATAGCATCGTCTTTTTTATTATTCGAAGAGAACAAATTGTTGAAAAAGTTATACTTCTTTAGGTTTAAAAGGAAATAAAATATCTTTGAAATTGATTTGTAAATTTTTTAGAAAAAAATTTAATAAGAGGAGTTTATTTCTGGAGGAAAATATGACTTTCCTTTTTTCGATTGTGTTCGCTTTTCTTCTAAGCTATTACGTTTTCCTCTTAATTTGACCTTTGCTTAATTTGATTACTTTTTGATTACATGCGACTGATTTCATCAACACCTATATTCCATTTTTTGAAATTTTTGTTGTTTTTCATTTTATAATTTCATTAAATAAATAAATCTTTTAAAAAAGGCATTTAATTATCTCTTATTTCTTATTCAAAGCGCATGAGACAAGCGTAATGTTTCAACATCTGACAATGAAGGAGCTAGAGGTCGCTACGAGGCCAAGGATCGCCGTATTAATCTACAATAATATATATTTCATTCATTTCAAGTAAAAAATACAATATTTGATTGCTAGAGTGAACTTTTTAAATAAAATGATCAATCTAAAAATAAAAATGGATTATAATTTTGCATTCGTAACTATTATTGCTATTATTTTCATTAATGTTATTTTTAATTTTATTTTCCTTGACTTTGTAATATTCTTTTTTGAAAAATTGAAATATCTATGAATATAAATATTCATAAAAATATCAATCATAAATTTCAGATTCAAATAAATTTACCGAAAAGTTAAAAAAAATTATTATGAAAAATATTTTTATTTAAAAGTCCTCTTTTTACAGTTGTTATTACTATTTTTCAGAGAATAATTTTTAAGTTAAGAAAAAGTTAAGAAAAGTTACATTAAAATTAAGAAAAAGTTATAATTGTAAATTTAGTTCTAAGCGTATTTTAATATACAATTTGCCGGTATAAAATCACATAATCTTGCATGTAAAATTGAAAAAAATAAATACTGAAAAAAATTTTTCAATAATTTTATATTACCGATATTATAAACATTAATAACTAGAATTATACATAGCTATCTAAAGAGGGTATATTTCAAATTCTATAATATTGTATCATAATCAAACAAGCTAATATCCAAGTTAATCACACATAATCCTGAATATTTCAACCCATTACCGATTCAGATGTAAACCATTAGCTCACAGCCATTACGTTCTGATATATCACAAAGCTATCCACATAATTTCGTTCTAGTATTTCTAAACTCCTTTGTTTCTTCAGAAATTACAATCATTGGAGAAGATAGTTAAGATCTACCATTAACATTAAACAACTTATTTAAGTGAAATGGGGATTATATGTACGAATGATTGGGTGAAAGGAGTTTGCTTAAATGACTATGCAATCGGAAGTCCTTTTGGTACAACAGTTCAAGTTCGCTTTCGCAGTTGAGTAATGGGCCTTCAGGGAAGAACAACGTTTTGTTTGGAGACTTTAATGGTTAAAATGGCTCTTACGGCTCTTGCTGGTTTGATTAGTTACTGTGTGCTTTGAGTCCTGAACTCACATGGTAACTTTACGCGGGATTTGCTATAATTCTTGAAAATTGGATCAATTTTTAAGTAATTATGATGATCTAGATTAATTAGTTCATTTGAAATCTTTCACATTTGCAATTCGATTGTTTGAAATTAGATCAGTTTCGATTAGAATTGCAATGCCACATTAAAATTGCACAGACTTGTTGAAGTATATTGTAACTTGACAACTTATTCTATGAATTGTTATATCATTATATTGTGATTGTTAAACAAGAACTGAGCAATTTGATAGTTGGTATTTAATATTTTACTCAGTTTTCATATCGCCATTGTTGAGATTAATATTTTAAGAATGAAATGAGAAAGTTATAAAAGAATTTGAAGAAATTCACAGTGCTAAATGTTAGCAAAATGTTGGTTGTTAATCTCAGAATTATCAACTATGTTAAACATGTAATAAATATTTCTGAACAGAAACTCATAGCAAATAAGTCGTATTTTATAGAGGAGCAACATTAAATATACTCTGTAAACTTAAACTTACTGTTCATATTATTTCAAAAATTTCTTTCATGCTAAATTTAACTAATTAATTGTCAAAAATATCAGTAAAAAACCGAAATCAATTTTTTAAAATTTACAGCTAATTTATGATTTGCAAGTATAAAATTGCATAATCTTGCAAGTAGAATTGAAAAAAAAATACTGAAAAATACTTTTAAAATAATTTTATATGATCGGAATAATACACATTTGTAACTAGAATTATACATAACTGTCTAAAGAGGGCATATTTCACATTCTAAAAAATTGTATCATGTTCAAACGAGCTAATATCCAAGTTAATCACACATAATCCATCATATTTCAACAACTTTTACGATTCAGATGTAAACCATTAGGGCAGAGCCATTACGTTCTGATATATCACAAAGCTGTTCGCATAATTTCGTTTTAGTATTTCTAAACTCCTTTGTTTCTTCAGAAATTACAATCATTGAAGCAGATAGTTAAGATCTACGCTTAACATTAAACATCTTATTTAAGTGAAATGGGGATTATATGTACGAAGGACAGAGTGAAAGGAGTTCGCTTAAATGACTATGCAATCGGAAGTCCTTTTGGTACAACAGTTCAAGTTCGATTTCACAGTTGAGTAATGGGCCTTTAGGGTAGGACAATGTTTTGTTTGTAGACTTTAATGGTTAAAATAGATCTTACGGCCCTGGTTTGATTAGTTACTGTGTGTGATTTGAGTCCTGGATCACATGGCTACTTAAAGTAGGATTTGCTATAATTCTTGAAAATTGGATCAATTTCTAATTAATTATTATGAACTAAATTAATTAGGTCATTTGAAATCTTTCACGTTTGCAATTCGATTGTTCGAAATTAGATCAGTGACGATTAGAATTGTAATGCCACATTAAAATTGCATAGACTTTTTGAAGCATACTGTAACTTGACAACTTATTCTATGAATTGTTATATCATTATATCGTGATTGTTCAAACAAGATCTGAGAAATTTCATGGTTGGTGTTTAATATATTACTCAGTTTTCATATCGTTTTTGAGATTAATCTGCTATGAACGAATTCAGGAAGTTATAATGAAATTTGTAGAAATTCACAGTGATAAATTTTACTAAAATGTTGGTTATTAATCTCAAAACTATCAACTATGTTAAACATTTTATGAATATTTTTTGTAACTGACTTTTAGCGAAGAACTCGTACTTTATAGAGACACAACTTTAAATATTAAGTCTTACTTCTGACTTCAGATGCGTTTAGATAATGGAAAACTGAATCAGAAAAAGTAATAATTTTGCTATAATTCTTGAAAATTGGATCAATTTCTAATTAATTATTATGGACTAAATTAATTAGTTCATTTGAAATCTTCCACGTTCTCAATTCAATTGTTCTATATTAGATAAGTGACGATTAGGATTGTAATGGCAAATACTTGTTGAAACATACTGTAACTTGATAACTTATTCTATAAATTGCTATATCATTATATTGTAATCGTTAAACAAGATCTGAGCAATTTCATTGTTGGCATTTAATATTTACTTAGTTTTCATATCACCATTTTTGAGATTAATTTGCTATGAATGAAATGAGAAAGTTATAAAGGAATTTGAATAAATTTAACGTGAAAAATGTTAGTAAAATGTTGGTTATTAATCCCAACATTATCAAATATGTTAAAGATTTTAGAAATATATCTCAACAGAAACTCCTAGCAAATAACTGTTGTTTTATAGAGGAGCAACCTTAAATATACTGTGACAACTTAAACTCACTGTTCATATTATTTGTAAAATATCTTTTATGTTACATTTAACTAACTAATGGTTAAAAATATCAGTTAAAAATTGAAATCAATTTTTTAAAATTTACAGTTAATTTATGTTGTGCAAGAATAAAATTATATAAACTTGCATGTAGAATTGAAAAAAAAAATACTGAAAAATATCTTTTAAATAATTTTATATTACAGGAATCATACACATTTGTAACTAGAATTGTACATAGCTGTCTAAAGAGTGTATATTCCAAATTCTATAAATTGTATCATATTTAAACGAGCTAATATCCAAGTTAATCACACATGATACAGAATATATCAACCCATTTACGATTCAGATGTAAACCATTAGCGCACAGCCAATACGTTCTGATGTATCACAAAGCTATCCACATAATTTCGTTCTAGCATTTCTACATTTCCTTTGTTTCTTCAGAAATTACAATCATTGAAGCAGATAGTTAAGATCTACCATTAACATTAAACATCTTATTTAAGTGAAATGGGGATTATATATACGAAGGATTGGGTGAAAGGAGTTCGCTTAAATGACTATGTAATCGGAAGTCCTTTTGGTACAACAGTTCAAGTTCGCTTTCGCAGTCGAGTAATGGGCCTTCAGGGTAGAACAATGTTTTGTTTGGAGACTTTAATGGTTAAAGGGGCTCTTATGGCCCTGGTGTGATTAGTTACCTTGTGATTTGAGTCCTGGACTCACATGGCAACTTAACGTAGGATTTGCTATTAATTCTTGAAAATTGGATCAATTTCTAATTAATTATTATGAGCTAAATTAATTAGTTCATTTGAAATCTTTCACGTCCACAATGCAATTGTTCGAAATTACATCAGTGACGGTTAGGATTTTAATGGCACATTAAAATTGCACAGACTTGATGAAGCATAGTGTAACTTGACAACTTATTCTATGAATTGCTATATCATTTTATTGCGATTGTTAAACAAGATCTGAGCCATTTGAAGGTTGGTATTTAATATTTTACTCTGTTTTCATTCCGCCATTTTTGAGATTATTTTGCTATGAACGAATTCAGCAAGTTATAAAGGAATTTGAAGAAATTCACATTGCTAAATGTTAGCGAAATGTTGGTTGTTAATCTCTGCATTATCAATTATGTTAATCTTTTATAAATATTTCTCAACAGAAACTCCTAGCAAATAACTCGTGTTTTATAGAGGAGCAACCTTAAATATACTGTGCAAACTTAAACCTACTGCTCATATTATTTATAAAATATCTTTTATGTTAAATTTAACTAACTAATGGTTAAAAATATCAGTTTAAAAACTAAAATCAATTTTTTGAAATTAACAGCTAATTTAAGCTTTGCAAGTATAAAATTACATAATCTTGCATGTAAAATTTAAAAAAGTACTGAAAGATACTTTTTAAATAATTTTATATTACCATTATTATACACACTAGTAACTAGAATTGCGCATAACTATTTGAAGAGGGCATATTTCAAATTCTATAAAATTGTATCATATTCAAACGAGCTAATAACCAAATTAATCACAAATAATTCAGAATATTTCAACACATTTGCGATTCAGATTTAAACCATTAGCGCACAGCCATTACTTTCTGATATATCACAAAGCTATCCGCATAATTTCGTTTTAGCATTTCTAAACTCCTTTGTTTCTTCAGAAATTACAATCATTGAAGTAGATAGTTAAGATTTACCATTAACATTAAACATCTTATTTAAGTGAAATGGGGATTATATGTACGAAGAGTAGAGTGAAAGGAGTTCGCTTAAATGACTATGTAATCGGAAGTCCTTTTGGTACAACAGTTCAAGTTCGCTTTCGCAGTCGAGTAATGGGCCTTCAGGGTAGGACAATGTTTTGTTTGGAAAACTTTAATGGTTAAAATGGCTCTTATGGCGTGGCTTGATTAGTTACTGTGTGCTTTGAGTCCTGGATTCACGTGGCAACTTTACGTAGGATGTGCTATTAATTCTTGAAAATTGGATCAATTTGTAATTAATTATTATGAACTAAATTAATTAGTTCATTAGAAATCTTTCACATTTTTAGTTCGATTGTTCGAATTTAGATCAGTGATGGTTAAGATTGCAATGATACACTAAAATTGCACAGATTTGTGAAAGCAGCGCGAAGTAACTTGACAAGTTATTCTATGAATTGTTATATTATTGTATTGTAATTGTTAAACAAGATCTGAGCAATTTGATGGTTGGTATTCAATATTTTATTCAGTTTTCATATCGCCATTTTTGAGATTAATTTGCTATGAATGAAATCTGAATGTTAGAAACGAATTTGAAGAAATACACCTTGATAAATATCAGTAAAATATTGGTTAATAACCACAAGATTATGAGTTATGTTAAAAATTTTATAAATATTTCTCGTCACTGCCTCTTAACGAAAGACTCGTGCTTTATAGAGGCTCAACTTAAAATATTAAGTTTTAATTCTGATTTCAGATGTGTTTACTTAATGGAAAACTGAATAAGAAAAAAGTTATAATTTTACTTTTAATTCTTAAAAATTGGATCAATTTGTACTACTACTAATTTCTTAGTTCTCTTGAATCTATATTAATTAGTTCATTTGAAATCTTTCACGTCCACAACTCAATTGTTCGAAATTAGATCAGTGATGATAAAGACTGTAATGACACATTAAAATTGCACAGACTTGTTGAAGCCTACTGTAACTTGACAACTTATTCCATGAATTGCTATTTTATTATATTGTAATTGTTAAACAAGATCTGAGCAATTTCATGGATGGTATTTAATTTTTCACTCAGTTTTAATATCCACCGTTTTGAGATTAATTTGCTATGAACGAAATCAAAAAGTTATAAAGGAATTTGTAGAAATTCATCGTGATAGATAACAGTAAAATATTGGTTATTGATCTCAGCATTACCAACTATGTTAAAAATTTTATAAATATTTCTCATCAGAAACTCCTAGCAAATAACTCGTGTTTTATGGCGGAGCAACCTTAAATATACTGTGTAAACTTAAACGTACTGTTCATATTATTTCTAAAATATCTTTCATGTTAAATTTAACGAACTAACGGTTAAAAATATCAGTTTAAAAATTGAAATAAATTTTTTTAAATTTACAGCTAATTTATGCTTTGCAAGTATAAAATTACATAATCTTGCATGTAAAATTAAAAAAAAAAGTACTGAAAGATACTTTTTAAATAATTTTATATTACCGGTATTATACACATTTGTAACTAGAACTGTACGTAGCTGTCTAAAGAGGGCCTGTTTCAAATTCTATAAAATAGTATCATATTCAAACGAGCTGATATCCAAGTTAATCACACATAATCCAGAATATTTCAACCCATTTACGATTCAGATGTAAACCATTAGCTCACAGCCATTACGTTCTGATATATCACAAAGCTATCCACATAATTTCGTTCTAGCATTTCTGAACTTCCTTTCTTTCTTCAGAAATTACAATCATTGAAGCAGATGGTTAAGATCCACCATTAACATTAAACATCTTATTTAAGTGAAATGGGGATTATATGTACGAAGGATTGGGTGAAAGGAGTTCGCTTAAATGACTATTTAATCGGAAGTCCTTTTGGTACAACATTTCAAGTTCGCTTTCGTAGTCGAGTAATGGGCCTTCAGGGTAGAACAATGTTTTGTTTAGGGACTTTAATGGTTAAAAGGGCTCTTACTGCCCTGGTTTGATTAGTTACTCTGTGTTTCGAGTCCTGTAATCACATGGCAACTTTATGTGGCATTTGCTATAATTCTTGAAAATTGGATCAATTTGTAATTAATTATTATAAGCAAGATTAATTAGTTCATTTGAATTTAATCGTCGAAATTTGATCAATGATGGTAATGGCACATTAAAATTGCACGGATGTGTTGAAACGTACTGTAACTTGACAACTTATTCTATAAATTGCTATATTATCATATTGTAATCGTTAAACAAGATCTGATTAGCTTTAATGGTTAATAATTAATTTTTTACTGAATTTTCATATACCCATTTTTCAGATTAATTTGCTGTGAAGGAAATCAGAAAGTTATAAATGAATTTGAATAAATTCACAGTGCTAAATGTTAGTAAAAAGTTAGTTATTAATCCCAACATTATCAACTATGTTAAATATATAATAAATATTTTTCAACAGAAACTCATAGCAAATAAGTCGTATTTTATAGAGGAGCAACATTAAATATAATGTGTAAACTTAAACTTACTTTTCATATTATTTTTAAAATTTTTTTTTATTATAAATTTAACTAACTAACGATTAAAAATATCAGTTAAAAACTGAACTCACTTTTTTAAAATTTGCATCTAATTTATGCTTTGCAAGTATAAAATTACATAATCTTGCATGTAGAATTGAAAAAAACACTGAAAAAATCTTTTAAATATTATTATAGTATTCCCGGTATTATACACATTAGTAAATATAATTGTACATAGTTGTCTAAAGCGTGTATATCCCAAATTCTATAAAATTGTATCATATTCAAACGAGCTAATATCCAAGTTAATCACACGTAATCCAGAATATTTCAACCCATTTACGATTCAGAGGTAAACCATTACCACAGAGCCATTACGTTCTAATATATCACAAAGCTATCCGCATAACTTCGTTCTAGCATTTCTAAACTTCCTTTGTTTGTTCAGAAATTACAATCATTGAAGCAGATGGTTAAGATCCACCATTAACATTAAACATCTTATTTAAGTGAAATATGGATTATATGTACGAAGGATTGGGTGAAAGGAGTTTGCTTAAATGACTATGTAATCGGAAGTCCTTTTGTTCAAGTTCGCTTTCGCAGTCGAGTAATGGGCCTTCAGGGTAGAACAATGTTTTGTTTAGGGACTTTAATGGTTAAAAGGGCTCTTACGGCCCTGGTTTGATTAGTTACTCTGTGTTTCGAGTCCTGTAATCACATGGCAACTTTATGTAGGATTTGCTATAATTCTTGAGAATTGGATCGGTTTCTAATTAATTAATATGAACTAAATTAATTAGTTCATTTGAAATCTTTCACGTTTACAATACGATTGTTCGAAATTAGATCTGTGACGATTAGGATTGTAATGGCGCATTAAACAAGATCTGAGCAATTTCATGATTGGTATTTAATATTTTATTCAGTTTTCATGTACCTTTTTTTTTTGAGATTAATTTTCTATGAATGAAATCTGAAAGTTATAAAGGAGTTTGAAGAAATTCATTGATAAATGTTATTAAAATGTTGGTTATTACTATAAAAATTATCAATTATGTTAAAAATTTCATATTTATTTCTCATCACGGACTCCTAGCGAGGAGCTCGTGCTTTGTAGAGGCCCAGTTTTAAATAGTAAGTCTTACTTCTGACTTCAGATGCGTAATAAATTTGAATCAGAAAAAGTAATAATTTTGCTATAATTCTTGAAAATTGGATCAATTTCTAATTAATTAGGATGAACTAAATCAATTAGTTTGTTTGAAATCTTTCACGTTCACAATTCAATTGTTCGAAATTAGATTAGTGGTGGTTAGGATGTAACAGCACATTAAAATTGCATAGACTTGCTGAAGCATACTGTAACTTGACAACTTATTCTATAAATTGCTATATCTTTATATTGTAATTTTTAAACAAGATCTGAACAATTTGATGGTTGGTATTTAAAATTTTACTCAGTTTTCATATTCTCATTTTTGAGATTAATTTGCTATGTATGAAATCAGTAAGTTATAAAGGAATTTGTAGAAATTCACAGTGCTAATTGTTAGCAAAATGTCTGTTGTTAATCTCAGCATTATCAACTATAATAAACATTTTATAAATATTTCTCAACAGAAACTCCTAGAAAATAACTCGTGGTTTATAGAGGAGCAACCTTAAATATATTGTGTAAACTTAAACTTACTGTTCATATTATTTCTAAAATTTCTTTTATGTTAAATTTAACTAACTAAAGGTTTAAAATATCAGTTAAAAACCTGAAATCAATTTTTTTTAATTTGAAGCTAATTTATGCTTTGAAAGAATAAAAAATCACATAATCTTGCATGCAAAAATTGAAAAAAAAATACTGAAAAATACATTTTAATTAATTTTATATTACCGGCAATATACACATTAGCAACTAGAATTGCACATAGCTATCTAAAGAGAGCATATTTCAAATTCTATAAAATTGTATCATATTCAAACGAGCTAATATCCAAGTTAATCACACACAATCCAGAATATTTCAACCCATTTACGATTCAGACGTAAACCATTAGCGTACAGCCATTACGTTCTGATATATCACAAAGCTATCCACATAATTTCGTTCTAGCATTTCTAAACTCTTTTGTTTCTTCAGAAATTACAATCATTGAAGCAGATAGTTAAGATCTCCCATTAACATTAAACATCTTATTTAAGTGAAATGGGGATTATATGTACGAAGAGTAGAGCGAAAGGAGTTCGCTGAAATGACTATGTAATCGGAAGTCCTTTTGGTACAACAGTTCAAGTTCGCTTTCGTAGTTGAATAATGGGCCTTCAGGGTAGAACAATGTTTTGTTTGGAGATTTTAATGGTTAAAATGGCTCTTACGCCGTGGTTTGATTAGTTACTGCGTTCTTTGAGTCCTGGACTCATATGGCAACTTTAGGTAGGATTTGATATTAATTATTGAAAATTGGATCAATTTGTAATTATTTAATATAAACTAGATTAATTAGTTCATTTGAAATCTTTCACGTTCACAATTCAATTATTCGAAATGAGATCAATGATGGTAATGACACATTAAAATTGGCAGTGAAGACTTGTAAAGACTGCGAGAAGCATACTGTAACTTGACAACTTATTCTATGAATTATTATATCATTACATTGTAATTGTATATTTGTTCTAAGAACATTTTAAACTTTAATAGAACTACCATGGGATAATTTAAAAAATTTATTTCATTTTAATAATGTTATTAATATTTTGACGATTTTTTTTATGTGAAATTTTCAAAACTGTTGGTTAAAACTACCAATTTAAAAGCTAAAATACAGTATTTGATATTTACATCTAATTTATATTTTGCAAATATAAAAATCACATAATCTTGCATGTAAAATAAAAAAAAATACTGAAACATACTTTTTAAATAATTTTATATTACCGGAATCAATACATATTTGAAACTAGACATAATAACTGTACATAGCTGTCTAAAGAGCGCATATTCCAAATTCTATAAAATTGTATCATATTCAAACGAGCTAATATCCAAACTAATCCCACATAATCCGGAATATTTCAAATTATTTACGATTCAGATGTAAACCATTAGTGCAGAGCCATTACGTTCTGATATATCACAAAGCTATCCCCATAATTTCGTTCTAGCATTTCTAAACACTCGTATTCCTTTGTTTCTTCAGAAATTACAATCATTGAAGCAGATAGTTAAGATCTACCATTAACATTAAACATCTTATTTAAGTGAAATGGGGATTATATGTAAGAAGGATTGGGTGAAAGGAGTTCGCTTAAATGACTATGTAATCGGAAGTCCTTTTGATACAACAGTTCAAGTTCGCTTTCGCAGTTGAGTAATGGGCCTTCAGGGTAGAGCAATGTTTTGTTTGGAGACTTTAATGGTTAAAATGCCTCTTACGGCCCTGGTTTGATTAGTTACTGTGAGTGCTTTGAGTCCTGGGCTCACATGGCAACTTTACGTAGGATTTGCTATTAATTCTTGAAAATTCGATCAATTTGTAATTAATTATTATGATCTAAATTAATTAGTTTATTTGAAATCTTTCACGTTCACAATTCAATTGCTCGAAATTAGATCATTGACGATTAGATTTTAATGGCACAGACTTGTGAAGGCAACTAGAAGCATATTGTAACTTGACAACTTATTCTATGAATTGTTACATCATTATCTTGTAATTGTGAAGGAGTAATTTAATGGTTGGTATTTAATATTTTACTCAGTTTTCATATCGCCATTTTTGAAATTAATTTGCTATGAACGAATTCAGAAAGTTATAAAGGAATTTGAATAAATTCACAGTGCTAAATGTTAACAAAATGGTGGTTGTTAATCTCGGCATTATCAACTATGTTAAACATTTTATAAATATTTCTTAACAGAAATTACTAACAAATAACTCGTATTTTATAGAGGAGTAACCTTTTCTTTTATGTTAAATTTAACTAACTAAAGGTTAAAAATATCAGTTAAAAACTGAAAACAATTTTTAAAATTTACAGCTAATTTATGCTTTGCGTATAAAATTACATAATCTTGCACGTAGAATTGAAAAAAAAAAATACTGAAAAATATCTTTTAAATAGTTTTATATTGCTGGAATGATATATTTGTAGTTAGGTTTGTACATAGATATCTAAAGACGGCATATTTAAAATTCTATAAAATTGTATCATATTCAAACGAGCTGATATCCAAGTTAATCACACATAATCCGGAATATATCAACCCATTTACGATTCAGATGCAAACCATTAGCGCACTGCCATTACGTTCTGATATATCACAATGCTATCCACATAATTTCGTTCTAGCATTTCTAAACTCCTTTGTTTCTTCAGAAATTACAATCATTGATGCAGATAGTTAAGATCTACCCTTAACATTAAACATCTTATTTAAGTGAAATGGGTATTATATGTACGAAGGACTGATTGAAAGGAGTTCTGCTTAAATGACTATGTAATCGGAAGTCCTTTTGGTACAACAGTTCAAGTTCGGCAGTCGAGTAATGGGCCTTCAGGGTAGAGCAATGTTTTGTTTGGAGACTTTAATGGTTAAAATGCCTCTTACGGCCCTGGTTTGATTAGTTACTGTGAGTGCTTTGAGTCCTGGGCTCACATGGCAATTTTACGTAGGATTTGCTATAATTCTTAAAAATTGGATCAATGTGTATTTAATTATTATGAACTAGATTAATTAATTCATTTGAAATCTTTCACAATTCAATTGTTCGAAATTATATCAGTGACGGTTAAGATTGTAAAGGCACATTAAAATTGCTAAGGCGGCTAGAAGCATATTGCAAGATGACAACTTATTCTACGAGTTGCTAATATCAATATATTGTAATTGTTAAACAAGATCTGATTGGTGTTAATGGTTGGTATTTAATTTTATCCCCATATTTTGAGATTAATTTGCTATGAATAAAATCAGAAAGTTATAAAGGAATTTGTAGAAATCCACAGTGATAAATATTAGTAAAATATTGGTTGTTAATCTCATCATTTTCAATTATCATTTCTTATCAAGGATTTTTAGCGAAGAACTTGTTGTTTATTGAGGCACAACTTTAAATATTAAGTCTTATTTCTGACATACATGCATTTCTTCAGATGCATTTATTTAATGTAATACTGAATCAGAAAATGCAATAATTTTGCTGTAATTCTTGAAAATTGGATCAATTTCTAATTAATTATTATGAACTAAATTAATTAGTTCATTTGAAATCTTACACGTTCACAACTCCATTGTTCGAAATCAGATCAGTGACGATTAGAATTGTAATAGAACATTAAAATTGCACATACATGTTGAAACGTACTGTAACTTGACAACTTATTCTATGAAATGTTATATCATTATATTGTAATTGTATATTTCTAAGAACATTTTAAATTTTAACAGAACTACTATGGGATAATTTTCAAAATTTATTCCATTTTAATAATGTTATTAATATTTTGATAATTTCTTTTATGGGAAATTTACAAAACTGATGGTTAAAATATCAATTTATAAGCTAAAATACAGATTTAATACATTTAATTTATGTTTTGCAAGTATAAAAATGACTTAATCTTGGATGTAAAATTAAAAAAACATACTGAAAAACACTTTTTAAATGATTTTATATTATCGGAATCATACACATTTGTAACTAGACACAATAGCTGTGCATAGCTGTCTAAAGAGTGTATATTCCAAATTCTATAAATTTTATCATATTTAAATGAGCTAATATCCAAGTTAATCACACATAATCCAGAATACTTCAACCCATTTACGATTCAGATGTAAACCATTAGCGCACACCATTACGTTCTGGTATATCACAAAGCTATCCACATAATTTCGTTCTAGCATATCTAAACTTCCTTTGTTTCTTCAGAAATTACAATCATTGATGCAGATAGTTAAGATCTACCATTAACATTAAATATCTTATTTAAGTGAAATGGGTATTAATGTACGAAGGACTGAGTGAAAGGAGTTCTGCTTAAATGACTATGTAATCGGAAGTCCTTTTGGTACAACAGTTCAAGTTCGCTTTTGCAGTTGAGTAATGGCCCTTCAGGGTAGAACAATGTTTTGTTTGGAGAACTTTAATGGTTAAAATGGCTCTTACGGCCCTGGTTTGATTAGTTACTATGTGCTTTGAGATCTGGACTCACATGGCAACTTTAGGTAGGATTTGCTATTAATTCTTGGAAATTGGATCAATTGTTAATTAGTTCATTTGAGATCTTTCACGTTCACAATTCAATTGTTCGAAATTAGATCAGTGATGATTAGGTCTATAATTGCACAGACTTGTTGAAGCTTGCTGTAACTTGACAACTTATCCTATGAATTGTTATGTCATTATATTGGGATTGTTAAACAAGATCTGAGCAATATGATGGTTGCTATTTAATATTTAACACCTAACGCCATAACGCCTTTTTTGAGATAAATTTGCTAGGAATGAATTCAAAAAGTTATAAAGGAATTTGAATAAATTCGCAGTGCTTAATGTCTGCAAAATGTTAATTATTAATGTAAACATTATCAATTATTTTAAACATTTGATAAATATTTCTCAACAGAAACTCGTAACAAATAATTCGTGTTTTATAGAGGAGCAACCTTAAATATACTTTGTAAAGTTAAACTTAGTGTTCATATTATTTCAAAATTTTTTTTTATGTTAAATTTAACTAAATAACGGTTAAAACTATCAGTTAAAAACTGAAATCAATTTTTTAAAATTTACAGACAATTCATGATTTGCAAGTATAAAATCACATAATCTTGCAAGTAGAATTGAAAAAAAGAAATACAGAAAAATACCTTTTAAATAATATTATATTACTTGAATCAAACATATTTGTAACTAGAATTGTACATAGCTATCTAAAGAGGACATATTTCAAATTCTATAAAATTGTATCATATTCAAACGAGCTAATATCCAAGTTAATCACACATAATCCAGAATATTTCAACCCATTTACGATTCAGACGTAAACCATTAGCGCACAGCCATTACCTTCTGGTATATCGCAAAGCTATCCACATAATTTCGTTCTAGCATTTCTAAACTCCTTTGTTTCTTCAGAAATTACAATCATTGATGCAGATAGTTAAGATCTACCCTTAACATTAAACATCTTATTTAAGTGAAATGGGGATTATATGTCCGAAGGATTGGAAGAAAGGAGTTCGCTTAAATGACTATGTAATCGGAAGTCCTGTTGGTACAACAGTTCAAGTTCGCTTTCGCAGTTGAGTAATGGGCCTTCAGTGCAGAACAATGTTTTGTTTGGAGATTTTAATGGTTAAAATGGCTCATACGGCGTGGTTTGATTAGTTACTGTGTGCATTGAGTACTGGACTCACATGGCAACTTTACGTGGGATTTGCTGTAATTCTTGAAAATTGAATCAATTTCTAATTAATTATCATGAACTAAATTAATTAGTTCATTTAAAATCTTTCACGTTCACAATTCAATTGTTCGAAATTAGATCAGTGACGGTTTGGATCGTAATGGCACATTAAAATTGCACAGTCTTGTTGGATCATACTGTAACTTGACAACTTATTCTATGAATTGTTATATCATTATATTGTAATTGTTAAACAAGATCTGAGCAATTTCATGGTTGGCATTTAATATGCTGCTCTGTCATCATATAGTAATTTTTGAGATTAATTTGCTATGAATGAAATCGGAATGTTATAAAGGAATTTAATGAAATTCACAGTGATAAAAATGTTGATTATTAATCTAAATATTATCAGTTAGGTTAAAAATTTCATAAATGTTTCTCATCACGGACTCTTAGCACATAACTAGTGCTTTATAGAGGCACAATTTTATTTAAAGTTGTGCCACACAAGTTTTATTTCTGACTTCAGATGCGTTTATTTAATGGAAAACTGAAGCAGCAAAAGTCAAAACATTGTATTAAAAGTGCCACAGTAGTGTATGCCTAAACTTTTTTTTGCCAATAAAAATATTATTTTTTTAATGAAGAAAACTTTACCCATTATTGGTTTGCTCGTCACTAAGGCAAATTTCGCAGCAAATTCGTCGTTACCCGGACTGCATTGTTATATGACACCAAAAAATTACATTTTCAAAGGATACTAAATTTCACAGGAGCCACTCCTAGCGAATAACTCGTGCTTTATAGAGGCCCAACTTTAAATATTAAGTCTTATTGCTGACTTCAGATGCGTTTATTTAATGGAAAAAAGAATCAGCAAAAGTTAAAACATTGAGTTAAAAGCGCCTCAGTATAAGCTTTTTTTTTTGTCAATAAAAATGTAACATTTTTAATGAAGAAGACTTTACCTATTGTTGATTATTTGTCACTAAGGCAGATTTTGCAACAACTCTTCGTTACTCAGAGTGCACTGCTACATTATACTATAAAGATGGAATTTCATGTGATACTAAATTTCTATGTCGTAAAAATGCCAATCCCTGAAAAATCTGAAGGTAGTTTCTACCAGATATTAAGATCGCATGTCCACCACATCAGCTATTCTGAAACTTGAGAGGGCAGGATATCAGGTTTCTGGTTGGCAGATGTTCTGCGACATGCGATCTGGTGGGAATCCAGCTTCAGACTTGCAATTCGCCTGTGTTATACGATGCACAGTGGGGCAAAATACCCATATTTTTGCAAAAAGAATCAGTTTTTGAGGCAATCGTCTGAACAATTGCTTCATAGTGGTTGTGGGAGATGACAGATTGAAGTTTAATAGTTTCAAAATCTCAGAACAACAGTTCGTTGCTAATTTAACTTTTTTGGACAGTTCCAGAATGACATATGGGTATGTGAGGATTACTTTTTTCAAATATATATTTTTATCAAGATATTTAATAAATGATAATAACAGCACTATTATTTTAAATTAAATAATGAGAATATATTATTTTAAAAAAATGTTTAGCATAATTAAGATAATATATGTTATATTAATATTATTGAAATTATGTTTCAAATTACTTCTCAGAATTATCTTTCAAAATTTTATATTAATTTTTCTACAAAAATTTATTTTTAAACCTATATAAATATTCTATATATTTTTTCAGGTATATAAATAAAAGATAAATATTAAACATTTTATTACTAGAAATTTGGATTACCATATTTATATTATAACACAAGGAGACATATTTAGTAAATTACTTTTCAACAGATGTACTCTAAAAAAAAAACCCAAGGACGAATTGTTTTGTCTGTTGAAAATAATCTTCCAGAAAATGACAGAAATCCATCTGCTGATACCCTTCATTAATCTAAGGAAGGCGTGGATACTGTCCTTCGTTTAAAAATGTCACGCAGAAGGAAGGGATTTTTCTTTGTCTTACATACCAGTTATGTACTTTGGCACTGATCAAAGTAACGAGTTGATAGCGTGAGGACAATCTTCAAGAAACGAAACCATAGGACATTCCTAACTTTGTTAATCGCTTATGTGGAGGAGATTTTCTAAATCAGAATGTCTTTTGCCGTGCTTGATTTAGGTTGCCGGCTATGAAGTGTTTGTCTTTCTTTGTGTGATTTTATCTAACTGTTTAAAGGTCTTATTTTTGTATGTGTGTTATTGGACCAAGTCTGTTTCAGAAATACAAAAATAAGCGTATATTTTTTTCTAATGCAGCTGGCAAACAGACCGTAATCTTTCGCCATAACGGCTGCACCGATGTTACTAACTTTGCATTACCCAAGGGGCGCGTGTAACTTGATGGTAAGCCACGAACGCGGAGTAACAATACCCCCGCAACGCTCTACGATCCTATTAGGACCGGGACCTACGGCTTAAAGTGGATTCCGAACCACTACAAACACCCATGGGCAAGCCGGGATTTGAACCCGATACCTGTGGTACCGAACGCCAGAGCGCTAGCCATTCGGCCATCAGGCCCCGAAATAAGCGTATATATAATTGTATATTTATTGCAACTGTAAATGACTGTAATGTATCCATGAATTTACTATTATCGTTTTAACAGATGAAAATTATTGTTCAGCTTTTGAGTTGCTTGAGTGCCTGTCATAATAATAAATTTTTTCAGTGCATTTCGTCACTTGTAGGATTTTAAGATGGTGGCTGTTTCTCTTTCTCGTCTGTCTCCCTTTCACTGGCCTTCAGGGTCAAATTAGATATCAACTCTTCTTAGAGGAGGTATGATTGTAACCATCCTGGTGCTGCTGTAATTGGTTCGGGCAGTAGATCAAACAGACGGCTTTTGCTATGTTCCACAATGGTCAACTTCGTGTTCAACGTCATGTGTCGGGCCTTAAAGTTTATCCCTTAAGATTTATATCATCTAAGGCAGGGATGGCCAATTTGCGGTCAGCCTTGAGCATTTTTGCGGCCCGTGAGATCTATTACACTTTTACAAAATATAATTATTTTATAATGGTCCAAATATGAAAAACAATGTATTCAAAAAATAAATTATTTGCACATCCCTAAACTTACAGATTAACTACCGAAATTATGAGAAAGAATTAACTTTGATTCTAAAATAATATTCTTACGAATATAGGATAGATATTTCCAGTTTTATCGATGAGTTTATAGTTATGAGTTCCCAGAATAACTAAATCATATTCTGCGAACTCACGAGGCGAGGTATCGATTTGCAAAAGTTAAGTAAAAGAGTGGAGAAACAAATATCGTACTAGTAAAATAAATATTTTTTTAATGATTTCATTTTTTTTTATATTTCATTTTGAGTGTTATATATTTTTTTACAATGTGTGTTTAGTATCATTATTACTATATTATCTATGTTTACATCTAAGAATAATAGTCCAATTTCACTCCAAAAGAATGTCTGTAGTGGGTTTAAATCTAATACGGGAATTTATAATTTTATATGCGGCCCGCGGTTTTAGGATGTATTTTCAAAGTGGCTTGCAAGATCATTTAGGTTGGACACCCCTGATATAAGATTTATCCCCCTCCCCATATATTTTTACTTGCAGTGGTTGCCAAAAGATCCAGTTGTGCTCAAGTCCTGTAGCGGTTTTTCATTGTTTGAGACCATGGTTTAGATGGACTTCATGGACTTGGTTTAGATGTTGCTGTCGATCAAGTGGGATAAAAAACAACAACACAGATGGAAACACATTCTCTTACTACATCTGAACGTATATTTCGATTTATGTTCTATAAAGAATGTCATTTGCCCAACCAGCATCATTCATTTTAGTTCTGCTAACGAGCGCACAACAAAAGAGGCCGTTTTTCCATCTCATCACTGTTCAAATGAGGAAAAGAGTCCCATTGTTAAACATTATTTCAAAATCTTTTTTTACACCGTGGTACGTATTGAGTTTGGAAAGAATTTCACAATAAGAAATAAATTAATCCATATGGAGATTCGAAATTTAATGAATAAATCTGGAAAAAATGGTGCTGCAATGGGCAAGTGTAGAAGTGGTATGCTTAAAATCGAAAAATACATTGGCAGAAAATCTTGATAGTAGGGAAATGTGACTAATAAGAGGGCATTTAACACTAAAGTGGGAGATATACTATAATAAGTTCTCGTATAATAAATAAATCCAGATAGAGATTCGAAATATAATGAATAAATCTGGAGATATTGACGCTGTAGTTGACAGGTGTAAAATGATGCTTAAAGTCGAAGAATATATTGGCAAAAAATCTTGATAATGGGAAATGGGGCTAATAAGACATCATTCGTTATTAAAGTGGCCGATATCTAGTTCTGTTTTGCATTACAGAGAGCTAGTTCCACAGCACCTACATTATGCCTCATTAATTTGGAATCAACTGAAACATTTTCTAATATATATGCGATTATCACCATATTCTCTGTCATAGAGTGAAGCTTCCGGTTTCACGCTTCAAGCTTAGAGTGAAGCACGCTCTATATTTGAAAATCCAACAAACTGTCCATCCGTATATTTATATTAAGGAAAATAAAGGAAATATGTCCTTTGCGATAAAATTTAAGTATTTATTCTTCAAAATTAAATATTTATCTTGGTTAAAAATTAATAAAAAGGAGAAAACTGTCCGTAATATTTATTTTACGAGGTTTTAATTATTTATTACGTTTTTATTTATATTGTGATTCTTTGAAAAACATAACTAGATGTGTAGATTTATATTAAAATTTCTTCATAAATTCCACTTTTTTGTTTAATTTTAAACTTTATTATTAAAATTTTATATAAACAAACAGTTTAAAACAGACTTATCAAAAGAAACCTTGCTGTAGAATTTTTATGAGATGAAATTCCTTATCATCTACAAAATCGGTAATTGAAAGTTTAATTACAGCTTGAATGTTGAAACAAAAGCAGTGTCACACGTCTCTGAATGTTTTCGCAGTTTCATTAATTTGCTAAAAAGCGAAGAAATTCCTCGCATTTCAAGAAAGTTAATGAATAACACTCATTATATTCTTGATTGAGAATTTAAACAAAAAAAATTAAACAAATATTCTTGATCTCCTTAAACTTTAATGTGGATGTGTAGTTAAATTCTCGCTTTTAGTAACATAATATGAAATATTATTTTTTAAATCCCATATCCATTAAAAATAAATAATTTAGATGTTCTCTTGTATAAGTTCATACTATATATTCTGCTAAAAACATCATCAAACAACTTATTTTTAAAATAAGGAATCTAAAACACGTCAATTGTGAGCATGAAGAACAATATATAAATATCCAAAGAGTATATTTATTTAAATGAAAATATGCCTGGTGAAAAATATTACGAATTAAGATGAATCCATTTAATACAATAAACAGGCCTTTTTTGTCCCAGAATAAATTTAAATAAATTTTATTTACATTTTTAAAGTTTAAAAGAAGGAATTAAGCATTTTCTCTCTTTATTATGAATTCTATAAACACTATGTCATCCTTTAAATCTTTTATTTTATTCTCAGAAAGAGGCACATGATAGGTTTTTAGCAATGCCTTCTTTCAGAAGAGGCATCGATTGGATCACAGGAAACTCTTCTGCTATCCCATGATCCTTTATTGAAACGTCAAGTTTGACGTGTTATTCAACTATAATTTATCACAGTGCTATCTAACAGAGTGTTATTATTTTAGAATACAATTAATTAATTTAGGTAAACGTTAAGATGAACTACCAGTTTTATTCGTATTTCGTGAATGCAGAATAATTCATATTTGGTAACAGAACAAGTATTTTAATATTAATAAATATTTTATTGTATTCTCAGAAAGAGGCACACGATAGGTTTTTAGCAACGTTTTCTGCCAGTAAGAGGCATCGACAAGAAAAGTCTTCTGCCATCCCATGATTCCGTGTTGAAACGTCAAATTTGGCAAATGAACAATTTGTTAAAGTGCTATCTAAGAGCGTGCCATTATTTTAGAATACACCTAACTAATTTAAGAAAAAGTTAAGATGATTTCCAAATTTTATTCATATTTTGTAAATGCAGAATAACTCATATTTGGTAACATAAACAAGTATTTTATATGGTAAGTTTAATAATATTTATATTATATATAAATGTAAAATAAATGTTAAGGAATCAATTTTATAAGGTTTTGTCGTTTTTAATATTAAAAATTAATCTTCGAAAGTCGCCACAAGTTTTTAACAGTTGTTCTGTTATTATTTAAAATTAATATTTTCTAACAACATTTTAACAGTTAAAATGTTCACTAATTAATGATTATTATCATATTTATTAATATGAATTTTTAGAACTTAGATAACATCGGGTAGTTTCTCACTTTGATTAAAATACAATAAAAATTAATTTCTTAAAATAAAATAAAAACTTATAAAATAATAAAATAATTCAAATTACTAATTTTTAAAAAGACAATTATTATGGAAACTCAAATTTCTATTATTTTTTATTTTAATTTCATTTTTTTAAAAAGAAAACATCATTTTCATAATGCAATGTTTTATTAAAATTTAATTTATCTGTTGCAGTAATTTTAAATGAAACTTTATTAAAAAAAGCCTATCTAATATTTTTTTAAAGATGATTTAATATACGCTGGAAATGAGTATTCTATGCTAACTGGACTTTCAGGAGTAACTAAGTTGCATTTTAAAATCCTATGGAAAATAAGCCGCCATCAAATAGTCAAACTAATGATGTAAAATATTCTGAAAAATTCGATACCGCAGAATTTCAGCTAATGTAGAATCGATACGTTATAGAAAATCCAACTGTCATTTTGGGAGTTATTTTTGGATAACTCATTCGGATTAGCCTTCCACAATTAGAGTGAATTGAAAAAAAAAAAAAAAAAAAGGATATTTGTTATTTGAAAGTTGTAAATACCATGTTATTTCTAGAAAAGTTTGCTGGATTTGTTTTTGCAATTGGAAATAATGATACATAAACATAAAGTGTTGCTTAAGAATATCGAGCATTTTGATTTACCATTAGAACGACACAAATTTGTTAATTAAAGTGTGATACATTTTTGGATCTACCTACTTGCTATCTTGCCACTACATTTTTTTCTATTTCCAATGGCAAGAGAAAACGATAAACTGTTACGAGATAAAAAAAAAATAGTGTAAAACACACACACACAAAGGAAAAAGAAAACAATAATAGAAAAAATCCAATGTCTCATCAGCAAAGTTCTAACACTCCAATATCTTTTCACCTCGGAGTCCCATGCAAGGCCGGGCATCCTGCTGTATGGTGCCTGTCCACGATCACGTCTTTCCCACAGAGCGAGCAATTTGGGTTATCAAAAATGCCAATGCAGTGTAGATGGCTGGCCAAACACTCATGGCCAACTGCAAGTCTAGATTCCGCCACAGCTTTTTCGCGAGATTTGTCCGAAATACTCTGTTCCAAAATGTTCCTCCAACTCCTTGAGGAGATACGAGCAGTGAGCAATGCCTTCCATCTAAGTCTCCTATGCTTTTTGATACACAGTTTCAGGGAATGAAATGGTTTGTAAGCTGTTGGCTGTTGAACTATCCGTGTGTCCTTAGTCAACAAATCTTCCTGATCATTACCTAAAATGTTACATTGTTAGGGATCCCCTGGAGGACAATATGTCGCCCGACAATATGCCTGTCGTCAATCTTTTCAGAAGATCACTACATTCTAA
This sequence comes from Caerostris darwini, assembly GCA_021605075.1. NCBI lineage: Eukaryota > Metazoa > Arthropoda > Arachnida > Araneae > Araneidae > Caerostris > Caerostris darwini. The sequence goes on along the minus strand of BPLQ01009096.1, from coordinate 285,005 downwards.
GATATTCTTAGAAGAGGGTGACCATATGACCCGATAACTTGTAAGTAGCCCTGGAGTCCCACAATAAAACCACTTTGTTGTAAAGGCCCCTACATTGTTCTACAGGAATGCTGAGCAAACATCCCAATGGGTATTATTTGAAAGATTCGCACCTTTTCCTTTTCGAGCCCAACTGAAGGACATTCCTGCATTCCTCAATACCTTCAACCTCAAAAAGAACCTCAGATCCCTTTGGTTCAGTTTCGATTGACGAATTTCAAACGGGTCTACTAGTTTGTAACGTAAATCCTCCCATACACCACATCATAGTTTTATTAATTAAAATCAAGTAGAAGTCCAGCTCAAGCCCATATAGTGAATATTAGCTGAATGCCATATAGAGAAGTTCCTTTAGCAATTTTGTTGCCAACCTAATAAAGTTACAAGGAGAGATCCCTGATGGATAAGATTTTTATTAAGTATGCATACACAATAGTTTTAAATGAATAACAATGCATTTTATCTGAACTGAATATATGAAATAGGTTAGGAATTTTAATTATAATGCTATTTTTAATTTATAAATTTCAGTTAGGAATTTTAATTTAATTAGGAAATTTCAACTAAGAGTTTTAATTTAATTTAGCAATTTTTATAATTAGAATATTATACCAAGTGCAAATAGGTCTAGATCTCCATTTAATGATGTCTCACGCACAGATTTTAATTTGGAACAACTGGGCTTTATACAAAATGTAAAACAATTATATACACTGGTTATGCTGAAATTGATAATATTACACTATACTCAACTAGAAGGTAATTAATTTATAAGGAAAAAAATTTGAGTCTCATATATATATTGTATTTAACTTATCATAAATCAATTATAATTTTTTTTTATGATATTAAGCTATAAAAAACTCATAAATTGACATTGTAAAATAATTATTTTAATACATGTCAAATAAAAGTTAAAAAAAATATGTTATTAGTTTAAAATGTTTATGGTTCTTTAAAATTTTTAATTGAATTAAAAAAAAATTGTTTGTAAATAAGAAAACTTTAATGTCTTGATATATGAGGAACTGCCTATTTTTTATTATGATGCTCCAAATAGCTATACGAAATCTAAATCAACACATTTTTTTATCAGAATAATTGGCTATGCACAAACAAGATATCTTACTTGTTTACAAAAAGTAACTTTGGTAGCTAAACTCATAATGAGAAAAATATTATTCCTCCAGAAAAATAATTTGTTAACACAAAATCTTTTTTTTTCCTTCTAAATTTTCATATGCAAATTTTAAAAGAAAAAAAAACAGAATCTAAGCACAAACAAATCTTTATAGAAAAATGAAAGAAGTCATTAAAAATTATTTTGACATTATTTTTTTTTCACCAAGAAATATTGTTCCAATCTTTTTGTGGAGAGATTAGATTTTGGTGGCATAATTTCGGTTTTGTAGAGACCAAACGTAAATAGATTCGCACGGGTACAAAAACATAATTTCGTCACTCATTTATATGGAAATAAAAAGGAAAACTGGAACAGCCATTACGTAAACAGGAACTTAAAAAAAAAAAAAAAAAAAAAAAAGAAAATGTAATGGAATGTTGAGAACATTTTCCTTTTCATCAAAAAGGAATAAATTAATTTTTTATTCATTTATTTACAAAAGCAATTTCTTTGAAGTACCATTATTCAATAATTTAGAATAATGTATTGTGATATACAGTAAAAGCCATGAATCCTTAATTTTTGCTAGAGATTTCAACATTTTGTTTTATACGTTATAAATAAGAACTTATCTATTATAAATTATTCTTATGATTATAAATTTGTTGTTTTGGTTCTTTTATTCATGCTATAGTGTATATATTTAATCTTTTAGAATATCTTAAAAATTGTAAAAGTAAAGCGACTTTTTTATATATAACGATAATATCTAAATAATTAACGATAAATATGTAATAATTAACGATAAATATGTAATAATTAACGTAAATGTAAAATAATTAATGGTAATATCAAGATAACGAAAAATATATATTAATTAACGATAATATCTAAATAATTAACGACAAATCAGGGTGATTTTAATACCGTACTTTAAAAGGAGGGTATTTTTTACGGCATCGCGACTAAAATAGGAAATTTTTGCGTCCATCTTTGGTATAATCTTTCCTATGGCATGGGCTTTCCACGAACAGTAAAAAACTGTTGAATGACTTGGAAGTCATTCTTTCCTTAAAAAAACAATCGAGTATAATATCTGGTTTAATTAACGCAATATCTAAATAATTAACGTTAAATATAAAATAATTAACGATAATATCAAAATAATTAGTGTTAATAGAGAGTTTTTGCATACCGTAATTTTGGACGTCCGTTATTTTTAGCTATTATCGTTCAGTTAATTTGAACTATTGTCACCACTTTTTTTTTTTTTTTTACAGCATTTTGAAAGAGTGACTTTAAATATAACCATCCTGTATATAATAATTAACTATAATATCTAAATAATTAACAAAAATATTTGATAATTAACGATAATATCTAAATAACACAAGAAACATTATGTAGGCACATAATGTATGTATTATGTAGGCACATTATACATTTTTAATGAATACAATAAGAAATTATATTTAAAAGTATTTCAAATTCTACAAAAAGCTTGTAAAATATTTTGTGGTTACTTAAAAATATTTTTTTGGCTCAACTTATCTTTAAAAAATTTGTTTTATCTTTAAAAATGATTTGAATGATAATAAATGTTTTAATGATAAAATAATAAATGATTTAATGATAAAATAATAAATTATTTAATAATAAAATAATAAATTATTTAATAATAAAATAATAAAGGATTTAATAATAAAATAATAAATGATAAAAGGATTTATGAAGCAGTAACCATTTATTTTTAAATACTTTTTATTCATTAGTGTTACTTTCAATCGAATTGAACAATACAAAGTTTGATTAAAATCAGACTTATAATCAAACAATTTATTCAAAAAAAAAAAAACAATTTTTTTTCAATTAAAAATTTTTCAAAAAATCAAATTTTTAAAGAAGTTTAAAATATAACAATTACAAAATAAAGGATTTCAAACGTGAAATTACTTTTCAATTTCAAGTCCAAAAAGTTCATTAAATCTGTAAAATGGCTTCGTTAAAATGAAAACAACGATAAAAAGAATTATTTCAAACGTAATTTACTTATGTTTAATAGGGCCTGGATACAGGGACATCTTAGTAGCATCCGTTGCAGACATAGCTTTAAAAAATGAGCTGTCTAAATGTTTTTACTTCAGTAGCCCTGATTGGTAGATCTCGGGTGTTTTTATTTTAATACTTATAAGCGTCTCACATCGGTAATAACATCATAAGTCATATCGACAAAGAGTACTTTTTTGGCTTTTCCCTCATAGTATATGCAAATGCTGGGCAAGTTACCTCTAGAAGCGATCCCTGAAGACAATCAGTGCGTTTTCTTCGTATCAAGTGGGCTATACTGATGTGTACATAAATGGGGCCATCGACTTACAGAAAAAAAAAAAAAAAGTACATTTATACAAGATTTAAACTTATGCCCTTCATTTTCAAAGGACAGCATATATACGGCATTTCAAAAAATTAAACTGTAAAAAAACTACTAAAACTAAAAAAATTAAACTACTGTGCCCAAAAAGTAAGACCAATTTTTTTTTCAAAAACTTTTTATTTATTCTTCCAAATTTATTTAATTGCCATCAAAGTAATCCCCTCCGGACACAATGCACTTATGCCAGCTTTTTTTCCAATCCTCAATGCATGCTAAAAAGTCATCGTCAGGGATGGCCTTCAAAGCCCGCGAAGATTCACGTTGAATTTTTTCAATCGACTCAAAACGGTGTCCCCGGAGTGGTATTTTGAGTTTAGATAATAGCCAGAAGTCTCACGGTGTGAATACGGGGGTTGTCGATTGATATGGTTTTCATTTTTGACGAAAAAAGTCCGAAGAATCAATGCAATGTGAGCTGCCGCATTCAGTGTTTTCGGTACCAATCGAGATTTGACACGTTTGAGGTCCGAAATGGAAATGACCGATCCTTTTGAAATTACATCATCAACAAGGTCTCTAATTGTAAATCGACGGTTTGCAAGCAGCAAATCTTTAATTTTATGGACGTGAGCTTCGTTGGTTGAGGTGGATGGTCGACCAGAGGGCTCTCCGTCTCCAACGCGTTCTCTGCCTTCTTTGAACTGTTTATACCGCTTCTAAACATTTCTTTCCGATATAGGAATGCTCCCTGAATGCCTTCTGCAATATTCTATATGATTCCGCAAACAATTCCATAAGCCCAGGAATTTTAAATTGAAAATTGGTCTTACTATTTGGACACAGTAGTATTCTCTGTGTACATATATGGGGCCATCGACGTACAGAAAAAAAAGGAGTACATTTATACAAAATTTAAATATATACACTTCATTTTCAAAGGACAGTCTACATACGGTATTTCAAAAAATTAAACTATCTATATGCAAACATAACTCTTGGCTCTAACATAATCGAGACACGATGTTTTCGATACACTTTGTGGAAATTGATAGTATATATACACTGTTGTCCAAAAGTTAAGCATAAATCGTAAAATGCGAAAAACAAGGAGTAAATATTCGTAAAATTATTCCAAATTTCTTGCGGATATTAATTAGATGAAGAAGAAACATTGGGTTTATGCAAAACTTTTCAATCGACTACGTCCTGCGCGAAAAACATGCGCATGTCGGAAAGCAGAGAAACCGATTCACGCAGCATAGGCAGTTCAGACAAGTTTCGTGCAACTGCTGTGCGAAGGAACGTTGTTAACCATCAAACAAGGTGAATGATGGCACAAAGACGCCAATTGGACATGTTTGCGAAAGGAAGAATCGTTGGAATGCTGGAATCCGGACGATCACAAACCGAAGTGTCTCGAATTTTGAATTTGGACCAGTCTGTGATCTCAAGACTGTGGCAGAGGTTTCAAAGAACGGGAGATGTTACCCGACAACCAGTATCAGGTCGACCGAGTCACAACCCCTAGCCAAGACCGATATCTGGTAATAAGTGTGCGACGTCAGAGGGGAAGTACTGCCAGAGCACTGGGTTCGGCGTTCACAGTCGCCACAGGAATACGAATTTCGAGACAAACTGTTTGCAGGAGACTCAATCCTGCTGGCCTGTATGCCAGAAGACCAGCAGTTTGCATTCCCCTCACGTCTGCGCATAAGCGCGCTCGTTTGAACTGGAGTTTGAAACATCAACATTGGAGTGTGGGAGAGTGGGCCAATGTGATGTTCAGTGACGAGTCCCGGTTTAATCTGAGTAGTGATTCTCGTCGGGTAACGATATGGAGAGAACGGGGAACACGTTTTGAACCAAGAAACATAACGGAAAGACATCATTTTCCATCAAGGGGAGTAATGGTATGGGTAGGCATCATGATGGACGGCCGCACAGACCTCCATTTCTTTGACACGGGGTCTGTCACTGGTCAAAGATACAGAGACGAAGTTCTTGAGCCTTATGTTCGTTTGTTTCGAGGTGCTGTCGGTCCTGACTTTATATTCATGGATGATAATGCGCCATGTCACCGATCGGTGTTGGTTGATGACTTCCTTGAAACGGAAAACATCCAGCGCATGTCGTGGCCTGCGAACTCCCCTGATTCAAATCCTATCGAGCTTGTATGGGATATGCTCGGGAGACAAATTGCAGCCCTTTCGCCCCCACCAAGCTCCGTTACAGAACTGAAGAGAGCTCTCCAAGAATCTTGGAACCGTTTGAGCCCACAACTCATTCATCATCTCATAGCAAGTATGGTAAATCGCTGTGCAGCGTGCCTGGCTGTGAACCCTTGCTATGCTCAGTTTTCTTTCAAACTGCTACTTTGGATAATAAAATGAATTATTATCGTTCTTTTGATTTGCTTTCTTATTTTATAATCATTTTACACTCGCATATCACGTTTCCTGCCATTCTGATTTACAGTTCCTTCTTTATTCACATAGTTATCAATTATGCTTAACTTTTGGACACCAGTGTATATAAACACCGGTATCCTATCCAGAGTTTACAACAGATTACTACGTGGAATAACACGTACAGTGTTTCTCTCGGTAGTAAAAAAAGTTTCCAGTAGAAAATTTTTTATAAAATATAATATTAACATGCAACAAATTACAAAACAACTCTACATTTAAAAAACAGATTTATTTGTCTACTTTTTTAAAAGAAGAATCTAAATTATTTTTTACTTCAGTACTCGTAGATTGGTAGGTCTCGCATTTTATTTTTAGTACTTACATTATTTCTCTGTAGAATATAATATTTGTTAAATAGCATTAAAGTGACTATCAATAACCTAAAAATAAACGTCGAAGTTATATATTACTGGAAAGCTACAGATGGCGTTTTATGTCATCTACAGCATTTTAGAATTTTCTGGTATTTAAAAAAAAAAGTATACGGAAATCGCAAGACTTGTACTTATTAAAAAAGCTGTTGATGTTAGCTGTTATGCATTTAGATTTATCAAGTGCTACTAGAACAAGCTATCCAGTGTCATTGCACTCATATTCATTGTGCCCTCATACAATTCACCATTCGAGTTCAATAGAATGATTTTCTGAAATACAAATTTATCGTATCGATTCTTGACATTCATATGGATTTTTGACACTCTCAGACTCACTAATTTATTATAAATAATAAATAAATTTCTTGAGTATAATCTTTAGTTTTGCATGAAAAAATTATAATTGGTTGATGGAGACAAAAAATTGCTGCATACAATTTATAGTCTATTTTTTAGAAAATTTGGTAAAAATCAAATATAATATTTAATAACTTTTTATTTAGATTATATACAGTATATTTAGAAAATTTCTAATCATTTATGTCCCAGCAAAAATGCAGGAATTATAGATAATATTTGCAAGTCACTAAAACAAATTATTAAGTTATCTCCATTTCCCCACCCCCTTTCAACGAAATTTATTGTCAAATATCTAACGTCTTCATGTCTAACGCATGTCTAATGTCTTCATGTCTAACGTCTTCATGTCGAACGCATGTTAGATGGATATGTCTAATGGTAACATGTTAGATGGATGGGATGGTTAGACGGTTAGATGAATGTCTGGATGTCCGTAACTTACTTAAATTCCATAAAAATTAAAATAACCTTTTGGAAGTTAGTTAATTTGTAAGAGATAAAATGATTTCATAATGTTAATTATTGGTTTAAAATATTTTTATCACATTTTATGATATATTTTTTTAAATGTAAAAATAAACTCACTTTAGACTTCATAAAATTTTTTTTTTTTTTAAAATTGTGTCTAAAATATTTGCCTAATAATTTGTATCAGAATTTTCCATTTATACTGCAGCACATTAATCACATCATTAAATGAGTTTTTTGCATCAAAAGATCATTTTATCCATAAAAAAAGGTGCGATACAGCATTTTCAGATTCTCCTTAAACTATGGTTGATTCGATATACATGAAACCACCATTATCTAAATGGCAATTATTTTTTGTAATGATACTTATAGAAAGTTTAATCGTTTAACTATCGATATTCTGATAACTGTATAAGAAAAAACATTCAAAATCGTTTATAATTTTTAAACATATTTCCTGTTTTACTTAATAGAGAAATTTGTCTAAAGTAAATTATATAAAGTAAATATACTATTTTATATATTTTTTCAAAAAAAACTTACAATGTTAATATATCCAATGGCTGAAGTGTGTAACAATAAACATTTCAGAATAAATCATCGAATTTTTAAATAACTTTTTTTTGAGGGATTGTACTATAAGGGGAAAAGAACAAGTGAAATTAATTTTGTAAAATTTTCAAAAATTTGATGGTTAATTTGCAGATAATTTTATTTATACTGACAAAGTGTCTAAAGCTTAATTTTGTATATTTAATTAATTTTCTTAAAAGACGACTTTTTTCCTATTTTATATGAATGTTTATACCATTGCAGATGTGAATCCATGCAGGTGTGAATACTTGATGTGAATTCATTGCAGGCGGGAATACATGATGGGAACACTCAATATCAATACTTGATGGGAACAGTCAATGTGAATATTTGAAGGGAACACTCAATTTAAATAATTGATGGGCACACTCAATGTGAATATTTGATGTAAATTTATTACAGATGTGAATATTTGAAGGGAACACTCAATTTAAATACTTGATGGGAACACTCAATGTGAATATTTGATGTAAATTCATTACAGATGTGAATACTTGTTGTGAATCCATTGCAGGTGTGAATACTTGACAGAAAGCCATTGCAGACGTGAATATTTAATATGTTGTTGTTGTTGCTTATCCCTTTGATTTAGAATCTTAAACCAAGTCCAGTAGATCATGCTGCATTAATAAATCGTAAACTGTCCTCCCCTCATTCAACAGTTGCCTCACAGAGGCATCAATACAATCGATGAAATGAGAGGGAGACGCGATGGCCGAACAATGGCAAAGGGTATATGTCTTCTCGTCTACATTGAAGGTCAAACTCTTAGTGCGGTCAGTCCTTAGTCTAGCTAAAGCCGTTTGAGCATGTCTAGGACAGGAGCACTGCAAGGACTTACCAGGATATTTAGCGGCGTACCATGCATGAATTGGTGGCGACCTCCAAGCGGTATTCACTCTGGCTAAAGTCATGGAATGAACCTCTGAAGCTAACAGGTTGGAAGAAGATGCTTTGGGAAGTTCGCAACCTTCCCTAGCGAGCAGATCAGCAATTTCATTTCCGTAGATGACCACATGGGAGGGAATCCACTGCAAGCACACCGATCCGATCTTGTCCAAAACAGCTAGTTTAGAAACTATATCCTGCCCCAATTTGTCCAAGATGCTTGACCAATCGTTCAAATACTGTATTGAGCTCTTACTATCAGTCAAAATCCAAACATCAGGTACTTTAAAGTCTAAAGCTAGGCTCAGAGCTTCGCTTATAGCAGTTAATTCTGAGCGGAAAACTGAGCTGCGATCCGAGTTTCTAAAACGATATCTAAATTCTCCTGTACTTGTCTTCATACAAATTCCGCTACCTGTTCTTCCAGAGTCAGATTTGCTTCCGTCAGTGTAAATAACCAGAGCCCGAGGAGAAATATTATTGAGGATCTTGAGAGCCAAGTGACGCATCAACTCCGGGTGTTCTTTGTGTTTGATAAATTTCACTTTCAAGTCTTCATTAAAAGTTACATTACTAAGTACAGTAGTAGGTGTCAGTAGATTAAAAGGAACACTGGCCTCGACTTCAATATCTGCTAATCCCAGCTTCCATATTAAACCCAAAGGGCTGTCCTTTTTTAATCTTTGGTTATTGTCCAGTTCGATAAAAGATTAGATGATCTGTTATAAGGCTTAAAACTCTTTAGCTTTGCAATGTACTTCGTCATATTTGTTTCTCTTCTCAAGGAGAGGGGCTGAAGATCAGCCTCATAACAAGCAATATCATTGGGACAACTGTGCCTGAGACCAGTGATAATTCTGGCAGCACTAAAATGTATTCTCTCTAGTTTTTTTAGGTTAGTATTTGCAGCAACTTGATAAATCTGGTAGCCATATTCAAGGATTGGCCTTATAAGAGCAGTATAAGTGATCTTGAGTGTACCTGCATCGGCTCCCCAATCTCTTCCAGAAATGTATTTTAGTAGTTGAAGCCTTTTCCTACCCTTCTCACAGAGTCTGTTAATGTGCTTACTACAGTTAATTTCAGTATCTAGAGTAAACCCTAGATAGGTAGGAGTTTTAGTAGATTCTAGTAACTGTCCCTTTAGAAAATGTTTTGGCTGATAGTTGAACAAGTTAGTTGTGAAGAGGTAACTTAGAGATTTAAAAGCCAAAAAAAAAAAAAAAAGAAGTGTTAAAAGCCAATTTATGCTCATCTGCAAAGTGTTGAATTTTCTCCAAGGTGTCGTTGAGTGTATTTTCTAGTTTATTTAAATCCGAATTGTGGTCCCAAACGATAATGTCATCCGCAAAGATGCCTATTTGACAAGGGGAGACAACTATCTCGATACCAGTCAAATATAGTGAAAAGAGGGTGGGGCTCCAAACTGAACCCTGTGGGATTCCTTGATATGTTTTAAAAATTTCGGACAAGATGTTCTGATATCTCACTCGAAAAAAAATCAATGTTCATTCGTTTTAAGGATTTTATTAAAACTTCCTTTGTTACAATCTAGAATTCAATACATAACCTTAAGCAATGAATTAAAAAGATGATTTTAGATTCTTCAGAAAAATGTTTTGTGTTATTATGATATAACAAAAGATTTTTAGAATAACCCATATTTATAAAATAATTCTAAAAATTTCCTATAAATAAAAAAAATTACTGAAGCTGCATATATAATATAGATTAATTACATTTTTTAAAAAAATGAACTCATATTCCTTTCAAAAATAAATGACTAATACATTAGATACGCTATCAGCAGTCTGGGGAAAATATTTCATGCAAGATAATATAAACGGAAACAAAGTTTGGAGAAAATGTAAAATGTATAAGATTTATAACAAAAGCAAACAAAAACCTAATACCATTTTCACTGACGTCGAATATAATGGTTGTAAAAATATTTTGAAAAAAAGTCAAACTACAGCCTCGGGTTATCCATTATACAAACATGCTCCATGTTTAAGAAAAAAAAAAGGGCATAATTGTGCTCCATGCTGTTTTCTAAAGAACAATATGAGGTATATGTTTCTAAGATAATGTTTTTCTGCGTATATCAGTAATGTGCATATTTTCACTTCGATTTTCTGTCAAAAACAAAACTTTTTCAGTTCAAAAATATTGTTACACTACATTTAAAAGTGAAATTTATGGAGAAACTGAACTCATTGAAAAGGATGGAAGTTCTTGAGACATCTGCAAGATGTCATATATTTTTGATACAATGTGCATAATGTTTAGTTATCTCTCTCTCTCTATCTCTCACTCTCTGTATACATATATATGCAGAAAAACATTAATGCAAACACGAAATGAATGCATGATAAACAAGTCACATTTTAAGAATGGGCCGACTTTATGGAAGATACTTTACAAAAATCCAGTTAATGAGGTTTTCAGTTAAATATAGATATCTTCTTCTCATATTTTGTCTTTTAACCCCACAAAATATATGTAATTCTAATATGGTAAAATATGTAATGACATGTTTGCCTTTATTTTTAATCGATTTTTATGTAGTTATTGCAAACTTTAAAATCTTCGAGTAAATAAATTTATCAAAGTTTCAAACTAAATGTCTCATATCATCAGTTAAATATAGGTATCAGTCATATATTTTTTTGAACATTGACAACTATACGTAATATTTTAGTGGTAAAACATGTAATGGTATATTTACTTTAATTTATACTTGATTTTTACGTTTTTTGTGTAAGTTTTGAAATATTCGAATAAATAAATTTAAAAATGTTTCAACCAAAATGTCTCATATCTTCTGTTAAATATAGATATCTTCCGGTCATATCGCTTTTGAATACTCTCAACTACATGTAGTATTAAAAAATGTAATGACATGTTTGACTTTATTTTTAATTAATTTTTGCGCAATTTTTGTAAATTTTAAGATTTTTGAATAAATAAATTTATAAAAGATTCAGTTCAAAATGTCTCATATTATCTGTTAAATACAGATATCATCTTACCATATCTTTTTATAAACACTGTCAACTATGAGTAATATTAAAATGGTAAAACATGTAATGACATGTTTGCTTTCATTTTTTAATTGATTTTTACGCAGTTTCTGTAAATTCTAAAATCTTCGAATACATAAATAAATAAAAGCTTCAAACAAAATGTCTCATGTCATCAGTTATTAAATATAGATATCCTCTTGTTATATCTTTTTTTAACATTTTCAACTATATCTAATATTTAGGTGGTAAAATTTCCCTCCGTACTGTTGATATTCTTTCTAGCTAGATCTTTCTCCAATTGAACACATACACTGAAGTGACAAAAGTCATGGGATACCTCTTAATATCGTGTCGGCCCTCCTTTCGCCCGGCGAAGTGCAGCAACTCGACGTGGCATGGACTCAACAAGTCGTTGGAAGTCTTCTGCAGGAATATTGAGCCATGCTGTCTCGATAGACGTCCATAATTGTGAAAGCGTTGATGGTGCAGGATTTTGGGCACGAACAGACCTCTCGACGATGTCCCATAAATGCTCGATAGGATTCATGTCGGGCGATCTAGGTGGCCAGATCATTCGTTGGAATTGTCCAGAATGTTCTTCAAACCAATCGCGAACAGTTGTGGCCCGGTGACAAGGCGCATTGTCATCCATAAAAATCCCATCGTTGTTTGGGTACATGAAGTCCATGAATGGCTGCAAGTGATCTCCAAGTAGCTGAACATAAGCATTTCCAGTCAATGTTCGGTCCAGTCGCATCAGAGGACCAAGTCCATGCCATGAAAAAACAGCCCACACCTTTACGGAGCCACTACCAGCTTGAACAGTGCCTTGCTGACAGTTTGGTTCCATGGCTTCGTGGGGTCTGCGCCACACTCGAACCCTACCATCAGCTCTTACCAACTGAAATCGTGACTCATCGCACCAGGCCACGGTTTTCCATTCATCTAGGGACCAACTGATATACTCACGTGCCCACGAGAGTCGCTGCAAGTGATGTCGTTCTGTAAGTAAAGGCACTCGAGTCGGTCTTCTGCTGGAATAGCCCAAGAAAGCCAAATTTCTCCGCACAGTTCTAACAGACAAGTCCCTTGTACGTCCCACATTGATTTCTGCGGTTATTTGACGCAGTGTTGCTTGTCTGTTAGAATTTACGACTCTTTGCAGACGTCGCCGGTCTCGGTCGTTAAGTGCAGGCGGTCGACCACTGCGCTGTCCATGGTGGGATGCTATGCCTGAAATTTCATACTCTCGGCACACTCTTGACACAGTGGATCTGGGAATGTTGAATTCCCTAACGATTTCCGAAATGGCATGACCCATGCGTCTAGCTCCAACTAACATTCCGCGTTCAAAGTCTGTTAATTCCCGTCGTGCGGTCATCATCACGTCAAAACCTCTTCACATGAATAACTTGAACAGAAATGAAAGCTCTGCGAAAGCACTGCGCATTTATACCTGTTCTACGCGATGCTATTGCCATCTGGAAATTTGCATATTGCTATCCCATGACTTTTGTCACTTTAGTGTAAGGAGCATAGTAGGCCATCAGATTAAAGCAACCCAGAATGTCAAATTCTTGATAGAATGTATCGCAGTATGAGATTAGGATTCTTAATTCCCTTATAAAAATTTGTAGAATCAGATATTTCCTCTAATGGAAGTTTGGTCAATTAGTTATTTGAACATTCAATGTACATCTATATCCATTGACGGTCTTACGGATTTCAATTTTTAATTATTTCATAACACCTATATTGGCTTGAATCACATTTAATTTCTATAAAAATGGTAATTTTCTTAATAATGCTCGTGGCCTTTGCTTCGGGTTCGAATTCTGGCAGATGGTATGGATGTTTGCTGGTGATTCGAAATCTCCATTAAACTGTAGGTCCCTGTCTAATTAGCCCAAAGTGCGCAAAAAATGACCGTAAAGCGACAAACCTAACCAAACTAATAATGCTCATGGTTTTTTAAAAATGATTTTATCTTTAAGGGCTGCAATTGCCGAGCTGTAGAGAATATATCTATTGCAGAATTTATGGCTTCATCTTACGAGATAAGTTTTCATTTTTCTACCTATTTCAAAATATTATATTATTAGATAACTTTTGCATATTTATGGCACGTTATATTATGTAAGATAGCTTTTATGTATATATTAATGGACCATTGCAATGCATTTACAATAAAGAAAATGTTCATGTATTTTTAAATAAAAATATTATGAATATCAAAGAACATTCGAAATCACATAAAAAGTTTATAACGCATCAAAAGGAGAAAACAATTGAAATATTTAAGTAAAATTTAAGAAATATCACAAAATACTCTTTTTCAATTGTGAAAGTTATTTACATAGTAAATATAATACAAAAATAAACGAAATTACTTTTAGTGAAAGGCTTCATAGCTTTTCACTAAAATGCAGTATTTTTTTAGCTTTTGAAAATAAGGAATAGCATGAATTTATGTATCTAATTCATTTTAGAAAAAATATACTGCAACATAAATTTAAAAATATGTCTGAATATATGAGAAATATTTTTTAAAGTTTAGTCTACATATGATAATTTTATTGAAAATGGTAACAATCACATTATACATTTATAACAAAAAGCAAATATAAAAAATATTGGAGTCTATTCCAGTTGTACAAGAATAGAAAACAAAATTTATTTTTACAATAAACAGTTGAAAAACAAAATTAAAAAAATGCACTTATGAATTATAAATAGTATCGAGACTTAATCGAAATATAAAAAATGCATACATTTCTTTTTTTTTGCATTTCTTTAAAAGTTACTTATCTATTTATTTTTTTATTTCTTCAACAGCCATTTTGACAACATTTTCAGTTGGACTCAATAATTCAAGATGAAATTCTCAAAAGATGTAGAATATGGGATAACAAAAGCCATTTCAGACTTGGTTTTTACAAATATATAAAAAAAAGAATAAAATATGAAATATCACATCAAATTGTCTGTTTGTAGTTGTAAGTATGCTTTTGTTATATAGTAAAATACAATGTTTTGGTTAAGACAGAAATTGTGAAATCTAAAATAAAATAGAAGCTTGAGTTTCATAAACATTGAGAAGTTATTTTTAATTATCTATATAGATTCTACCTTCTTTTTTAGATATTTTTCTTGATTGCAATAAATTTTAAAAAGCAAAAATGTACAACATTTTAAGAATTTTAAAGTCGATGGATGGATTTAATTAATTTAAAATAATAAATATAGTCTGTAGATGTTGACAAACAAAAAAAGTATTCTACAAAATAAATCCATTAAATTTTTTACATGAAAATAAATACCACACATGCTCAGAAAGCAAATTCAAAGTCAGTATAAAGTAAATTTGGGAATGCACTGACTGTGTTATAATGTTAACAAACTTGTAACTAATGTTAACTAACTTGAAATAATGTTAACAAACTTGTAACTAATGTTAACTAACTTGAAATAATGTTAATAAACTTGTAACTAATGTTAACTAATTTGAAATAATGCTAACAAACTTGAATCAAAATATACTTTAAACCTTTTTCTTCCCAGACAACCATATTATATCTATTCGTCTCTTACCATCGTGTGTCCACAGGATTCATTTGCATTAATTAAAAAATGCAATAAAAATAGTTTCTACATGTTTACAAATAAAAATTATTTTTTCTAGTGAAAAATAAAGTATTTTACAATAAAATAAATCCATTAAAATCTTTACATGAAAATAAATACCACAAATGCTCAGAAAGCAGAATTTTAAATGCACTAAATGTGTTATAATGTTAACAAAACTTTAGTCAAAATATACTTTAAATTCTTTCCTCTCCAAATAGCCATCTTAGACAGTAGTGGACCGACAGTGGTAAGAGAAGAATAGATATTCTTCTCTTACCACTGTCGGTCCACTACTGTCTAAGATGGAAGAAGTCTAAGAGAAGAATAGATATTCTTCTCTTACCACTGTCTGTCCACAGGAATCCTTTGTTATAAATTTTTATTTATTTTATTTTAGTCTGAAATTACTTTGCGGGTGACTTTCCCACTTTCAGGAGATATTGATGCTCTACACTGAGAACATTTTTAAATGTTTTGTCTTCAGCAGGTGGTTCAGCCCAGTTTCTTTTCAGTTTTTGAATCGACCAGATTCTGTCTGGACGTTTTTTCAATTTAGATTTCAATACGGTGAGAATTGAGCCAAGGTCTTTCTAAGTATTCATGTATTCCCCAAGACTGAGGCCAATCGTTTTTGTCTGAAATGTGTCATCGTGTTTTGTAAGAAAGCTAACACGAACAGACTTAACTCCCTTGGAAAAGTTTTGAATTGTTTTAAACTTTCTTAGGAAATCTGTTGAGTTCAGACGTAACTAACTTTTACTGTTAGTTTTGTGTTGAGTTTAGCATGTTAGTTTTGTGTTAAGTATTCTTATATTTAAAATCATTTTTTGATACCTATATAATTAAGTGTTTTGTTCCTTCAAAAATATATTAATAGAGTAATGTAAACATCTCATTTTAACTCATTTCTCATTAAACTATATATGACAGGTAAGAAAAAATAGGTTTCATTTAATTTAAAATGATACAACTTTAAACTTGTTTCAAAATCTGTATACTGACCAAGAAATTTGTCTTTGAGATAATAGATTAACTGTAAGTATAATGTTATCCAAAGTAAATATGATATCTCTATATTACACTATGAATATTATTCCTAAGCTTATTCCAAAAGATAACTGAATTTAAAATGGGCTATTCATATCTTTTTTCTAGTCTGTTCATCACGTTTAAAGCATCAACAAGAACACCTTCGTCAATGCTTTGGAAAAAAATGGTTTTACTAAAAATGTTTTTTTTTTTTAAATTATTTTAAAATGTTCCTATGATATTTCTGTATAATATTAACCTATGCGGAATTATTAAACTAAGAACTTTTGAGCTTATTTAGAGTATGTTTATGTCTGTGAAAAGACAATAAAAATACAGACGCATTTGGCTCAAAACGGTAAAAATATTCTCAAATAGCAAATTTGCCACTTTATCAAGAAACGATAAATGTGTGAAAAGAAGCATTGAAACGGTAACTTTTCCTCCAAGCCATTTACAAAGGCGCCTTTGTGGATGCTTTAACTATTACTATATAAATATACCATTTTAAAATATTTCTTTTTTATAAAAACCATTTTAAACTTTTTTTTTTTGCAAAGCATTGACAAAGGTGTTCTTGATGATATGTTTATGTTTGTACACACATGATGAATGACTAGAAATAAAGATATGAATAGGCCATGTTTAATTCAATTATCTATTTGAATAAGCTCATGAATAATAATATTCCCTTTAATAATAAAGTACTATAGGTAGGTAAAATTTAAGTTATGAGGAGAATTTTAAATAAAGGTAATTTTGTTTTCAGCATGCTCCAAATGCGCAATTTCTAAACATACGAGAAAATTAGTTCTTTTGTATAAATTCTAAATAAAGGCAAGATGTTTGAGTCAAATATGCATTAATAAAAAATATATGAACTATTGAGTAAATTGAAATATGATGATTTTTCTTATTAAAAAATTATATATATTTTTTAACTAAATCTATTTACTTTTCATACAAAATTATAAAAAATGATCATGTGAGACAAACAAGTTAAATCACACATACATTATTATATATATAGTATACGTCATAAATTCTATATATTATATATATGTTATATAATATATTAC
The DNA here is from genome assembly GCA_021605075.1 of Caerostris darwini. NCBI lineage: Eukaryota > Metazoa > Arthropoda > Arachnida > Araneae > Araneidae > Caerostris > Caerostris darwini. The sequence continues at coordinate 267,553 of BPLQ01009096.1, read as the reverse complement.
ACTAACTAACTACTTGACACTACAGCCCATGGTAAGCCCAGGCCGTCCGGATAATAGCAGATTTCATGACAGGAGATGTTGTCTTTTTACAGGGTAGAGTTGTCAGCCTTACGCCCAACGCTCTACAGTCATATTAGAACAGGACCTACGGTTTAAAGTGGATTCTGAACCACTACAACATCCATGGTACCGAGTGCCAGACGGCTGGTTACTCCACCATCAGACCCATATATATATATATATATATATATATATATATATATATATATATATATATATATAGATAGATAGATAGATAGATAGTTAGATAGATAATATGTATAAATAAATGTCACTATTTCAAATATACTAATGAATAAACATACTTAATTCCTTTAAGTGCTAAAATCGAAAGAATAAAAAAAAGGTATTTTTTTTTACAAGAAATCTATACACATTTTTGTGCATTCATAATATATATAAACAAATCAATATTAATATCACCTCTTTATGTAGCATACTCGTCTAATAAAATGTATTATTAATTAACTTTAATTAATCACTTGTTTCCCCAAAAAGCGTATTGTTAACCACTTATGAAGACATTAACAGTAAAACACAAAAGGTAGTGTTTTCAGTATCCAAACTTTAGTTAATGGAAGTTGCTAATTAACTAATGGATGCAATCTAAACTTCTTCTTTTAAGTCATTTATATTTCCTTACTTATCGCATACCCGTTAAAAATCGATGCACAAGATCAATTTGTGCATGGATAAGCACACGAAGATGACATTACATTGATTTATTCATGTTTTGGCACCGTTACTTTTTCTTTAATGAACATGCTATGCAAATGAAGTAAAATAGCCTTAGTCCTAAATCTATTTACTTATCTCTTACTTATCTTTTATCTTGTAACTTTTAATACTTATTATCATAAATAATTAATAACCAAATCACATAACAAATCTATTTAATTTAGAAAACATAATAGAATGTTACCGCAAATTTCGTTTCTAGTAATTTTCTTTCCTCAAATTTCGTTAGGTAGTAATTTTAGTCTATAATAACAGAACTCACATAAAAACTATTTTTTCAAATACAATCAAATTAAATTCAAAGTTAAAGTTCCTACATATTTTACAGAAACATTCTGGAGGCGAATTTTCCAATTTTCTTGAATATTAATAAATGTTACACATAAAAATGTTACTGTAGTTAAAATTAATGTATCTGTAGTTACCCTGTGTGGGAACCCTAACTACTGCTCAGTTTTCCGAGCAGAACTCACATAAAAACTATTTTTTCAAATACAATCAAATTAAATTCAAAGTTAAAGTTCCTACATATTTTACGAAAACATTCTGGAGACGAATTTTCCAATTTTCTTGAATATTAATAAATGTTACACATAAAAATGTTACTGTAGTTAAAATTAATGTATCTGTAGTTACCCTGTGTGGGAACCCTAACTACTGCTCAGTTTTCCGAGCAGAACTCACTGCTATTGAGGCAGCTCCGAGTTATTGTGTCGATGAGGGTATCAATGCAGACATTTGGATTCTGAGCGATAGCCGAAGTTCTATTCAGCACCTGACAGAATGATGAAAACATGGTGCTGGTGTGACGGTGGATATTATTCAACTTTTGGTTTGCTTGAGTAACCATTATAATAATATTATTTTCAGTGGTTTCTATCACATGAAGGTATTTACGCCAATGAGATTGCAGATGAATTGGCCAAGGACTGTGATGTTCTACTACTGTGATTCAAGTTCTACTGATGGTGGCCGTCTATCTTTCTCGGAACTGGCCCCTAGGGTCAAATTAGATATCAACTCCTCTTGGAGAAAGGCGCCCGTACATGAGTGGTATGATTGTAACAGCCCTGGTGCTGCTTTAACTGGTGTGGGTAGTAGATCCAAACAGACGGCTTTTATAGACTTTGCAGTAGTCATCTTCCTGTTCAATGTCATTTGTCACGCCGTAAGGTTTATCCCCTATGCCCCAAATGAAACTTGATTCAAGCACCTCCTGATCATACCTTGACTTGCATTGGTTGTCAGAAGAGCCAGTTGTGCTGAAGTCCTGTAGAAGTGTTTTAATTGTTTAAGAACACACGGGTTGATGAAATTGGTCTAGATGTTGCTATAGACCAAGCGGGATAAGAAACGACAAAATTAACGTAATTAAAAAGTTTGCTGAAGTTAAAAAGTGAAAGGGGTCAACATGTTAATTGAAAGGGGTTTTTATTATGATTGAATTAGTAGATACAATATGCAAGTATTTGAAATGATGCAAGTAATTTTTAGCAATTCTTTTAACTTCTTAAAAGTTAAACTCATTTTATCTTCTTTACTATCGATGGTTTTGTATGTGTTACAAGATCATCCAAATCTTCATTTTCCGGTTGCATCATATTATTCGATGTAAATGCTTTAGTATGATACAAACTAAAGGAGCAGAAAGACAAAATCCGCGAATACAACAAAAACAATCCTAAACAAACCGAAAACAGCACAAAAACCAGCCGAAGCCATGACAGAGCCACATAAATCAAAGCAGAACGGAAGCAGGCTGTGCAGAAAATGTAATAACTGTCTAGAGACAGAACTTTTCCTTGACCACATGTCCTACCATTTTACCAAACTTACATCGTAACATTTTGAAGAAATTCTTTACTTAGAAAATATAGGGGAAATTTATAAGGCTGTCATAGCATATCTCGAATTCATCTGATTTGGATTCAAATGAAGAAGACATCATAATAAAAGGAGGAAGACATTATCATCATTATCACAGGAAACAACGTTATCATACTGACATAGTAATGCTCTGTTAACACAAGATATCAATAAATTGTGCTAATGAGCCAAAATATGGTAAAGGAAATGTTTGGGATAATATTAATAATAATATTTGTTTTTTGAAATAATTTTATTCTCATGATTAATGTAACTTGAATTTTACACTGTTTTATCAAATATTAATTCACAATTTTAAAGGAATCGTTTAAATGTTGTGATATTATGAAATAAAAACATAATTCCACTTATCGTATATATTAATTTATTTTAAGACATAAAAATATATTCAAATCCCTTTACTCTCATATTACAACAAAATAATTAATAAACACATTTCAAACGTTTCATTTAATATATATAGCATAATTTTAAATTCAAGAATTTGTTTCTTTTAAATCCTACCTATTTCTTAGGAATAAAATTTATTTTTTATCAAAGATTATACATTTTTTGGAAATCAAAGAAATCGATGTTTCTCTTATTTTCTCGGAGTATTAGAAAACTTACTTGAAGAAAATCCATATAAAAACACCAGAAGAAATCAGACAATATGTTTTGCTTTTTAAGATTGACTTACTACAGACGAATTTTTAGTGAATAATGACGTCAATTCGAGAAATTTGATTTACCCACTTCAAATTTTGCAAATGCGTTTCTAATATTACGTTCCAGGAATCTAATTAAACAGTCATAAGGCTCAAATAGATCCCATTATCAGCTAATTCAAGAACTGTTCTTAGTTCGGTATTGAGTTCTAAGTTTGAATTCATTAGTGAGAGGAGAATTGAGAAGCACGTGCTCCTATTATGTTGCAATTAATTCAGAAAGTGAAAGATTATACAGACAATATTATAATACATAGTCCCAAGACTCAAGGCAGAAAATGCTAATTTCCTTTTTTTTCCCCCACTGTTTGCTCTCATTTACATTAAAACGTTTCGCTTATTATTTTAATATTATAAGTTTTTCATTTCATTTCTTTCGAAGTTATAAATCAGAATAAATTAGGTAAGCCTAATGCTTTGTGAGTAATTAAAAGAATATGGTGCTTAGCAGATAAATCGAAACACAAATTAAGAACTAAATTTATAAGATGTATTTTATTTTAGTATTTTTTTTTTTTTTTTGAGAAGTAATATTTGTAATGGCATTTTAAACTATACTACATACATAAAGCAAGGTATATGATATTGCTTAATGAAGAAATCTGAATTTTAAAAGAAAAGTTGTTATTATACTTAATCTTAAAGGAGCCTGATGACAGAGTGGATAATGCTCGATACCACAGGTTTTGGGTTCGAGTGCCGGCGGTGCGACGGTTCGGAATCCACTATTAACCGTAGGTCCCGGTCTAATAGGATCGTAGAGCATCCGCATCCGTAGCATATCTTCAAGCTACACTTGTGCCCTGGGTAACGAGTAACAACGGCGCAGCCCTTGCTTATGGCATAAATATTAATTGCCTTTGTATTGCCAGCTGCATTAGAACAACAACTTAATCTTTAAAGTAATTTTTATAAATAAAAATAAATGCCATTTTGTAATTCATTATATACATTTAAAATAATTTCCAATTTATACTATTAAAATTTTTAATGCAATAAGCATAATGATTTATTTAATAGTAGTGTATTAATAATTTGAACTTAATTTATAATAAGAGGAATTGCAGAAATTTCTGTTAAAACATTATTATTTCTTTATAAATTATACTAAAAATACTATTTTGCAAGGATTTAAAATGGTAATTTACCTTATTATAAACCAAAAGCTTTTAATGAGCAAAATATAATATGTATAGACTTTTAAACATTTGTAAAATTATATTTATAAAACTTTAAGTAATAAACTATTAAAATGTGATCATTATTTTAGAAAATAATTCATTCGGAAAAAAGCCGTATAACACAAATTACTGTTTTGAAAATTACAAAATACTGTTATCGTTAATTATGTTGCCCAAAGCTACTGGTTTCGAATACTACATTATATTATTTATTTAAAACTTAAATAAATTGAATTATAAGCAATCAAAATGTAACTAAATTATACTATATAATTGCTTCAAAAAATGAAATATCGCAATGACATATTTTATATTGAATATTTGAATGCTAAAAAGGAAAGAACAGAAAAAAATTGACTTTTTACAAATAAAAAACAATACACCTACAATTGAGTACTTATATATATATACATTTTCTTTCTTTCTAATGCAGCTGGCAAACACAGACAGCTTGATCTTACATGCCTTAAGGCAAGTGCTGCACAGACGTACTCACTTTATATTAGCCAGGGGGCGAGTGTAACTTGAAGATAAGCCACGGACGCGGAGTAACAATGCCCCCGCAACGCTCTACGATCATATTAGACCGGGACCTACTTTTTAAAGTGGATTCCGAACCACTACAAACAACCATGGCACCGCCGGGACTCGAACCCGAAACCTGTGGTACCGAGCGGCGGAGCGCTAGCCATTCGACCATTCAGTACCTATATATATATATAGATATATATTACGAGATTGAATATTGAGTGCTTTAGGGAATTTTCTCAATAACTTTGGAGCTTTAAATAAATCGAAGTATTTTAATCTGCGAAGTAGGTCATGTCAAGGACACCATTGCTATAAGCAGTTGGAAAGTAGTTCCTATTCTAAATAAAAAAGCTGAAGTCGAAGAGTACAATCAGTATTTCAAATCATATGTTTCATTGTTCACAATACATATTCAACCGAAACATTGTGTTCATAAGAATAATAAGAACATTCTACTGATTGTCACAAAAAGCGATGTTTTTTCTCTTGAATAAAAATATATACTTATAAATTATTGTTGAAATATTTTCACTTTTTACAAATAGATTTTCAATACATAAAACATGACAGTAACCATCTGTTGACGTCCCATAGAGTTATAAAATTCATAATATATGCTGTTAGTAACTATTGAATATTTTTTTCGAGCTTTTCAAGTACATTAGAGAATGGAAAACAGATGTTTTGTAGAAATCAAAAATGCAGTGAAAAACCAAAAACCAAACCTCAAATATCATCATGATGAAAAAAAATATTTCGTTGCGATTGACATGAATTCAGAGAAGATAAAAGAAAGACATGATGTCTGACATTTTTCTGTGACATTACATTTTGACACGACAAAAAATGAAATAGAAATGAATAGAACTAAAAAATGAAATGAAAATGAATAGAACTAAAAAGTTAATATCTCGTGTTTTTGTATTATTTATAAACGTGAAGTTAACGATGGCTGATTATTCATAAGAAACACTAGCAAACAAGTGTTTAAGTGGGTGATGGTTCAAATCCGTTGATGACGACAAACCGATTAGAGTGGGGATTTCATGAATATTATTGAATGCGGTAAATGCCTAGTATTTAAAATTTATTTCTTGTACATCTCTGAAGGCAATATCCTTCTATTATATATCTTAAGGGATTTTTGTAATTTGGGATGCTGTTGTTTCTTATCCCACTTGGTAGACAGCAACCTGTAGATCAAGTGTTACTCGCGTCTGTAGCATATCTTCAGGCTACACGTGTCCCTTGGGTAGTGCTAAATAAGTAACAGCGGCGCAACTCTTGCTTATGGAATAAAGATCAATTGTCCCTGTATTGCCAGATGCATTAGAACAACTTAATCTTTAAAAAAATTTATAAATAAAAATAAATGCCATTTTGTAATGCACCATTTTATGCATTTAAAATAATTTCAAATTTATAATATTAAAATTTTTAATATAATAAATATAATAGCACAGTTAATGTATTAATAATTTGAATTTAGTTTATACTAAATTGCAGAAATTTATATTAGAGCATTATTATTTCTTTATAAATTATCCTAAAAATACTATTTTGTAAGGATAAATGGTAATTATTCTTATTATAAACCAAAAGCTTTAAATGAGATGAATATAATATGTATAGACTTTTAAACATTTATAAAATTATATTTATAAAACTCTAAGTAATAAACTATTAAAATGTGATCATTATTTTAGAAAATAATTCATTCGTAAAAAGGCCTTATCAAACAAATTACTGTTTCGAAAATTACAAAATACTGTTCTCTTTAGTTATATAGCCCAAAGCTACTGATTTCGAAAATTGTATTGTGTTATTTATTTAAAACTAAACTAAACTGAATTATAAGTGACCAAAATTTAACTAAATTATACTATATCAGAATAGTATATTTTATAATTGAAATTTGAATACTTAAAAGAAAAAAAAAAACCCTCATTTATTTTGTATAAATAGGACACAATAAACCTACAATTGAGTATTTATATATAGTATTACGAGATTGAATATTGAGTGCTTTAGGGAATTTTCTCAATAACTTTGGAGCTTTAAATAAACCGAAATATTTTAACCTGCATTCTTCGGCAAGATTTTCAGAGAAACAGATGGATTTGACAAAGAGAGTAGGTCATGTCAAGGACGCCATTGCTGTAAACAGTTGAAAAGTAGTTCCTATTCTAAATAAAAAAGCTGAAGTTGAAGAGTACAATCAGTATTTCAAATCATATGTTTCATTGTACACAATACATATGCAACCGAAACATTTTATTCATAAGAATGATAAAAACATTCTACTGATTGTAACAAAAAGTGATTTTTTTCCCTTATGAATAAAAAGAACTACTTATAAATTATTGTTGAAGCAACTTCCCTTTTTACAAATAGATTTTCAATACATAAAATATGACAGTAGCCATCTGTTGACATCCCATAGAGTTAAAAAATTTACAATGCAGGCTCTTAGTAACTATTGAATGTTTTTCGAGCTTTTCAAGTACATTAGAGATTAGAAAACAGATGTTTTGCGGAAACCAAAAACGCAGTGAACAAAACCAAACCTCAAAAATCATCATGCTGAAAAAAGGATATTCCTTTATGATCGACATGAATTCAGAGAAGATTTTTTTTTTTCTAATGCAGCTGGTAAATAGACCGTGATCTTTCGCTATAACGGCTGCACCGATGTTACTCACTTTGCATTACCCAGAGGGCTGGTGTAACTTGATGGTAAGCCACGGGCGCGGAGTAACAATGCCCCCGCAGCGCTCTACGATCCTATTAGGACCGGCTCAAAGTGGATTCCGAACCACTACAACACCCATGGGCAAAGCCGGGATTTGAACCCGATACCTGTGGTACCGAACGCCAGAGCGCTAGCCATTCGGCCATCAGGCCCCAATTCAGAGAAGATAAAAGAAAGACATGATGTCTGACATTTTTCCTGAGACATTACATTGTGACATGACATGACATTTTCCTGTCTTCCTATTGGATACGATGGCAGGAAAATGAATAAAACTAAAAGTTAATATCTTGTTTTTTTGTGTTATTTATAAATGGGAAAATAACGATGACTGATTCTTGATAACAAAAATTAGCAAACAAGTGTTCAAGTGGGTGATGGTTTAAATTCCGTTGGCGGCGACAAACAGATCCCAGTGATGATTTCTTTGATATTCTTGAATGCGATCAATGCCTAGTAGTTAAAATTTCTTTTTTTAAATCCCAGAAGGCGACATGTTTCTATAATAAACCTTCAGGGATTTTTGTAATTTTTTTTTTGCTGCAGGACTTTTTTTTATGGAATATGAGGTCTCTGATGCATTAAAAAAACAGTACACTCAGTTACAGAATTTTCAGAATAACTCTAATCCGAGCTAAATTTAAGACAATTATACTTTGAAAAAAGATATATTGAGATAATTTCTTAATTAAAAGTTCTAATATATTTTTAGAATAATTCTAATAGATAACATAGCTGTTAGAACATATCTCAATTAGAGCTTATATTAATACAACATATCTCAATTAGAGCATTGTCAACATAGCATAGTTAAGTTGAATCATTATTAGCCTAACACGGCTCCGTTAGAGAATTGTTAACACAGCATAGTTGAATTAAAGCATATATTAATAAAACATATCTCAATTAGAGCATTGTCAACATAACATAGTTAAGTTGGGCTATTATTAGCATAACACTGCTCCGTTAGAGCACTGTTAATACAGCATAGTTGAATTAGAGCTTTGCTAATACAGCATGGTTGAATTAGAGCATGTTAATACAGCATAGTTGAATTAGAACATTGTTAATACAGCATAGTTGAATTAGAACATTACTAATCTATAAATCTATTTCTCGAAGTTCGTATGTGTGTGTCCGCCTATGCACGGCCTAAAATTGCATCCAAATTTTACCAAATTTGATCGTCAATTTGGCAGAAATGCTTCTAATACGAAACCTAGACCAACAAGAAAAAAACCTTCAAAAATTGAATCAATATTCGTTAAAGAAATTGCTCAATTAATTAGCCAATTTGGAGACTTTTTCATGGTGGAAATTATTTCTTTATTCTGTTTTACTGTTCATAAGTTCGTTTAGGTTGACAAAAATAAACAAAACATACTAAACTCTGGATCGCAACCATCCTTACTTTTGTTAAATAAGAAATATATATTTCGATTTTACCAATAAAAATGACCCGTTCTAATCAAGATTCGAGTATCCCGGAAGAAGTCGCCAAAATTCCAATCCGAAGTATATTGCCAATTCCTGTAGGTAACCATAACTCAATTTAAGGATTCCCACCCGCCCATCTCTAAATACTCAAAATTGGATAGCCAGAGGGTGAGTTTAGTAGGAGTGTGATTTCATTTATTGTGATTGACAAACGTTTGCCATTAAATAGGCGGATAAGTGACTTTCGGTCTATTGTCCAATGAATTTTAAATGCTACTAATATGAAAAAAAATGTGATGAAATTAACATTGATAAAATTTATAAAAAAATAAAATAAAATAAAAATTTTAAAATATTGAAAATTGAAAAAAAAAAATAAATAAATAAGGAAAAATAATAAAATATAATAGCAAATTTATATTAAAAAGTAAAGAAAAAATATGAAGCAGCATTAAGAACGAAGAAACAATTAATTCATTAAAGAGGTAAGGATTGAAAAACGAAGGAACTCAAGGAGAGTTAACAGAAGTGATGAAACTTCTACAGGCTGATTTGCAGTAAGTTGGTACTTCAGAAATGGAGTAATTAACGTGTAGAGGAAGTGTTCCCATTTAGAACAACTTGAGATCGTCTCTTGTGGAAGATCATGGGAGATATTAAGGATATATCATAAAGGGAGAGGATAATTAAAACAGCATAGTCAGTATGACGGATAGAATTATAAAATTTGGCAGAATTAATGTAGATAAAACGTCTAACACAATGGATACCTAAAGAATGTCTAATATTCACATTTTTGAAGTATCAAGGAGCACTAGTAATTATTCGGAGAATTTTATTTTCAAGTTTTTGAAATTCAATGCAAGAATATGCTATGTCCCGAACTGGACTTGCTTATATGATAGTAAGACGTATGCAGTACATATAAATTAGTTTTTTATTAAAATTGAAATTAAAGAGTTCAGAATTTCTAGAGATTAGTTGGTAAAAGATGCGAAGAGTTTTAAAGATGCTAATTTGGGAGCTATAAATCTTATCGAGCATGATTTCAAGATGTATTTAGTTTCGTAAGACCAAGTAATCTGGTTATTATAGATAGTAATATTGATGTTAGTATATTTAATTTTACCAGTCAACAAGTAATATAATTTTTTTTTAAAGTCAATTCCTATTTTTTTTTCACTATATTGCAGAAATTAATTTATAAACAATTTTCATTCATTTTTTAAGTTTATCTGGTGCCATCTATTGGAAGATATATGCAACTTAAATCTAAAAAAAAAAACTAAAATTAATTAATTAAATTTATTTACTGAATTAATATTTGAAAAAACTGTATTAACATCCAGTGTCATACACTGCAAGTTCAAAAAAAATGTATCTGAACTTGAGGGGATGAATAAAAAGTATTTTATGAGCGATTGAAAATTTGAGCAAGATATACATATAGGGAGAGTGTGAGCTAAAAGGCGGAATTGAAAAAAAAAGTACTGCTTCAGTTTTATCACCGCATAGAGAATATAACCAACGCAATAAGAGTTTTTGTTCTGGAAAAAAAGGAGAGCATAACACTGTTAAATATTGAAAATAGCGTTAATAATTTGAGGAATGTCATTATTATTTAAGATATTATTAAAGAATGGGGCGAAGTAATGACGAGGATCCCTGAGGGATGCCTGCTTTGATGTTTATCTTGGTAAAATCAGTTCTGTTTACCGAAACAATGAATTTTCTATCAGAGAAATACGAATGAATAATTTAAGAAGAAAGAGAAGTTATATGAGATACGCTTATGGTTAAAGGATGGATGGGTCTTGTGGATCCAACACCTGTCAAAATCCTTGGCTATATCAAGAAAGGTAAATGCAATGACATATTTTCTAGCAAAGCCCCGCAGGGATAATTTCCGTTAGATTTAATAATTAATGATTTGTGCAGAGTTTTTCTGTGAACCCCAATTGTTGGATAATCTGGAATTTCTTTTTTTGTATATGCTTTTTTAATACAATTTAAAAATTACCGTTTCAAAAATTTCGCTGGAAGTGGAAAATATAGAGATAAGTCCATAACACACTGGCTGTGTTGGGTCTTTGTCTGATAAGGAGATATAGTATGGGGGAGAAAGAAAGTATTTCTAGGATTGTCCATTCGGGTTGTAAAAGGTGTTTATGTTTGTCGACTTTCCGACTGGCTTTGTTAAATTTGTTATGCCGCTTAAAAAGAAAACTATTTAATCAAACCGAAGAGTTGCAAGTGTATCTATAAAAACTGTGGATATATCAGAAAATCGTAGTGAATCTAATAGGTCAAGAATGGCTTATGTTAGAGTTGAAGAAAACGAAAAAGATGTCTTTAACGGATATTTGAATAAAATAGTTAATAAGCCTTATTTTCTGTTACCGTGCAAATGCCGGGTTAAATTAAATGGTTGGTAGTTAAATTAGATTTTATGGTGGTTAAATTAGATGGTATGGCTGCATGGTTCAGTTAGAGCATTGCTAGAATAATTAGAGCAAAATAGCTCGAAGTACCATTCAAAGAGTTTGAATGGTTATAACATTGGAAGTTAAAATAGATTATAACGTGGTTCAGTGGTATTTCGGTTTCAACCTGATATCCATAAAACATATTATGTGTTAAAATATCAGCATTCTTATTCTTATTGTAAATAAAAGAGTCAATAAATCTTATTTTGTGCAACGGAGAGTTAAATTAAATGGTTGGTAGTTAAATTAGATGGTACGGTGACTAAATTAGGTGGTAGGGCTGCACGGTTCAGTTACAACATTGCTAGCATAGTTAGAGCAGTATAGCTCGGAGTACCTTTCGGAAAACACGGGTTTGATTCCAGTTATATTTACAACGGTCTCTAAAAATAATAAATCAACATGTACTTCTGCATTGTTATTTCTTTCATTGGACAAGTTCTATCCGCCTTTCATCCTCTTTAATCAGCTCTTGATTGGAGTTTTACGGGCTCTCTCCAGTAAAGCACAAAAATAATTGAACCTTCAGTTAACACCATGAATCTGTTATAATCCTTCCATTCTTCTGACTTGTGCCGGCGATGTACAAGAACTTCCTAAGTAAATTTGCATTTGCTATCCCCTTTAAAAACATCATATTTTTTCTAGAATGGCTATTTTTCTGCTGCTATCAAGCCACAAATGATTTATAGATTTTTTTTTGATGGTATGCCATGTGTTTTTCCAATCATAAGAATAGGCCACCATTACATACAATCCCTAACTTTTAAATATTTAATTATTTTGGCAGAAAAAAACCCCATACTGCTCAATTGTGTGTCGTTTCATCGCAATAGAAAGACTTGTCGTATCCCAATGGTGTGAATACCTTTAATAAGTGTATGAAATCTGCAACTTAGTGTTTCTAATATCCGAAAAATGAAAGAGAGATTTGGAGTGGTGCATGTATTTTACTTTTTTTTTTTTGGGGGACGGGCAAAGAATAAATAATTTGTGAGTGCTGTAGATGAAGAGAAATAAATATTATTTAACAAATAATATAAACAAAAACTTTGAAAGTTAATTCCTACTTTTTTTTCACTCTATTGCAGAAAGTCCTTTATAAATAGTTTTCATTCATTTTTTGAAGTTTATCTGGCGCCGTCTATTGGTAGATATATGCAATTTAAATCTAAAAAAACTAAAATTAATTAATTACCGAATTAATATTTGAAGAAACTGTATTAACATCGAGTGTCATCCCATACAAGTTAAAAAAAATGTATTTGAACTTGAGTGGATGAATAAAAAGTATTTTATGAACGATTGAAAATTTGAACAATATGTATATAGGGAGAGTGTGAGCTAATAGAAGGAATTGAAAAAAAATAACAAATCTATATCAAAATATATTTTTTTTGTTATGTGAATTATATCATTAGTGTAGTTTTTCAATGATCCAGATTCTCCGCTTATTAATTTAATCAATGTAACAGACATTGTTTTAACTATTTTTTACTACTTTTATGGAAGAAAAAAAAAACTTGCTTTATAAGCAATTAACTAGCATTTCATAAAAGGTAATAAATTCTGTTTCATTTACATTCAAATTAAAGGCTACTTGATTTCTATTAGAAATTAATTTCAATGCACGCCCCATAATAATTAAATTTTTGTTATTATGAATAAAAGGAAGCAATGATAACAATATTTCATTAAATGGCGAGCTTAAAATATTCTTACGAAAGTTTCCACTTTAATTTGCTACCATTGTATATTATAAATATTCATTAATTTATTGAATTAAAACCATTTTAAGGAAAATAATTTTCTTACTTTGGTGTTTTGATTCCGAGTAAATGAATAAAAAAATATAATGTCTTGTTTAAAAAGTTATTTAAATTCATGTAAACTAATTAAATCTGCAATAGAGTTCCTTCATTAGTTTTTTTAAAAAACTATCGTAAGAAACTTTCTTTCATACATAAAATGTTTTTATTTTTAGTATACTGTTTTCTTTCTTTTTGCTTCGCAAATTACAATAATTAAGAGAATAATTCTAATCATTATTTTTGAAAATAGTAAATGCATTGAATCATTTATTTCGAAAATTGGCACTCATATAAATTAATTATGACATCATTTATTTTGAATTATTGCTTATAAAAATTGATATGAAAATTGAGGTTTATTAATGCAAATATGAAACAATGTAAAAAAATGCCCTCCTTCGTACTGCCAGGAACGTTCCTTGTGATGTTCTTGAGAAATGGTCAGTTGGCCTACAAACTCTCACCCGGAGAGAAAGCATATTTCGCGCATCCGACGCCTAGTTGAGTATCGGGTTTTCTGCTTAGAAGAGGAATCTTTTCATGAATCTACAATTATCTTCCTTTAAATGTGTTAAATACCGTATTTCTCTAATTGTATGTGTGTAGTGTTTGTGTGTGCGCAAATAAAGCTGTGAGTTCTCCAATCTGTGCTTCAAGTACCTCTACCTAACCACATCCAGTTGAAAATGCAAATATTTAACTGTAAATCAATTATTTATACGAATCGCACAAGAAAAAAGTTCTGCAATCTAATTTGAAGTATTAAAAAAATAATTGTTAGTAATTTTTTTTATTAAAAAAATATTTTAAGTTTTTCAGAGAATAATGGCAATAACGTATATTAATATAACAGAAATAAATTAGTAAGTAATTATTAGTAATTATAAAAACGCAATTATCGATATCGAAATTTTTGATGCATAAAATTTATCAGGTAATAAACAGAAATGCAAATGAATCTGAATTATCGACATTTTTTAGCTGAAATTAAAGCATAGAGTGTATCAAAACATAACCTTTTGCATTTTTTACGAAGCTTTCGCAAGTATTATAAAGAATTAATTTAAATATTCACATAAGAAACTAAATATCATTAAACATATAAAGAGGCACAAATTGCCACCAATAAAATTTATAATTTTTCTTTGAAAACTCAGTGCTAAAAAGATTGTTAAAAACAATAAATGATGTCTCTTTACATATTAAGAGCATTAGATATATAACGAGACACAAATTGTTGTCAATAAAATCATTTATAAATATTCTTTGTAAAACCAGTGTTATAAGTTTTAATTGATATAACTTTACAAATAGCTTTAATAACGAATAATTATAAAAATAGAATTTCAAGATAAATTTCAACAATTTTGAACATTAGAAGCATTATAACATTAGAAGCTAAAATGGATTATTAAGTGTTTCGCGTTCTATAACGCTGTATCAACCTGATATCCATAAAGCATATTCTGCGCTAAAATAACAGAATTCTTATAATCATGTATGCGTGAGTTCATCTAACCTTACAAAGTGTAGATTTGTTCTAGCTGTCCAACCTGTCCCGTCTTAGCTAAGTTGCCTTCTGTAATTAGCACTGTGAGATGTACGAGGATGGAAACGATCAGCGAATGAGCCTCTGGAATGAGATCTGTGTTTATGACACCAGTAAATGGAGTTTTGGGAAATGCATAGGCTTAATTAAGTTATTGTGGAGCACAACAGGACAGAAAGTGTCCTTGTGAGCCAACTAATTGTTCGATTTTTTTCCATGTGATATCCTAACCTACATTTTTAACACAGGATAGTTTTTATGGTGGAGTCCGTTTGTTGAAATTGTTTTACAGAAAGATAGAAAGAATTTTGCCATTTGATTCTTCTTAGTGTTTTGTTATTCATCATATTCAACTTGCCTAAGAAAGTGCAATTGCCCTTCGTTGGATTTATAAATAACAATAAATCATAAAAAACAGCAATACTGAAGACAGTTGATTTCAAAAGCAAAGCAAGTATTGTTAGAAACGTGTATATTTTATGTATATTTAACATTTTCTGCTTGAATTTATTTAAATATATCATTGTATAATGAATGAAAGTGAGCAAAGTGAATAATAGACGAAGATCTTTGGTATTTTTAAATATCTCTTTTTTTTTTTTTGAAATAGAGATATATTTTATATATCTCTATTTTAAAAAAAATAGAGATATTCAAAAGATTATTCAAAAGACTATTATTAGATTATATATATTTTTTTTCAGCTATAAAAGGAATATGGAGTAATAATTTTTTGAAATTCTTTTTCTTATTTTGTTTCTTCTTGAGACTTATTAAAAATAAATTTCGTAATAATATCTTTCCTAATTATTTTAAATGTAATTAATTAAAAAGTAATATTCTCTAAAAAAGCCTGATTTCCCATATGACATTAAATCTATATTAGTATTGTAATGTCTGCGCCTATACTAGACCTATAACGACTTCAAGAAGTGGGCCACTTTCAGGTTCATGGGAACACTTTAATTTTTATTTACAAATATTATATATAGATATACAGAACTCTTATTTACAAAGAAATGAAAATAAAGATATAAATTAGATTCACAAGTGCAGTTCATTCAAAGGTCGGACATTTTCAGAGTTCTCGAGTCTACGATATAATTAATGCACCCGATCTGCGACAGACCTTAATTATCATACAGGCGTGATTCGAAAAACCATAAGGACTCACTTTGTAAACAAGCAGAATCTCTGGCCTGTCCAATCACTTCACAGAAAACGAGAAAAACAGCACTCCTTGTCTACTCATTGCAGAACTCTCTCTTTTCTTCTCACAAAACTTCCCTTTAAGAAAATCTGTCAAGATCAGGGACAGCTTCCCTCACTTCTCAGTGGAGTGGACACTTTCTCATCCCCTGCTCTATCACCAATCACAATGCAGCAACTCATGATGTAGTTCATATCCCATCTATAATTGATTCGACCTATGAAGGTCGCTCAGACAATCGCTATTTCATGACGTACTGATAATCTGCTGTCAGATTAAAGTAACAAGTCTTTCTCATTAGTACAAAACACTAATTGCATGTAATATAAATATATACCATACTGCCTATCTGCTATCAGTTTTGAGTGATACGTTGTTATTATGCTCTTGCTAAATAATATACATTCCTTTTCCCTGGAACATAGATGCTATACTTTTTTCGTGAGAAAAATGTATATATTATTTTGAATTGTGCAAAAAAATTTATATAATTTCAATTATATTATTAAAACAGTATTAGGTGGTTTTCATTGCGGGTGAGTTACCAACTGTTAATTAAAAAGGCACTTTTCCCCCCGGTTAATTGTAATTAAAAAAAAGCTCTTTTATTTCATTTTTCAAATTACCCAATGAGAGATTCAAATTTAACTCATTAGATTGGTCGCTTGTTTTGGAAAACGTGTTTAGAATTCAATCCTTATCTTTATTTAATACTATTTAAAATAATAAAATGAGATATTTTCTTTTTCCATTTTTTTACTTTGATTGGATTGGTTGTGTCAACGTCCTTCTCCTTCAATCTTTCATTGTCAACATACAACAAGTGTGTTATTGTGTTTCAGTGCAGGAAGACATAGTTACTTATATGAGAAACAATCTTGGGGCATCATTGAGATTCTTTCATTAAAACGTGTAGACAAACAAAAGGATTTTCATGCAACGAATACTAAGTTAAAAAGGTAATTATTTTTATATATATTTTTTTAAAATTACTTTATCTAATTTATTTATGGGGTCTGAATGGCCGAATGGCTAGAGATCAAGCGATCTCGGAAATGAAAGTAATCAAGAATTTTCTCATTTTCTCGGAGTGATATAACACTTACTTGAAGAAAATCCATATAAAAACACCAGAAGAAATCAGACAATATGTTTTGCTTTTTAAGATTGACTTACTACAGACGAATTTTTAGTGAATAATGACGTCAATTCGAGAAATTTGATTTGCCCACTTCAAATTTTGCAAATGCGTTTCTAATATTACGTTCCAGGAATCTAATTAAACAGTCATAAGGCTCAAATAGATCCCATTATCAGCTAATTCAAGAACTGTTCTTAGTTCGGTATTGAGTTCTAAGTTTGAATTCATTAGTGAGAGGAGAATTGAGAAGCACGTGCTCCTATTATGTTGCAATTAATTCAGAAAGTGAAAGATTATACAGACAATATTATAATACATAGTCCCAAGACACAAGGCAGAAAATGCTAATTTCCTTTTTTTTTTTTTCCCCACTGTTTGCTCTCATTTACATTAAAACGTTTCGCTTATTATTTTAATATTATAAGTTTTTCAGGTTAAGAGATGTATTTAATTACTTTCGAAATTATAAATCAGAATAAGTTAGGTAAGCCTAATATTTTGTGAATAATGAACAGAATATGGTGCAAAAAGCATTTTATTTTGTGTTAAGAAGTGATTTAAGAGATTATTTAATGATATAGAGATATTATTTAGCGATTTTAGAGATTTAAGAGATTTTTATTAAATATTATTTGTTAAAAAAGAATTTTATTTTAGTATTTTTATTTGAGAAAGAAAACTTGTATGACTTTAAAAAAAAAAGGATTTAAAGTATACTATATACAGAAAGGATAATTTTAAATAATGATAATTGAAATAATGATAATTTATGATAATTTATCATAATTTTAATTGAAATAATGATAATTTATGATAATTTAAATTTTTTTTGAGGTTTATGATAATTTTTAATTGAAAAATCTAAATTTTAAAATTGTTATTGTACTTAATCTTTAAAAAAAAAATTTATAAATAAAAATAAATGGTATTTTGTGAAGCACCATTATATACATTTAGAATAATTTCAAATATATAATATTAAAATTTTTAATGTAATAAATATAGCAACTTAGTTAATGGTCATGCATTAATAATTTGAATTTAGTTTATAATAAAAGGAATTGAAGAAATTTCTATTAAATCATTATTATTTCTTTATAAATTATCTCAAAATAATTATTTTGCAAGGATTTGAAATGGCAATTAAGCTTATTATAAGCCAAAAGCTTTAAATGAAATAAATATAATATGTATTGAGTTTTAAATATTTTTAAAATTATATTTATAAAAGTTCTTGATCATCTCAGCATCTCTAATAAACTATTAAAATGAGCAAATTACTTTAGAAAATAATTCATTCGGAAAAAACCTTATAATAGAAATTACTGTTTCGAAAATTACAAAATACAATTCTCGTTAATTATATCGCCTAAAGCTACTGAATTTGAAAATTGAATTATATTATTAAAAACTAAACTAAACTGAATTGTAACCAAAATTGAACTATATTATACTATCCAATTATTTCTAAAAATGAAATATCACAATAGCATATTTTATAAGGGAAATATGAATACTTAAAAGAAAAAAAAAAAAAAAAATCCCTCGTTTAATTTGTATAAATAGGACACAATACACCTACAATTGAGTACTTATATATATTACGAGATTGAATATTGAGTGCTTTAGGGAATTTTCTCAATAATTTTGGAGCTTTAAATAAACCGAAATGTTTTAACTTGATTGGCATGATTTTCAAAGAAACAGGTGGATTTGACAAAGAGAGTAGGTCATGTCAAGGACATCATTGATGTAAACAGTTGGAAAGTAGTTCTTATTCTAAATGAAAAAGCTGAAGTTGAAGAGTACAATCAGCATTTCAATTCATTGTACACAATGCACATGCAATCGAAACATTTTTTTCATAATAATAATTAAAACATTCTAAAAGAAATATACTGATTGTAACAAAAAGCGATGTTTTTTCCTTTGAATAAAAATATCTACTTATAAATTATTGTTGAAGCAACTTCACTTTTTTTCAGATAGATTTTCAATGTATAAAATGTGACAGTAACCATCTGTTGACATCCCATAGAGTTATAAAATTTACAACACATGCTGTTATTAACTATTGAATTATTTTTTCGAATTTTCAAAGTACATTGGAGGACAAAAAACAGATGTTTTGCAGAAATCAAAAATGCAGTGAACAAAACCAAACTTCAAAAAGCATTAAGTTGAAAAAAGATTTTTCGTTGCAATTGACATGAATTCAGAGAAGATAAAAGAAAGACATGATGTCTGACATTTTCCTGAGACATTACATTGTGACATGGCATGACATTTTCCTGTCTTCCTATTGGATAAGATGGCAGGAAAATGAATAAAACTGAAAAGTTAATATCTTGCGTATTTGTGTTGTTTATAAATGTGAAATTAACGATGACTGATTCTTAATAAGAAACACTAGCAAGCAACTGTTCGAGTGGGTGATGGTTCAAATCCGTTGGTGGCGACAGATAGAGAGGAGATTTCTTTGATATTCTTGAATGCAATAAATGCCTAGTTAGTTAAAATTTCTTTTTTATATCTCTGAAGGCAATATTCTTCTATTATAAATTATCAAGCAATATGCATCATTATAAATTTTTGTACCAAGCATTTGTATCAAGCATTATGCATCAAATAAATTTTTGCCAACGGCCATACCATGCTGAATATACCGGTTCTCGTTAGATCACCGAAGTCAAACATCATTGGGCGCGGTCAGTACTTGGGTAGGTGACCACCTGGGAACACCGCGTGCCGTTGGCATTCACACATTTGGGACCTGAATGGCCGAGCGTCTAGCGCTCTGGCACACGGTGCCACAGGTTTCGGGTTTGAATCCCGGCGGTGCCATGGATGTTTGTAGTGGTTCAGAATCCACTTTAAGCCCTAGGTCCCTGTCTCGTATGACTGTAAGAGCGTCACGGAGCCAAAGTCAGACATCTACCTACGGGTACTCCATCACAACAGAAGCTGCTTCGTTCCCCTTTAATCATGAGCACGTATGGGCTCGTGGGCTGGGCCAACCAAGTGGGATAAGAAACAACGACAACAACATACATTTTTGTAATTTTTTTTTGTTGCAGGAATTTTTATATTGAACTATGAGGTTTCTGATGCAGTTAAAAAACAATACAGTCAATTACAGAATTTTTAGAATAACTCTTCTACTTCTTCATTGGTCCAACAGCCCCATGGTGGACCAAGGGCGTCTGTCCATTAGCAGATTTCGAGAAAGGAAATGTTTTCTTTTTACGGGATAGCGTTGTCAGCCCTGCATCGAATGCTTTACAGTTATATTAGACCGTGACCAGAATAACTCTATTCCGAGCTAAATCTAAGACTTGATTATATTTAAAAGATACCTCGAAATATTTACTTAATTAAAAAATTAATCTATTTTTAGAAAACTCTAATCCATAATATAGAGCATTATTAATATAATACAGCTCAATTAGGACTTTGTTAAGATAGAACATAGTTGATAGTTGTTGCATAGAACTGTGTGGACATTATTAGCAAAAGCATGCTATTAGCAGGAGCATTTTCCAATGTTGGTAATTTGTTAGAGCATTGTTAATTTCAGTTAGAATATTGTTAATATATTTCGCAAAGTTTACGTATATGTGTTCGCCTATGCACAGCCTAAATTTATATCCAAAATTTAGTAAATTTGGCAGAGATGCTTCTAATACGCAGCCTAAATTAACCGAAAAAATTCCTCGAAATTGGATCAATATTCATTAAAGTGATTACCCAATTAGATTTTAAGCCAATTTGGCTACTTTTCAAGGTTGCCGACTTTTTCATAGTTGAAATTATTTTTTTACTCTGTTCAACTGTTCATAGACAGGCTGAGTTAAAATTAAAATAAATAAAATAAAATAAATAAATAATCAAATAAAATATACTAACCTCTGGATTGCAACTACCTTTACTTTTGTTAAATAAGAAACAAAAATTGTATTGCCGATTTTATCGGTAAAAATGACCCGTTTTAAACAAGACTCCTGTATCCCCGAAGAAGTCGCCAAAATTCCAATCCGAAGTATATTGACAGTTGCTTTAGGTAACCATAACTCAATTTAAGGATTCCCACCCGCCCATCTCTAAATGCTCAAAATTGGATAGCCAGAGGGTGAGTTTAGTAGGAGTGGGATTTCATTTATTGTGATTGACAAACTTTTATCATTAAATCAGCGGATAAGTGACTTTCGACTTATTGCCCATTGAATTTTATTTGTCATTAATATGAAACAAAGTAGATCTAACATTGATTAAATTTACAAAACAAAATTAAATAAAACAAAAAAATATTAAAAAAATTAAAATATTGAAAAATGAAAAAAATTAAATAAAAATAATAAAATGTAATAGTGAATTGATATGAAAAAATATGAAGCAGCATTAAGAACAAGAAAACAATTAAGGAGCAAGAATCTGGTCATAAAAAGATTTGGTTTTGGTTTGTTGCTCTACCATCATTTTGTGCACACTTTGGGCTAATTAGACTGGGACCTACAGTTTAACATAGTTTACGAACCACTAAAAAAACCACGCCACCCCCAGAATTCGAACCCGAAGTCTTTATTCACTTAGAGAATTGTTAATTTATATTTAAATTTCTCAAAGTTTCTTATGCACAGCCTAAATTTACAACCAAATTTTACCAAAATTGACAGAGGTGTTTCTAATACGAAGCATGCAGTAAATCAAACGAGAAAAAAAACCTTCGAAATTGGATCAATATTCGTTAAAGAAATTACCCAATTAGATTTTAAGCCAATTTGGTGACTTTTTGTGGTTGGCGACTTTTTCATGGTTGAAATGAATTTTTACGCTGTTTTACTGTTCATCGACAGGCTGACGTAAAGTAAATAAATTAATAAAGCATGTTAATCTCTGTACTGCAAATACATTTACTTTTGTTAAATAAGAAAAAAATGTATTGCGATTTTTCCAATAAAAATGATCCATATTAATAAATACTCCCATTTCCCCGAAGGGGTCGCTAAAGTTGGTCGACCGAAGAGGTCGCCAAGTATATTGCCAATTTCTCTAGGTAACCATAATTCAATTTAAGAATTCCCACTAACCAATCTCTAAATGCTCAAAATTCGATAGCCAGAAGGTGAGTGTAGGAAGAATGTGATTGGTTGTGATTTTTTTTTTTTTTTTTTTTATTGTCATTGACAAACTTTTATCATTACATAAGCGGATAAGTGACTTTCGGTTTATTGCCCATTGAATTTTATCTGTTATTAATATGAAAAAAAAGTAGATTTAACATTGATAAAATTTATAAAAAAAAATAACTTAAAACAAAAATGTAAGAAAATTTAAAATATTGAAAAATGAAAAAATTAAATAAAAATAATAAAAGGAAATAACATGAAAAAAAAAAATGAAAGAAAAAAATGTGAAGCAGTGTTAAGAACAAAGAAATGCTTAATAGATAACTTTATATCTTGTCCTTTTTAATTCCTTAAATAATGCTTAATTTCATTATAACATTTTCATGGGAAAATTAATTTTGTTTGACAAGAAAAGGCAGTTCGATGAAAAGAATATTTTTTTCCTCATAAAAAATATTTTTTATATCTTCCACTTTGAGATAGAGCCGAAAACAAAATTTAACCAGTCTGATTTAATAAAAAAATTTCTTATGGCTCTTTAGCTTAGTTCAATTTTTAAACCAACTGAAATGGTTTATGTAGATAGTTACTAGAAAAAGAAGGAACTCAAGAAGAGATTAGACGGCGATTAATCTTCTACAGGTACTCTTGATGTAGGGTGGTACTTCAAAAGTGGGGAAATTGAGGCTTTCTTATGGTATGATCGTAGGAGGGGAGATATCATAGAGGGGGATAGAAATTACAACAGCATAGACAGTATGATGGATATAATTATAATATTGGTAGAAATATTGTAAATAAATTGTCTAACACTATAGAGGCCTTAAGAAAGTCTAATGCCCACATTTTTGAAGTACCAAAGAGCTTTGGTAACCACTCGTATAACTTTATTTTCAAGTTTCTGAATAGATTCCAAGCCGCAGAACCCTAAAATGGATTTTAATATGATAGTGTAACGTATGTAGTAAATGTAAATTTTAGTTTTTTTATTAAAAGTAAAGAGTTCAGAATTTCTAGAGATTAGTGGGTAAAAGATGCGAAGAGTTTTTTTGAAATTAGTATGGAAGATGTTAACATCAGAGTTATGAATCTTTTCTTTTATCTTGTATAATTTCAAAACGTATTTACTTTCGTAAGACCAAGTAATCGGGTTATTAAAGATAGTAACATTGGGATTGGCATATTTAATTTTACGAGTAAAAAATATTGCTTCAATTTTATGAACGTATTATTTAATTTTCGAACGAACTAACCCTTTCTCAAGAACGAAGTTATACTTTGGAGAATATACTCAATGCAATGGAAGATTTTGCCCTGTAAAAGCAGAACAAAAAGATTGAATATAACATTAATAATTTGTGGAATATCATTATTAAAGAAGATATTATGAAGATATTATTAAAGAAATGATCAAGTAACAAACACTGAGGGACACCTGCTTTGATATTTATCATGGTAAAGTCAGTTCTATTTACCGAAACAACGAATTTTCTATCAGAGAAATACGAATGAATAATTTAAGAAGAAAGAGAAGTTATATGAAATACGTTTATGGTTAATGGATGGCTGGATCTTGTGGATTAAATCTGTCCTCAGCTATATCAAGAAAGGTAAATGCAGTGTCATATTTTCTAGCAAAGCCCCCAGGGATAGTTTCCGTTAGATTTATTACTTAATGATTTGCGCAGAGTTTTTCTGTGAACCCCCATTGTTGGATAATCTGGAATTTCTTTCTTTGTATATATGCTTTTTTTAATGCAATTTAAAATTTCCTTTTCGGCGATTTCGCTAGATTTGGTTTGGTTTGCTTGTCGTTCTACGGTCGTCTTGTGCGAACTTTAAGCTAAATAGACCGGAACCTACAGTTTAAAGTGGATTCCGAACCACTACAATCCTCCACGGCACCACTGAGACTTGAACCCGAAACCTGTGGTATACCGAACGCCAGCCACTCGGCCATCAGGACTCCGCAATTTCGCTATAAGAGGAAAATATAGAGGTAGGTCCATAACATACTGGCTTGGTTGGGTCTTTATCCGGTGAAGAGATATATAGTATGGGGAGAAAGAAAGTATTTACAGGGTTGTCCAGTTGGGCTGTAGAAGGCATTTTTGTTTGTTGACTTTCCCACTGGTTTTGTTAAATTTGCTATGTCACTTAGAAACGCTGAAAGAAAACTATTCAATCAGACATTAGAGTATCACGTAGATCTATAAAAACTGTGGATATATCAAAAAAACTTATAATGAATTTAATGGTCGAGAATGGCCAATGATAAAGCTGAAGAAAGCTAAGAGGCTGATTTGGACTGACGTGAATCAAAATAAAAGAATTAATAAGTTTTATTTTGTGTATCCATGCAGTACCGGTTAAATCAGGTTTTATGGGGGTTGGTGGTTAAATT
This sequence comes from Caerostris darwini, assembly GCA_021605075.1. NCBI lineage: Eukaryota > Metazoa > Arthropoda > Arachnida > Araneae > Araneidae > Caerostris > Caerostris darwini. The sequence goes on along the minus strand of BPLQ01009096.1, from coordinate 242,533 downwards.
AGGTTTTATGGGGGTTGGTGGTTAAATTAAATTTTATGATGATTAAATTAATAGGTATGGTGGTTAAATTCGATGATACGGATACATGGTTCAGGTAGATCATTGTTAGCATAATTAGAGCAACATAATTCAAAGTACCGTTCTATGATTTTGAATGGTTATAACATTGGAAGTTAAAATTGATTATTAAATGGTTCACGTTCTGTATTGCTGTTTCAACCTGATATCCATAAAACATATTATTTATTAAAATAAGACAATTATAATTAAGACAGTTGATAAGTCTTATTTTCTGTAGGTAGCTGTGCAACACAAGGTTAAATTACATGGTTGGTGGTTAAATTAGATGGTCCGACTGCAGGATTCTGTTAGAGCATTGTTAGCATAGTTAGAGTAGCATATCTCGGAATACCATCCGGAGAAAGAGGTCACGGATTTGAATCCAGTTGCATTTACAATGATCCCTGTGAATAATAAGTTAAAATGTACTTCTGTATTATTAGTTCTTTCATCGGACAAGTTTTATCAGCTTGTCATTTTTCATTTCATTTAATCAGTTCATGATTGGAGTTTTACGGGGTCTCTCCAATAAAACACAAAAAAATTTGAACTTTTACTTTAACATCATGAATGTATTATCGCCCTTTTCATCCTTTTCATTTGAGCCGGTGATGTGAAAGAACTTCGTGTTCATCCTAGATAAATTTGCATTTGCTACGAATCTGTCCGTTAATAAACATGAGTTAGTGGTTTTCAAACTATGAAGATCGCCAAAGAATTAGATCACATAGAATCACTTAGAGAATTAAGAAAAAATTATGTGAACGCTTAGCCTTAGTTTGAAATTTGCTTTTGCTAATAATTTCTCTCTGATTGAGATTCCATTATAAATTTAAAAAAAACTTAATGTTAACCTTTATGTTTCTTTTCACAACATCATATTTATTCTAGAATGGCTATTTTCCATCTGCTATCAAGCCACAATTTAAAATATTTCCCAATTATTTGACAGAGAGTTTTCTGATGGTATATCATGTGCCAATCCTAAGAACAGGCCATCATTACAAACAACCCCTAACTTTTAACTATTTAATTATTTTGGTAGAAAGAAACACCACATTGGTCAATATTGTATCGTTTCTTCGAAATAGAAATGTTTGCCGTATCCCAGTGATGTGAGTACTTTTAATAATTGTATAATTACTCTTATTTAATGTTGCTAAAATAAAATCTGAAGAAAACCCCTCACAAAGTTATTATAACATTTAATAAAGTAAAATGAAAAAGAGTTTTGGAGTGGTGATTATTATGGTTTATGAGTAATGATTATAGCGAATATTTTACTTTGTAGACAAAGAATAAAAAAATTTGAGAACTACTGCTTTAGGTGAAGTGTCTGGCACTGATGGTGTAATAAATACGATTTAAAAAAATATAGCACATCAATATAAAAATCTGTATATCTTTGTTACAAGAATTAAACCATTTGTGAAATTTTTTTAATGATTCAGGTTCTTTGTTTATTAACTTAATTAATGTAACATACGTTGCTTTAATTATTTTTACCAATCTGAAATCAAATAAAAAAACTCGACACATAAACAATTTACTAGCATTTCATAAAAGGCTATAATTATTGTTTAATTTATATTCAAATTAAGGGCTTCTTGTTTTCTAATAGTAATTAATTACAATGTAAGGAACATAATAATTAAATCTTTGTTATTATGAATAAAAGAAACGATGATAACAATATTTCATTAAATGGCGAGTTTAAAATATTCTTATAAAAGTTTCCTCTTCAATTTTCTACTTTTGCATTTTATAAATATTCATTAATTTATTGAATTAAAACAATTTTAACGAAAATAATTTTCTTCCTTTTGGTGTTTTGATTCCGAGTAACTGAATAAAAAATATAATGGTTTGTTTAGGAAGTTATTTAAATTAATGTAAACTAATTTAAATCTACAATAGAGTTCTTTCATTATTTAAAAAAAAATATATTGCAAGAAACCTTCTTCCATATATAAAATGTTTTTGTTTTTAGTATAGTGTTTCCTTTCTTGTTGCTTTGCAAATTATAATAATTAAGAGAATAATTCTAATCATTATTTATAAAATAGTTAATGCACTGAACTATTTATTTCGAAAATTGGCATTCATAGAAATTAGTTATGATATTAATTTATTTTTAATTACTGCTTTAAAAAACTGATATAAAAATTAATAATCATTAATGCAAATGCAAATATTTAAAAGTAAATAAATTATTTATTCGAATCGTACACATAAAAAGGTTCCACAATCAAATTCGAAATATTAAAAATAATTTTTATCTTTTTTTTTTCATTGAAAAAATGGAAGTGAAGTTTTAAAACAATAATAGCAATAATAATATATAGTAATATATCAGAAATAAATATAATAATAATGTATTAATATAGAAACATAAATCGTAATTATCGGTATCGAATTTTTGGATACATAAAATTAATCAGATAGTAAACGCAAATGCAAATGCTATTAGCGTTCATTGCCATTTTTTAACTGATATTAAATCATAGAGTGTATCAATAGGTAACCTTTTGCATTTTGCATAAGCCATCAATAAAATAATTAATAATTATTCTTTGTAAAATCAGTGTTGTAAGTTTTAGTTGTTATAACTTTACAAATAGTTTTTAGTAACGGATAATTATAAAAAGATTGTTAAAAACAATAAATGATGTCTCCTTACATATTAATAGGATTTAATATATAACGAGACATGCATTGCGATCAATACAATCATTTATAATTATTCTTTGTAAAATAAGTGTTGTAAGTTTTAGTTGTTATAACTTTACAAATAGTTTTTAGTAACGGATAATTATAAAAAGATTGTTAAAAACAATAAATGATGTCTCCTTACATATTAATAGGATTTAATATATAACGAGACATGCATTGCGATCAATACAATCATTTATAATTATTCTTTGTAAAATAAGTGTTGTAAGTTTTAGTTGTTATAACTTTACAAATAGTTTTTAGTAACGGATAATTATAAAAAGATTGTTAAAAACTATAAATGATGTCTCCTTACATATTAATAGGATTTAATATATAACGAGACATAAATTGCCATCAATACAATCATTTATAATTATTCTTTGTAAAATAAGTGTTGTAAGTTTTAGTTGTTATAACTTTACAAATAGTTTTTAGTAACGGATAATTATAAAAAGATTGTTAAAAACAATAAATGATGTCTCCTTACATATTAATAGGATTTAATATATAACGAGACATGCATTGCGATCAATACAATCATTTATAATTATTCTTTGTAAAATAAGTGTTGTAAGTTTTAGTTGTTATAACTTTACAAATAGTTTTTAGTAACGGATAATTATAAAAAGATTGTTAAAAACAATAAATGATGTCTCCTTACATATTAATAGGATTTAATATATAACGAGACATGCATTGCCATCAATACAATCATTTATAATTATTCTTTGTAAAATAAGTGTTGTAAGTTTTAGTTGTTATAACTTTACAAATAGTTTTTAGTAACGGATAATTATAAAAAGATTGTTAAAAACAATAAATGATGTCTCCTTACATATTAATAGGATTTAATATATAACGAGACATGCATTGCCATCAATACAATCATTTATAATTATTCTTTGTAAAATAAGTGTTGTAAGTTTTAGTTGTTATAACTTTACAAATAGTTTTTAGTAACGGATAATTATAAAAAGATTGTTAAAAATAATAAATGATGTCTCCTTACATATTAATAGGATTTAATATATAACGATACATGCATTGATCAATACAAACATTTATAATTATTCTTTGTAAAATAAGTGTTGTAAGTTTTAGTTGTTATAACTTTACAAATAGTTTTTAGTAACGGATAATTATAAAAAGATTGTTAAAAACAATAAATGATGTCTCCTTACATATTAATAGGATTTAATATATAACGAGACATGCATTGCGATCAATACAATCATTTATAATTATTCTTTGTAAAATAAGTGTTGTAAGTTTTAGTTGTTATAACTTTACAAATAGTTTTTAGTAACGGATAATTATAAAAGATTGTTAAAAACAATAAATGATGTCTCCTTACATATTAATAGGATTTAATATATAACGAGACATGCATTGCGATCAATACAATCATTTATAATTATTCTTTGTAAAATAAGTGTTGTAAGTTTTAGTTGTTATAACTTTACAAATAGTTTTTAGTAACGGATAATTATAAAAAGATTGTTAAAAACAATAAATGATGTCTCCTTACATATTAATAGGATTTAATATATAACGAGACATGCATTGCGATCAATACAATCATTTATAATTATTCTTTGTAAAATAAGTGTTGTAAGTTTTAGTTGTTATAACTTTACAAATAGTTTTTAGTAACGGATAATTATAAAAAGATTGTTAAAAACAATAAATGATGTCTCCTTACATATTAATAGGATTTAATATATAACGAGACATGCATTGCGATCAATACAATCATTTATAATTATTCTTTGTAAAATCAGTGTTGTAAGTTTTAGTTGTTATAACTTTACAAATAGTTTTTAGTAACGGATAATTATAAAAAAGATTGTTAAAAACAATAAATGATGTCTCCTTACATATTAATAGGATTTAATATATAACGAGACATGCATTGCGATCAATACAATCATTTATAATTATTCTTTGTAAAATAAGTGTTGTAAGTTTTAGTTGTTATAACTTTACAAATAGTTTTTAGTAACGGATAATTATAAAAAAAAAAGATTGTTAAAAACAATAAATGATGTCTCCTTACATATTAATAGGATTTAATATATAACGAGACATGCATTGCGATCAATACAATCATTTATAATTATTCTTTGTAAAATAAGTGTTGTAAGTTTTAGTTGTTATAACTTTACAAATAGTTTTTAGTAACGGATAATTATAAAAAGATTGTTAAAAAAAAAATGATGTCTCCTTACATATTAATAGGATTTAATATATAACGAGACATGCATTAATCAATACAATCATTTATAATTATTCTTTTGCAAAATAAGTGTTGTAAGTTTTAGTTGTTATAACTTTACAAATAGTTTTTAGTAACGGATAATTATAAAAAGATGGTTAAAAACAATAAATGATGTCTCCCTTACATATTAATAGGATTTAATATATAACGAGACATAAATTGTTATCAATACAATCATTTATAATTATTCTTGTAAAATAAGTGTTGTAAGTTTTAGTTGTTATAACTTTACAAATAGTTTTTAGTAACGGATAATTATAAAAGATTGTTAAAACAATAAATGATGTCTCCTTACATATTAATAGGATATAATATATAACGAGACATGCATTGCGATCAATACAATCATTTATAATTATTCTTTGTAAAATAAGTGTTGTAAGTTTTAGTTGTTATAACTTTACAAATAGTTTTTAGTAACGGATAATTATAAATGATTGTTAAAAACAATAAATGATGTCTCCTTACATATTAATAGGATTTAATATATAACGAGACATGCATTGCGATCAATACAATCATTTATAATTATTCTTTGTAAAATAAGTGTTGTAAGTTTTAGTTGTTATAACTTTACAAATAGTTTTTAGTAACGGATAATTATAAAAAGATTGTTAAAAACAATAAATGATGTCTCCTTACATATTAATAGGATTTAATATATAACGAGACATAAATTGCCATCAATACAATCATTTATAATTATTCTTTGTAAAATAAGTGTTGTAAGTTTTAGTTGTTATAACTTTACAAATAGTTTTTAGTAACGGATAATTATAAAAAGATTGTTAAAAACAATAAATGATGTCTCCTACATATTAATAGGATTTAATATATAACGAGACATGCATGTTATCAATACAATCATTTATAATTATTCTTTGTAAAATAAGTGTTGTAAGTTTTAGTTGTTATAACTTTTACAAATAGTTTTTAGTAACGGATAATTATAAAAAGATTGTTAAAAACAATAAATGATGTCTCCTTACATATTAATAGGATTTAATATATAACGAGACATGCATTGCGATCAATACAATCATTTATAATTATTCTTTGTAAAATAAGTGTTGTAAGTTTTAGTTGTTATAACTTTACAAATAGTTTTTAGTAACGGATAATTATAAAAGATTGTTAAAAACAATAAATGATAACCCTTACATATTAATAGGATTTAATATATAACGAGACATGCATTATGATCAATACAATCATTTATAATTATTCTTTGTAAAATAAGTGTTGTAAGTTTTAGTTGTTATAACTTTACAAATAGTTTTTAGTAACGGATAATTATAAAAAGATGGTTAAAAACAATAAATGATGTCTCCTTACATATTAATAGGATTTAATATATAACGAGACATAAATTGCCATCAATACAATCATTTATAATTATTCTTTGTAAAATAAGTGTTGTAAGTTTTAGTTGTTATAACTTTACAAATAGTTTTTAGTAACGGATAATTATAAAAGGATTGTTAAAAAAATGATGTCTCCTACATATTAATAGGATTTAATATATAACGAGACATGCATTGCGATCAATACAATCATTTATAATTTTTCTTTGTAAAATAAGTGTTGTAAGTTTTAGTTGTTATAACTTTACAAATAGTTTTTAGTAACGGATAATTATAAAAAAAGATTGTTAAAACAATAAATGATGTCTCCTTACATATTAATAGGATTTAATATATAACGAGACATGCATTGCGATCAATACAATCATTTATAATTATTCTTTGTAAAATAAGTGTTGTAAGTTTTAGTTGTTATAACTTTACAAATAGTTTTTAGTAACGGATAATTATAAAAAAGATTGTTAAAAACAATAAATGATGTCTCCTTACATATTAATAGGATTTAATATATAACGAGACATAAATTGCCATGAATACAATCATTTATAATTATTCTTTGTAAAATAAGTGTTGTAAGTTTTAGTTGTTATAACTTTACAAATAGTTTTTAGTAACGGATAATTATAAAAAGATTGTTAAAAACAATAAATGATGTCTCCTTACATATTAATAGGATTTAATATATAACGAGACATAAATTGCCATCAATACAATCATTTATAATTATTCTTTGTAAAATAAGTGTTGTAAGTTTTAGTTGTTATAACTTTACAAATAGTTTTTAGTAACGGATAATTATAAAAAGATTGTTAAAAAATACAATGATGTCTCCTTACATATTAATAGGATTTAATATATAACGAGACATGCATTGCGATCAATACAATCATTTATAATTATTCTTTGTAAAATAAGTGTTGTAAGTTTTAGTTGTTATAACTTTACAAATAGTTTTTAGTAACGGATAATTATAAAAAAAGATTGTTAAAAACAATAAATGATGTCTCCTTACATATTAATAGGATTTAATATATAACGAGACATGCATTGCGATCAATACAATCATTTATAATTATTCTTTGTAAAATAAGTGTTGTAAGTTTTAGTTGTTATAACTTTTTACAAAGAGTTTTTAGTAACGGATAATTATAAAAAGATTGTTAAAAACAATAAATGATGTCTCCTTACATATTAATAGGATATAATATATAACGAGACATCATTTATAATTATTCTTTGTAAAATAAGTGTTGTAAGTTTTAGTTGTTATAACTTTACAAATAGTTTTTAGTAACGGATAATTATAAAAAGATTGTTAAAAACAATAAATGATGTCTCCTTACATATTAATAGGATTTAATATATAACGAGACATGCATTGCGATCAATACAATCATTTATAATTATTCTTTGTAAAATAAGTGTTGTACGTTTTAATTGATATAACTTTACAAATAGTTTAATAACGAATAATTGTAAAAAGATTGTTAAAAACAATAAATAATGTCTTTTTCAATTCCTTCTATTACCTCACACTCTCCCTATATATTATATATCTTGTTCAAATTTTCAATCGCTCATAAAATACTTTTTATTCATCCACTCAAGTTCAAATACATTTTTTGATGTTAATACAGTTTTTTTCAAATATTTATTCATTAATTACATTTAATTAATTAATTTTAGTTTTTTTAGATTTAAGTTGCATATATCTACCTGGCGCCAGATGAATTTTAAAAAAATGAATGAAAATTATTTATAAAGGACTTTCTGCAATAGAGTGAAAAAAAAAGTAGGAATTGACTTAAAAATTTTTTTTATATTACTTGTTATATATTAATAGCATTAAATATATAACGAGACACAAATTGTTGTCAATAAAATCATTTATAAATATTCTTTATAAAACCAGTGTTATAAGTTTTAATTGATATAACTTTACAAATAGCTTTAATTACGAATAATTATAAAAATAGAATTTCAATATAATTTCAACAATTTTGAATGCTTATAACATTGGAAGCTAAAATCAATTATTAAGTGTTTCGCGTTCTATAATGCTGTATCAACCTGATATCCATAAAGCATATTCTGCGCTAAGATAACAGAATTCTTATAATCATGTATGCGTGAGTTCATTTAACCTTACAAAGCGTAGATTTGTTGTAGCTGTCCAACCTGTCCCATCTTAGCTAACTTACCTTGTGTAATTTTCACTGTGAGATATACGAGGATGAAAACGATCAGCGAATGAGCCTCTGGAATGAGATCTGTGTTTATGACACCAGTAAATGGAGTTTTGGGAAATGCATAGGCTTAATTAAGTTATTGTGGAACACAACAGGACAGAAAGTGTCCTTGTGAACCAACTAATTGTTAGATTTTTTTTCCCATGTGATATCCTAACCTACATTTTTAACACAGGATAGTTTTTATGGACAAGTCAGTTTGTTGAAATTGTTTACACAAAAAGATAGAAAGAATTTCGTTATTTAATTCTTCTTAGTGTTTTGTTATTCATCCTATTCCACTTGCTTTGAAAATATGCAATTGTCCTTCGTCGGAATTATAAACAGCAGTAAATCATAAAAAATAGCAATATTGAAGACAGTAGATTGAAAAAACCATAGTAATAAATATTGTTGAAAATGTTATGTATTTTATGTGTATTTAATGCTTTTGCGTTAATTTATTTAAATATCTCATTGCAAAAATTGATGAAAGTGGGCAAAGTGGACAATCTGTGGTATTTTAAGAAAAAAAAATATTCAGATATGAAATGAATATTAAATAATACTTTTTTTAATTCGTTTTCATTTCGTTTCTTCTTAACGCTTATTAATAATAAATTTAACAATAAAGTATGTCTCTCCTAATGATTTTAAACGAAATTCATGTAAAAGCAATGTCCTCTATAAACCTGATTTCTCATATAACAATAAATGTATATTAGTATTGTAACGTCTTAGCCTATACTAGGCCTATAACGGCTTCAAGAAGAAGGCTACTTTCAGGCTCATGGGGAACACTTTAATTTTTATTTACAAGTAGTATATATAGATATACAGAATTTTACTTACAAAGAAATGGAAATTAAAGATATAAATTAGATTCACTGGTGCAGTTCACTGCACGAAGATTTTTAGAGTTTTCGAGTCTACGGAGTAACTAATGCATCCAGTCTGTGACAGAACACGGCGTGATTCGCAAAACAACAAAGGGTTCCCTTTGTAAACAAGCGGAATCTCCGGCCTGTTCAATCACTTGACAGAAAAAGAGAAAAACCACTCTTCTTGCCCACTCGTTGCAGAACACTTCTCCTCCTTCTCCAAAAACCTCCCTTTGAGAAAATCCGTCAAGAGCGGCAGCTTCCCTCATTTCTGGTTGGAGTGGACACTTCCTCAGTCCATGGTCTATCATCTATCACTCATTACAGTGCAGCAACTCATCACGTAATACAAATTTTATCTGCAAAGGTCGAACCGGCTAATTTCATAATGTAATTATCATTATCCATGACACTGATTATCTGCTGTCAGATTTGAGTGACAGGTTGTCCTCATTAGTACAAAAAAATAATTGCATGCAATGTAAATATTCGCGATACTACTTATGTGCTGTCAGATTTGAGTGATAGGTTTTTATCATGCACTTGTTAAAGAATATACATTCCTTTCCCCTGGGAACATAAATGTTATATGTCTTCTCGTGAAAAAAAAATGCTAGAATATATTACTTTGAATTGTGCAAGCAAATTATATCATTTAAATTATATTATTAAAACTGTATTAGATGGTTTTTATTAAGGTGTTTTACAAAAATGTTAATTAAAAAGCCACTTTTCCATCTGATTAATTGTAATTAAAAAAGCTCTTTTATTCTTTTTTTTCAAATTACCTATTGAAGGATTTAAATTTACCTCATTAGATTGGGAAAAAGGTCGTTTTTTTGGAAAACGTGTTTAGAATTCAACCCTTGTCTTTTTTTAATACTATTTAAACGAATAAAATGAGATGTTTTCTTTTACCAGCGCTTCATTTTGATTGGATTGGTTGGGTCAATGTTCTTCTCTTTCAATCACACATTGTGTCAACACACAACCAGTGTGTTCCCGTTCAGGAAGGCATAGTTACCTCCATAAGAGACAATGTGGGTGCATCATTGGGATTCTTTCATTAAAATGTGTAGACAAACAAAAGGATTTTCCTGGAACGAATGCTAAGTTAAAAAGATAATTGTTTGCTTTTTTTTAAATAACTGTATCTAATTTATTTATTTATATCATCTGAGTAAACTATTAAAATCATTAAGTAATTTAAGCAGATTAATATCATTATTATGAAAAATTTTTTATGAACAAAAAAATGTTTTCATCAAATTGTTTTTTATTATTGAGTGAATTTTGTACAAGAAAGATAATTGTGATTATTTCTTTATTGAAATATAATTCTAGATAACATGTAACAAATTAATGAATAATAGATTATAGGAATAGGGAATACATTTTCTGTTAGAATTAAAAGTTAAGACTTTACATTGAGGTAAAAGTTAATTCCGAAGATCAAACCAATTTCCAATAAAATTATTAATTGTAATAATTGAAGAAAACTTGTCAAAATTAAAATTTTTATTTATATATTTATGTATAATAAATTTAAATATTTAAATATTTATATTAATTATATATAAATTTTTATTATTTATATTTATTTATATTTTTTAAATTAAAATTTCTTTAAATTTTCCACATGTTAAAAGGAGTGTATTTTGGATCTAATATATAACTTTTCACAACTTAAATATTTTTTTTCTTTCTAATGCAGCTGACAAACACTTAGACAGTTGTCTTTGATGCCTTAACGCAAGCGCTGCGCCGATGTTACTCACTTAGCATGACCCAGGAGGTGCGCGTAGCTTGAAGATAAGTTACGGACGCGGAGTAACACTTCCTCCGCTCTACGATCCTGTTAGACCGTTCGATTTAAAGTGGATTCCGAACCTCTACAAACATCCATGGCACCATCAAAACTGGAACCCGAAACCTGTGGTACCGATCGCCAGAGCACTAGCCACTTGGCCATCAGGTCCTCTCAAATTAAATATAAAACTTCAATTATTTTAACTACATTTACAGATTGAATAACGTCCAAATGGGTTTTTTTTAAAAAAGCAACAAAAGATTTAAAGCAACTTTCTACAAAACTATTTCACTCAGTTTAAAATTGAACTAAGCGAAAGAACCTTAAGAAATGTTTTTATCAAAATCAGGTTCGATAAATTTTGTTTTCTGTTCTATCTCAAAGTGGAAGATAAAAACATTTTTATGAGCAAAAAATAAGAATATAATTTTTTTTTCAACAAACTGTATCTCTCATGAAAATGTTATAACGAAATTAAATATTATTTGAGGAATTAAAAAGGCCGAGATATAAAACTATCTATTAAGCATATAACATTTTAAAATTTTCAATACAAATTTTATTGGATTACTATATTCTCTATGTAGAAAGTTTTAAAGTTTTATTTTAAGTGTATAAATATTTTTCATCAAGAATTTTATTTCTTTTGTGTCATAAATTTTTTCCATGAAGAATATCATTTCTTTTATGCCATAAACATTTTTTATAAAAAAATATATTTCTTTTGCATTGTTTTTTTTATATGTATGAAATGCACTTTTCTTGTGAACTCTAATTTCTCTGTATTTTTATATTGCATAATTCATGTATTGTATAATATAATTTAATTTGCATTTAAAATTATTATTATTATTTTATATTTCTTTGAAATGTTTGTTATTATTTCTTGCCTGATAACGTGATTTAGAAACAAAATTATGTAAAAATTACATTTACTGAGGGATTTAATTAAAAATGTTTAAAATTAATGGCTATAGTAAATTCTGTCCTATGATAATATTTCTCTATATTTCGATTTAATATATAATTTATTTTAAATTCTTTAGTTCTTTACTTCACGAGGGAAATTTTTATTATAAAGTGTGTATGTAAGTTTATAATAAAAATGTAATTGATTATATAGTACTAAATAAAATTTTCGCAATAAAAAATATTAAAAAAATTATCTTTAATTTATAATCACACTAAATGATGCACGATAATATAGAACAAGTTGTTTACAATAGTCAAATCAATTAGTTTTAGAGCAAAAACAAAATGTATTTAATATAATAAAAGACTTGTACCTAAAATTAGATTTATTCCACCATTAAAATGACAAAAAGTCAGAATACATTATCATAATAAAATGTTAAATAAAGTTCATTTCATAGAAATTAACATGAACTTTCTTGTAAACAAATTAGTACTTAAAAGCTTAATACAAACACTGATTACAATTATTAGTACTAAACTAATACATTTATATTTATATACTAATACATTTTTAAAGCGTCAGAGTTAGAGAAAATCAGTAATGATTTTGTGAAAAAAAATTGAAACAATAGCCTAATATGATAAAATTATAGATTTCTTATTTTTGACCTTTTGCAAGCACAAAGACAATCAATACTATTAAACTGGCTTTTTGTGGATTTGTAAGCTATTAAACTAAAGTTTAATAGTAGTTAAAGTTTATTAAACTTTAGTTAAAAAAAGTTTAAAGTTTACTTAATTACACTAAAGTTTACTTGACACGAACACAACAAAGTTAAACACTAAAGTTTACTTAAGTTTTAATTAAAAGTTTGTTAAACTTTAGTTAAATAGTCTAAGCTATTAAATTAAATTTCAAAGAATAGTTTTGACTACAAACAATACAGTCAATACATAAAATCCTTTTTTTCAGAATTTTAGATAAGATAACTCGTAGATGTGTCTTATAAATAAACGGTGGTAATTCCATAATATTTTAATAATAACGGGTCATTTTCCTTTAGAGATTTCAGAGTAACTATGTAATATTTGAGTATTATATGTTGATAAATAGGAAAACACCATGGTGATGAGTCAATACTTTTTGTTGTATGTTAATGTTTCTCTTCTGAGCTTTAAGAGTAACTATGTAATATTTGAGTTGTATGCCAGAAAATAAGGAGAATTACCTTTGTGCTGCTCAAATCAATTTTTAAATTTAATCCTTTTCAAAAGGCGGTATTGCAATGCAGGCCAAGAATCGAATTTAGATTGCCTCTTGGCATACATGAAAAATACTACATTACTTATATTAATGTAAAGTTAAATTACATTAGTGAAATACAGATTAATAAAAGTATTCAATTTCTTATCATAAATTAAAATGAGTCAAATAAAAATAATAAAATATTTAATTTTTTTATATAAAAATTTTTTAATTCTTTCCTGCGAAAAGTAGAAATTCGGTTAGTATATTCTCAAAAATATAATTATATTTCTAGCTAAATTTATCTAATAATACATTTAAATTAATTTAACCCTTTATAGACTTGTTAATTAATTAACTGTGTGCCTTTGTTAACTCATAATACATTAAGAAGCATTTAATCTGTTATAGGAATTCATGATGTATGACTATATGCATATTAACATCTCAGAAGTACACAATTTTTGGAATTCAATATGAGTACATGGAAGTATTAAGTTAAATGGATTTTAAGAAGGCTTAGTGGTTGTAATTTCGCAGTTGACAATTCGTTAATCTATACTGTAAAACAGCATGGTAGTCTCAAATGTAACTAAAGTCATTAAGCAATATTATGGCATGAAAAGTTTTAATGACATTAGTCCCCCAGCAATTATCTGTCATTTAATTTAATGTGGTATTTCTGAATCATGTGAAAGGTTAATCATCCGCAGATATAATGAGAATTTAACTACTAATAATGGATACGAGGAAATAGGAGAAATAATGGAATAGTTTCAATACTTAATTACCATAAAACTTCTGAAAGTTGAAATATGCAATAGAATAAATCATTACAAATTGATTAGAAATAAGAATAATTATGAAAGAAGTTGATGATAGTTTTGACTTGTGACCTAAATATAACGAATCCACCTTTGCATGTAATAAGGCACAAGTTCGATTTATCTGATAACTTGTGGTGCAGTCCAATGTTCAGAAAAAGGAATCTGAGTGATTACTGCTAGTATAGTTTTACCAGCTATTCAACCAACTAGTAACTCGCTGGTAATGTATAACGTAGATTTCGTTGGTAACGTGTGGTGCAGTCCATTCTTCAGAAAAAGAAAGTTGAGTGATTATTACTAGAATAGTTTTACCAACTATTCAGTGAAAAGTAAATATCCGGCTTAAGGGCGGAAACGAACGAATCGATTATTTATTAGGGGTGCTAATCAGACAAGCATGGAGCAAAGCAATTTTGGAAGGAAATGATTTTATAACTATTCTGGAATTTATTTCAGCTGTTATCATTATTTTGATGTTAGGCCCTTTACAAACTTATTTATTAAAAATTAAAATTATTTTTATTATAATTAAAATCTTTTCAAGTTCATCTTTCTTCCCATTGTGCAGATGAGTTTGAATCCGCATGACTGGACAGTTTGCGAATTTTCCACATGATAGCTGACCAGACTATACATGTCCAAACGTCTTGCATTAACAATCAGATTATCAAGAGTTTTCTAAAATTCTCTTATAAACAACACGCATGTAGTTATTTGGACATTCCTCAGCGAAATCAAAACTGTTGTTCAACAGAGTGTTATACAGTATACACTCAAGAGCCAAAACATTATGGCCACTTGTCAATAACGAGTTGGTCCACCTTTGGCGCGCGACACAGCTTCAACCCGCCTTGGCATGGATTAATACCACCACTTAATACCAGTTAAATACCACTTCCACCTGATCACGTGCTTTCCACGTCATCCAGGCGAGTCCATTGCAAAATGTAGGGGTGGTCGTAATGTTTTGGCTCTTGAGTGTATATTAAAACAAATAAAAATTGTACATAATGCAATTTTTGACAGTTTTACTATTCATATGTTATAAACAATTTAAATGTTTTTTAAATAATTATTTTAAAACACACATACATATATGTATATATACTTTTCTGAATTAACTGTACAGGGAATGAAATCTTCGACAATTTATTTCCAAAACGAAGGTGTACGCTAATTTTATTTAGTACTTTGTTTTTAAATTACAAAAATGGCGTGTTAAATTACTCCATGGTTAATTATAATGGTTATTCTATAGTAAAGCATTAGCTCCATCAGGCTTAAATAATATCAACATTTTTTTTTCTATTGCAGCTGGCAAACACTTAGACAGCTTGGTCTTGGATGCCTTAAGGCAAGCGCTGCACAGACGTACTCACTTTGCATTACCCAGGGGGCGCGTGTCACTTGAAGATAAGCCACGGACGCGGAGTAACAATGCCCCCGCAACGCTCTACGATCCTATTAGGACCGGGACCTACGGTTTAAAGTGGATTCCGAACCACTACACACATCCATGGCACCGAACCCGAAACCTGTGGTACCGAGCGCCAGAGCGCTAGCCACTCGGCCATTCAGGCCCATAATATCAATATAGAAGATATGAAACAATTAATAAATTTTTAGCTCATTAAAAGACATCATTCGCATTTTTCTTTTCGAATGTAGGTATATTTACGCTTCCCTGTATTACTAATGTGTCTACGAAATTTGCAAACCATTTTATAAATGGACTCCTTCCTTGTTCCCACCATTTTCCTTTTTAAAACTTATCTAAATAGTTTTCTGTCTAGGAATTTATCGTGCTTAATCCAAGCGTAAACATGGGAATTTTCAGTTCGGTTCATTTACTTTACTTCAAAAAGGGCCCAGAGAGTTAATGAGCAGAGTGCTCCAGAACATAGGAAATCATTGAATTTGTAAGCAAACTAACTAATTTTTTTAGAATTTAAAATTTTATTCTTTATGAATTATATTTTTTTTGCAAATATATTCTTTTGCATTTGATTAAAGTTTGCACTGAATTTCGAAAAATGCAATAACATAAACTTTAAAAACTAGCTTCGTGACTAACGTAAGATATTTTGGTCCTTAAAAAATACAGAAATTGTCCGGTGCATTTAAGCTTCTCACAATCCCCCTCTAACTTTTGTTAATTTTTTTAAAAAAAAGTGAATTTTAAGATTATTTCACTAAAGAAAAAACACGGAATGAAATACCTATTGCTGTGATTAATTAAACTTGTTCAAGCGAGAAACATGCAATAAAGAACGTCAAATAAAGTTTATTTCGTAAAATGCTGCTATACGAAAACCTCACTGCATTAGAAATTTTTCATTTAGCATGAAAACGAGAGAAAGAAATAAACCAAAAGTAAATGACACACTCAAAATTGCATTTTTATGAAAACACTCGTTTTGAAAATTAAAATAACATTATTTCAGTAAGAATCTCTGCTTATTTTTCATTTTTGCTCCATAACGAAACTCAAAAATGTTTTCACATAATTTAATTAAAATTTTTATTTTCATTTATTTGTAAAATTGGACTCGTGATAAAGTGCAGCTCTAAGTACTAACATGCGATTAGTCGAGTCATATTGTGGATTTCCACCGTTTTCAAAAAACGAAGATATATGGTAGATAATGTGATAGAATGAATGAGCTTCGTATATACTCGATCTTGTTGTAGTTTTCTGGGTATTTTTCATATGCCATTTCCAATTATCGGAATACGGAGAAGTAGCTCTTTAATTCATCAAAAATAACAAAAGGTAACTTTCGCCGTTCTCCAGAACTTTACTTTACTACAAGTGCAAGGTGTGGAGTCATATCGTCCATATAATTTCACATTTCAAATAGCATCCAGGATTAAAGCTTCGAGTTAGACCTCCATATTATTTCGCACTTCAAGTCTCATTCAGAATTATGGTGTGAAATTAATAAACACATCCATCCATGGATAAGTTGTGGAGTTATTCTCCCATATTACTTCCCACCTAACGTCACATCCAGCTCTAAGATGTGGAGTTATTCTCCCATATTATTTGACACCTCACCTCGTAAACAGGGGTAAAGTGCAGAGTTATTCTCACATATTACTTTACACCTTACTTCGCATCCAGGATTAAGATGTGGAATTAGACACCCATATTACTTCACACATCACCTCGCATCCAGGCGTAAGGTGTGGAATTATGCACCCACATTAACTTTGCAACTCACCTCGCATCCATAGATAAGTTGTCGAGTTATTCTCCCATATTACTTCACACATCACTTCGCATTCAGGATCATGGTGTGTTATAGTATAGGTGTGGTAACGAATAGAATGTTGGTTTCGGAATAAAAAAAGATAGATTTTGAAACCTACAAGTAAAGACGAAACGAAAGATTTTGTGTCTAGGACGAGGACGTCCAAAATGTTTTCAAGATTTCGTTTTTTTTCCTCGAAAATTCCGTCTACTGAGCTTAAGGATGTAGTGTGAAAGCTTAAATCTCCTCTAGATGTCATCCTTTATGGCGGTAGTTTAAAATGTTAGTGAATCTCCAAGGTGACTTTTTGTTAAAGCTGAATGTGACACATATCAGTAAGAATTCACCATGCATTCCCATGAGAACTATATAATGGACCGCGCCTGGAAAAAAAGTTTAAATAAACTGGATCCATCAGGAATTTACACGAAACCTATACACAAGACCGAGAGCAGAGAACAACAGGAAAATGTTTAAATAAATTTTACTCGAGATGTTTGGCAACCGTAGAGTGTTCCATAGTTTTAAAAAATTACAAATTAGTTATTTTTCTAGTTTAAGCTTGGAGTTGTAGCGATTGCTTTGTCAGTTAGTAGTCTGCTTTGCGTTGAAGAAAACAAATAACATGTTTGTGTCAACATCTCCTCTTAATTCTAGCATGTCAATAATTCTATTCGCCCTATGTTCAACATTTTTCGGAAGCTAAATATTTTACTTTCGTGAAAGTTTTAAAGTTACAGATTACATAAAATTTAACTAACACCATTACGTCTTCAACGGCGAATATACCCATATTCGGCCATAATCTGTATTATATGGGACAATCTAGCGGAGGACAACCTTAAATCAATATGCCCAGCATTCCAAAACAACAAATAATAACAATAATAACAACAATAAATTTATTTTCTTGAAATTAAAGCGCAGAAGTTGCAAACATTCAACATGAAGTTGCAACATGAAAACCACAGTTTTCAATTTGTTGAATAAAGTGTTTGATAAAAAGTCGAAAAGACTTTACTACAATAACAAGTCGAAAAGACTTCGTTTAATAAAAGTTGAATAAACAAGTCGAAAAGACTTTACTACAATAACAAGTCGAAAAGACTTTGTTTAATAAAAGTTGAATAAACAAGTCGAAAAGACTTTACTACAA
Source organism: Caerostris darwini (assembly GCA_021605075.1). Classification (NCBI taxonomy): domain Eukaryota; kingdom Metazoa; phylum Arthropoda; class Arachnida; order Araneae; family Araneidae; genus Caerostris; species Caerostris darwini. The sequence goes on along the minus strand of BPLQ01009096.1, from coordinate 223,799 downwards.
TAACAAGTCGAAAAGACTTTGTTTAATAATAGTTGAATAAACAAGTCGAAAAGACTTTACTACAATAACAAGTCGAAAAGACTTTGTTTAATAAAAGTTGAATAAACAAGTCGAAAAGACTTTACTACAATAAGAAGTCGAAAAGACTTTGTTTAATAAAAGTTGAATAAACGAGTCGAAAAGACTTTACTACTTAATTAAGCATAGTTTAGTAGACAGAGAGAAACTTTATCTACAAAAAATACGACATTATTCGCTAATTAGCAACTATCGAAAAGTTAATGAGTTTATCTTGTATTAAGAGTTGATCCCTAACAATAAAAACAAGTAAAGTTAACAATTACGATCTGTAAAAGAACTGGCAAATTTCTAACTCAATACTGAGACTTGTTTACAAGTTATTCCACGAAATAAAATATAGTGTGACTGTTGCAAGACTATATTTGTTTTGAAAATGAAGTTTTTATAATGTGCCGTAAATTCGAAAGATAACATGAAAAAGTTGGCTCATGGAAACGAACAACATGGGAACAACTTGGAAATGAATAAAATACAAAAAATATCCAATAAAAAAGTTTTAAATAATCAATCTACTTCATAAAATGGAATTTTTCTTAATTTGATTATGCAATTTAAATTGCAATGAGTCAATTAAAAATGTTGATGAAACACTCATTTTTGCGATTAATATACCACTGTGATCAAAAAGTAAGACCAAACTCTTACTTTTTCAAAAACTCTTTATTTATTCTTCCAAATTTATTTCATCGCCTTCAAATTAATCCCTCTGGATGCAATGCACTTATGTCAACTTTTTTTTCCACTCCTCAATGCATGCTAAAAAGTCATCGACAGGGATGGACCTAAAAACATGCGGCAATTTACGTTGAATCTCTTCAATCGACTCAAAACGGTGTCTCCGGAGTGGTATTTTGAGTTTAGGGAATAGCCAGAAGGCGCACGGGGTGAATACGGTGGTTGTGAAACGATTTCATTTTTGGCGAAGAAGTTACGAAGAATCAATGCAGTATGAGCTGGCGCATTCAGTCTTTTTCGGTACCAATTGAGATTTGACGTGTTTGAGGCCCAAAATAGAATTGACAGATCCTTTTGAAATTCCATCAGCAGCAGCAAGGTCTCTGACTGTAAATCGATGGTTTGTATGCACCAAATCTTTAATATTTTGGGGAGTGAGCTTCGTCGGTTGAGGTTGATGATCGATCCGAGGGTGTTCTCTGCCTTCTTTGAACTGTTTATACCACTTCTAAACATTTCTTTCCGATATAGGAATGCTCACTGAATGCCTTCTGCAACATTCTATACGTTTCCGCAAACAAAATTTAACTCAAGTTCTTTGCTCAATTCATTCAGACATTTCAAAAATCGCCGGAATCAGTTTTGGCATGGCAGGGATGGCCTCACAAAGTAAAGCGTAACCCAAGCACTAATGAATATTTTGACGTCAATTTTCACACAGATGTCAAGGACAATGCCAGCAACCCAAAAAGAAAAAAAAAATTGTAATTCCATAAGCCCCGGGAATTTTAAGTTGAAAATTGTTTCTTACTTTTTGGACACAGTAGTAATTAAGGTGAGTGTATCTTTAAAACTTGAAAATAACATTTATACATGCCTTTATACAACGGAAAAACATTTAAAATTAAAGCCAGAAAGAATTATTTTGCTGGAATGGACAATGGAATCACTGTCTAGCATTATGTTCTACTGTGAAACCATCCTGGGAAACTGTGAACATCATTAAAATACTGAAAGGCAATAACTTTTTCTGTGTAACATAATACACACTACTCAACATAAAATATTATTTTTTACTGTGTTTAACTGCAAAAAAAAAAAAAATTAGTTTTAGTCGTAGACTGAGAAAGTCATAAATCGAAATTTACGACCTGCATTCTTTACATGTTTCAAATAGGACACTTAGTTTTAGGTTTGAAATATGACAAATTTGTTTTTGTGTATGTTAAAATACAAATACACATGTTTCTGAATAAATTCAATTTCATAAATAATAATTCATTCTTATATTTTCGTATTGTACAATTTTTTTGTTGTTGTTGTTTCTTATCCCACTTAGGATCTATCTTAGTAACATCTAAACCAAATCCATGAAGCCATTCTGTTGTAATGGAGCACCCGTAGATAGAAGTACTCGTAAACTTGGCTTCGTGTCGTTGAAGAAGGTGGGTAGTGCCTTATGGGAAGTCGTTTAGAGGGAACTATCCCGCATTTGCACATCGTATGAGAGAAAAACCGGGACATCATAAACGCTATCGAGCCTCCTTGTTTTTTGAAACAGGGTCTGCAACAAAATTGCCAGAGGGTTGAAACTGAACTCTTAAGGCTGACCAGAGGCGCACCTTGCCAATGAGCCATGAGTCGGGCGTAATTTTTTCCCCTAACAACAAAGCACTAGGCCATTGCCATATTGTGATATCAACAATAAATTTGACACAAAGATTTTATATTTTGGAGAATATTTCTAATATCTATTTTTTCCTGCCAAAGAGGAATTGTTACAATTGTCACTTGTTTAGGTTAGCGTATATGGCAATCGTGACTACAGTGGCAACCCATGGCATGCATACAAGATTTGTTTTTGTTCTAATGCAGCTGGCAAACACTTAGACAATTGTCTTTGGTGCCTTAAGGCAGGCGCTGCACCGACGTTACTCACTTAGCACTACCCAATAGGTGCGTGTAGCTTGAAGATAAGCTACGGATGCTGAGTAACAACACCGCCGCAACGCTTTTCGATCCTGTTAGACCGGGACCAGAGTGGATTCCGAACTACTACAAACACACATGGCACCTCCGGGACTCGAAACCTGTGGTACCGAGCGCCAGAGCGCTAGCCCCCCGGCCATTCAGGCCCATGCACAAAAGACAACATTCGTTATTAATGAACGTCGAAGGAAATTATGTAAAAACTCATTTCCGTTAAGGTATCTATATTTTGTCTTTACAAGTAGCAGTTTCGTTACATTTTTTTTGTCTTTAAATAATAATAATTTGATTTACTGTTTTTTTATATATCTTATCAAAGTAGCAGATTTTCATCAAATATAATTTTTTTGTTTTTAAATAATAAATACACGATTTATTGCTTCATTTCGCACATAACATAAGTGTTTTTTATCTTCAACATTTCAAAATATAGTATTCTATTTATATATATTATTATTATTATTACAACTCACACCTCAATATTAAAATTTTATTGTAGTATTGTTGGTTGTGCAGCTCTGGATTGTGATTGCTTTGGTTGGATTGAGACTTTAGACACAGGTTTGAGAACTCACAACTTTATTGACACACACACAAACACCACACACACGTACAATTATATACTTCCTCGCTAGGTGAGAGTCTGTAGGTCAACTTACACGCAGATTGCGTTAACTATATTTCCTCTCGGGATGAGAGATTACAAACTAAACTTTTTCAACATAATTACACTGTGCTTTCTCTCGGGTGAGAGTCTCGAGGCCTATTGACCATTTCTCCTGGACGCTGAATGGGGTTGGTTTGAAATACTCGAATCAAAGGATGGAGAACCCACAGCTTTATTGATACACGCACAAACACCACACACATACAATTAACGAGAGACAATATTTAACACATTTAAAGGCATATAATTATAGATTCGTTAGAGGATTCCAGTTCTAAGCCGAAAACCGCGTTACTCGCGTTACATATATTTCCTCTCGGGATGAGAGATTACAAACTAAACGTTATCAACAGAAGAGCGTGATTACGCTGTACTTCCTCTTGGGTGGAGTCTCGGGTTATTTATATATAAGATATAAATAAAAGATATAAATCAAGATAAAAGTTAATCTATCCATGTTTATCGAGTTTTGAGTTTAAATTAAACGACCCACGATTAATCCAATTTAAATTAAGTTAAATTAATCGCTGATCGTGCTAAATCAATCGATGCAAGAGTAATTTATGTATTAGTATTTTTAAGATTTTAATTAACGTAAAAATTAAAATTTTAAAAAAATAACATATAAATACCAATCTCATTTCTACGTCATGTTACACTGTGTCTAAGAGAGATAACTTTTACATAAATTACAAATTAAATGTTAACATTTTAATAATAAATGTAAATTTCATTGCATTCATTTGTATAAGACCAATTATTTGACGCATATTTTTAAAATGCGATTTTTAATATAAAATGGAACTAATACATATTTGTGTTAATTCTTTCTATATTCACAATTTATATTTTGTTAAAGATTTTCTCATTTCGGCCTAAAAACTAAATATCAGCTCAACATCACATTTTTAATTATCTCTTAAAATAGAAATTTCTTTCACGACATTATAATAAAAATACTGAAATATCGAAATTCCTTTAGCAATCAACTAGTTAACTAGTTATTTACTAGTTAAATATTAGTTTTAAGAAGCTAGGGGAATATTTTTTAAAAAGGAAAATGGCTATTAAATCTTAATTAAGAAAAAAAATGTTTTAAAAATATTAAAAATTACAAAAATTTAATTTTTTATAATATTATAATTAATAATATACGTTGACAATCTTTAAAAAAAAAGAACTAATAAAGCTAAAATATATATTATTTTTAAATATACGTTTTGGAATAAGTATAGAAAAAAATTGCTATTTATGGCAAATTTTTATATACAATTTTTTTGTGATTTTTCACCAAAAATATGAAAGTTATGGCTTTTAGCTAATTAATAAATTATTATTATTATAAATAAGGAATACTGATGAAAAGTTACTATACTGATTAAAAAAAAAGTAGATATCTTTCTATTTAAAATTTTACATCTTTTAAAAAATTTTTTGATTTTAATTTTCTTTTTTAATTAGTAGATAGATGCTAGTAAATTATTTTTAAAATAAGAAAAAAATGGTTAACTTTTTTTATAATTTTAATCATCTCTGACTATTTGATATTTTTTAAAGGAAATTTTTAATCAATAAAAAAGTGCTTCAATAAAGATTGCAAAATGGGTTAATTTTAAAATAGTCTATCATGGTTTTTAATTACTTTGGTTTTTTCAGGCCATAAAAGATTTACATATTCAGATGGATAAAAACAAGAAATCGCTGTATAGAATGATTAAATATATTTTTTTTACATAGTTACTTTAATCTTCATCTTCTTTATTGGCTCAACATACCCAAGGCCGTCTGCTTACTGCTAGATTACTTACTTTAATGCTTATTTAAAATTCATCATATTTTTTTATATAAATTTTAAATTTAAAATTTCTTAAGCTGAAATTAACTATTGATACGAATTATTACGAAATTTTAGTCAAGCAGTTTATCATTAGATCTCTAGATTAGTTATAGAGCCTCAATGGTTAGGTTATGTTGTTTTAACCATCAATCATTATAAGAGGTTTTTAATAAGTATTTATGAAAAAAAAACGGAAAAATATTTTATTTTAATTTTCTACACAAAATATGAATTTTTATCCCTCTAATGTAAAACAATGTCATTGTTATTATTGTTATTATCATTGTAATATGTATTATTGTTTTACCAGATTTTGATGTTCCTGATTTACTTTCATTTAATCAAAATGAAAGTAAAGGATAAAAATTACATTCATTTAATTATTAATTACTATCGTTTCTATAACTACTGAATAAATACTTTAATTATTTTGGGACAAAAAAATTTCAAATTGAGACTTTAACATGTGTTTAAAATTCTGAATAAGCATAACTAAATATCTAAGAAAAAATTGAAATTCAGAAATACAAGAAATAGAATTTTTATCCATAATCCTTTTTCTCGTTCGTATATTCTTTAAAAAATATTCTTGGAAAGTTTAAAAACCAAACACAAAATTTCAATTATCTTTTTATAATATATATCATCTAGTCTTAATACTAATTTATTTCTACATATCTGCTTATAATTCCATATTATTCATATTCATTTATTAAATTTCAGTTGTTTATATTATATTTCATTTATTTTTTTATATTCAGTTATCATATTAGTTGTTATTCTGTTATTATATTTCAGTTGTTATATTAGTGCCTGTTACAAATCACTAATATACAGATAACAGTTGATGCCTTTGACATTTACTTCAGTGAAATATGAGTACTATTTCAAAACCAAGGCCGATTTTAAATGGCAATTCTGGCCAAATCAGGTTTGCTGAGTAACAGACACCATTTATCGGGATAATCACTATTTCATTAGTGCATTCAAATGTGCAATTATTCAAAGACCCTCATGTAACTAAGGGATTCGTTTTCTCTATGTAAGAGGACATAATTTTGCACAAATTAATCCTAAATTATTATTTACACATTAAACCATAAAACTTTCTTATATCTTTTACTGTGTAGTATAGAGGAAACTTCCATTATTATTCTTCAATGACGTAGCAGTCCCAAGGGGGAACAAGACCATCTACCTACTGACAGATTCCGATTCCGTAACATCTGATGTTTTCTTTTTACAGGGTAGAGTTGTAGGCCTTACGCCCAATATTCTACAGTCATATGAAATCGGAACTTGCGGTTTAAAGTGAATTTCGAACAACTTTAAACAATCATGGTATCGCCTAGAATCCAACCCGGGACTTGTGGCACCGAGCGCCAGTCACTCGGCCATAAGACCCACTTCCTTTCATCATCATTGGCGCAATAGTCCCATGGTGGGCCAAGGCCCTCTGCCTACTGGCAGATTTCAAGACAAAAGATGTCTTCTTTTTTACGGGGTAGGGTTGTCAGCCCTACGGCCAACGCTCTACAGTCATGTTAGACTGGGACCAACAGTTTAAAGTGGATTCCAAACCACTACAACTGTCCATGACACCACCGGGACTCGAACCCGAAACCTGTGGTACCGAGCGCCAGAGCGCTAGCCACTCGGCCATTCAGGCCCCCCTTTTTTTATTACGAGAACAAATATTTAGTTTTGCATGATAATTTTGTTATAACAGTTAATCGTTGTTTTTGTCAATTTTTAAAGACTCTTTTCTTCTAATTTAAGGTTATTATTATCATATAGGCCAGTACCAATCAAAAATTTTTACGAAACTGTGTTCATATTCTCCCAAACTATAACTTATTCTTCTTCAATGGCGCAACGTCCCCATGGTATTCCAAGGTCGTCTGCATACTTACAGATTAAGAAACATGAGATGTTTTCATTTTTAAGGAGTAGAGTTGTCACCAAACTATAACTATATGTAAAAAAAATATATTGTGCATTTACATTACATAGTTTAAAAAATTTGATGTTTGAGAAAAGTAATCATTTTGTACTTCACACCATTTTGTAATTCCCGTAAAAATAAACATTGCTTTTCATTTTCACTTTTGTCCCTTTAAATAGATTCTTATAAGAGTAAAAAATAAATTTTGCTCATTTCCCTTCGCGTAGAAAAGTGTTTGCTACTTAATAGGTTAAGCAATATTCAGACCAGCAATAGTGAGTGCAGGAAGAAGTATGGTAATTTTAGAGTTGATAGTAATGTACAGACGATTCAAAATACTTTTTTACGTCCTCTTAACATTATTTTTTAGAACCCAATCTTTGCTCGCAGAAATTTCTAACATTCATTTGAATGACAAAGTTGGCTGCAAAACAATAAATATTAAATTCATCATTTGCTGAATTATATACATAAACGAGAATTTCACGACATCAAAATTTAGAATATGCAAAACTTGCATAAAAACAACAATTTACTGCAGTCCTGTGATAATTTCTCACTTAAATTTAAAGATGTAAAGTAACTCTTATGGGAAGAAATACTAATACAATCAGGAGAAACTAATACGAACAGTTTCCTCTAACTTATTTTTCTTAAAAATATTCAGAAAAAATTTAATTTCTTGTCCTGTCATTTACAACATACAGTGGTGATCAAAATTATTGTATCGCTTCAGTCGAATTCAATAATATTAAATATTTCCAATATAAGAAATAGTATAATGTTAATGTTTAAAATCAATTTATTTGACATTTCTAATAATTTAAAACTATTTATTTAACTAAAGCGTATGTTCTTATGTTATTGATTATCTTGTTATAGTGCAATACATAACTCAAACTGCTTCATCTTAAGATTATTACAAAATAAATAACAGAATATTGAAGAAAATGGGGCCTGATGGCCGAGTGACGAGTGCTAGGTGCCACAGGCTTCGGGTTCCAATTCCGGCGGTACCATGGATGTTTGTAGGGATTCTGAATCCACTTTAAATCGTAGGTGCCGTTCTAATGTGAATGTAATAGAGCTGGCAACCCTACCCCGTAAAAGGATAACATCTTTATCTCGATAGCTGTTAATAGTCGGACGACCATGGTCCACCATGAGGTTGTTGCGCAAATGAAGATGAAGAAGGAGAAAAATGAAAAAAAAATATATATCCTTCTAAAATATTTATAAATAGTGTTGCCATCTTAATAATAAATCCAGGTAAAAACGTGATAAGTTTACAAAAATTTCTTAAGCCACAATATAATAGGCTTTCTGTAGGAAGTTTTAGAAAAATTTTGAAACCTTTGGTGGCAACAGACATTATCTAAAAATTTAAATATTTGAGAAATACAGGCTTGAGACTTAAAAATACACTTTAAAAAGTTACTTAAAAAGGAAAAAATAGTAAATAATTTCTAATATGCAGTCACATATTATTTAAAATGTAAATCTTATCTAATTCCAAAAATTTTCTAATCATTGTACACCATTGTTCTATTCAATAATTTGAATTCAATTCTTCTATTTAATAACTTACAACAATTTTTGTCCTGGTCTCGATGTTTACATAAATAGCTGTTTACATTGTTTACATATCAGTAGTAGGACAAGTAAGTTTTTCTTTACGAGAGCAATTTGTATGTGTGAGGATAATCCTTCAGACATTTTTTTTTAATAAATTGAAGTTAGCTATTTCATTTTTGTTGCACAATATCGAATCTCTGACACATTCTGAAAGCATGGGGATTACTGACCCAAAAAGTAAATAAAATATTGAACAAACAAAATCTTCATTATAGGAACTCGCAAAACTCTGTCTTGTTATTTACCATAACTTATATCATCTAGTTAATAACTTTCTCGTACTTTTGTATTTCAATCTGGGAGAACTGTATGGGTTTACTGGGAAAAAAAGTTGGCAAAGAAGAAAAATGGAAAAGATGATTTATTGTGAAGGAAATACCAGAGAAATGATTTGTCACACAAAAACTATTTATGAGGTTAGCTATTTTTTTCTCCTCTATGCACACACATAATCAATGCTAAGCAATACTACTTGGCAACTACAAAAATTTGGTCATTCGATATTTCTGGATATGCTTAATAAAAGATCAGTTATGCCACCAACACATGTTTCATGTTATCTATGGCGCCAAGACAGCTAAAGTAGGTAATATACCGCAGCTGTGCTTTTTTTTATCATTTTGAAAAACCTGAAAAGCCTTAATATTTATACTTTTTCATTTGTTAGATATAGATAAGTGATTGACTTTAAAATTTAGCAATATAAATGGAATAATTGAATAATGGATAATTAATTAATTAATTAATAACTATAATTAATTTATTATTCCTCAAATCTTATAAATATATATACATAAATATCAACTATATAAATATATATACATATTAATGAATTTAAAAAGGAAATATATAAAAAAACACATGTTTTTATTATAATTGTCCGATGTCATCCTGTAATTCAAGAGGAAATAAAATGCACAATGTTTTCGAACTTTTTGACTTTACCATTGGCATACATTCTATAGAATTGCAGAAATTAATTACATATATATATTTTTTAATACTTTATATATTCTTTTTATTATCTTTAACGTTCTAAATATTATAGAATTTTCTAGAAAATGACAGTTTCTTAGATATTTTTAAGTTTTAATATTTTTTTGAATTTATTATTTATTTCTAAATGCATTAACATAACATAAAGTAGTAATCATGTTTCCTACTACTAACTGGCTAAAGCGCCCCCTGAGGCGTTCAGGAGAAATGGTTGGTCGAACTCGATGCCGTCACCCGTGAGGAAGTACAACGCAACCTGGGCTCCCACTGAGAAACCGTTTGTTTATAGTTCCTCATCCCGAGAAGAAATATGCATACCATATCGCGGCGCATTAGTTGGCCTGCATACTCATGGAGAGGGAAGTATATTTGGCACACACTGTGCATAGCCGAGTTTCGTGTTTTTGGCTTAGACGTGGAATCCTTCCACGAATCTATAATGATCTACATTTAAATGTATTAAATATTGTATATCTCTAATTGTATGTGTATGATTGTACGTATGTCAATAAAGCTGTGAGTTCTCCAACCTGTGGCTCAAGTTTCTGAACCCAAACACACCCAGTTGCAATCTAGTTGGCTAACCTGCACACTACGGAGTGCTTTATAATTCGCTTTTCTTAACAAACTGATTTATTTTTTGATTTAAAACTATGGGTTTAGTTGTTCCACAGGAAGCCAATAATTAATTTCTGAAAGTCTGCAGAATGTATGCCACTGGGATAGTCAAAAAGACAAAGTTTGTAAGCATTTAATCCTTCGAAAGTAATCATTCAATAGTTTTGAAATAATTAACATGCATTTTATTTTTTGAACTACAGGATGACATTGAGTAATTATAATAAAAAAATTAATTTTTCACGTATTTCAGTTTTAAATTCTTTATATTACTTTGGCATAACATTAACGCAATAATTGTTTTAAAAAATGGTTTTAGTAGCTGTTATTAGCAACAAAAATCTACTTCTATCTTCCTCCCAGAGATTTTACACCAGACCTTAATTTTTAAGCTATGCAGGTTTTTAAAAATATTTTTATCATTACAGATGATTTTATCTGCCCCAACATACTATAAAATTACTAAGATTAGTTACTGCAATAAATGATATGATCTACTCGAGTACTAAAATTAGCGATTTTTTTTTGTGCTATGGGGCAAAGTTTTGTTTCAGAAAGAATAGAAGAACTGTAGAATAATGTAAATTTTATGACTCTTATCTTCCTAACACAAAGTGTCTTTTTTATCTTATAATTTCTGCAAAATATAAATAAGAAATATAGTCGTTCCTACTACACAGTTTTTATTCACAACTTCCTTATAAATTGAAACAAAAATATTTTAAAACACCATTTCAAATAGATGAAAAAAATAGTCTAATGTTATAATTTCTGCAATGTAAATGCAATATTATCTAGGTGAGTTTGTCATAATCCTCCAAATTTGGACTAATTCTAGCAGTTGGATATGCAAAATTAAAATAAACTCCTATTTCTTGAATTTGAGATCTTTCTTCTTGATTAATAAAACTAAAAAAGAAATAATATCGTATTAATGTCATTTGTCAAAATTAATGTATGTATTATATATATATATATATATATATATATATACACTGAAGTGACAAAAGTCTTGGGATACCTCTTAATATCGTGTCGGCCCTCCTTTCGCCCGGCGAAGTGCAGCAACTCGACGTGGCATGGACTCAACAAGTCGTTGGAATTCTTCTGCAGGAATATTGAGCCATGCTGTCTCGATAGACGTCCATAATTGTGAAACCGTTGATGGTGCAGGATTTTGGGCACGAACAGACCTCTCGATGATGTTCCATAAATGCTCGATGGTATTCATGTAGGGCGATCTAGGTGGCCAGATCATTCGTTGGAATTGTCCAGAATGTTCTTCAAACCAATCGCGAACAGTTGTGGTCCGGTGACATGGCGCATTGTCATCCATAAAAATCCCATCGTTGTTTGGATACATGAAGTCCATGAATGGCTGCAAGTGATCTCCAAGTAGTTGAACATAAGCATTTCCAGTCAATGTTCGGTCCAGTCGCACCAGAGGACCAAGTCCATTACATGAAAAAACACCCCACACCATTACGGAGCCACCACCAGCTTGAACAGTGCCTTGCTGATAGTTTAGGTCCATGGCTTCGTGGGGTCTGCGCCACACTCGAACCCTACCATCAGCTCTTACCAACTGAAATCGTGACTCATCGGACCAGGCCACGGTTTTCCATTCATCTAGGGACCAACCGATATGCTCACGTGCCCACGAGAGTCGCTGCAAGCGATGTCGTTCTGTCAGTAAAGGCACTCGAGTCGGTCTTCTGCTAGAATAGCCCAAGAAAGCCAAATTTCTCCGCACAGTTCTAACAGACAAGTCACTTGTACGTCCCACATTGATTTCTGCGGTTATTTGACGTAGTGTTGCTTGTCTGTTAGAATTTACGACTCTTTGCAGACGTCGCCGGTCTCGGTCGTTAAGTGCAGGCGGTCGACCACTGCGCTGTCCATGGTGGGATGTTATGCCTGAAATTTTATACTCTCGGTACACTCTTGACACAGTGGATCTGGTAATGTTGAATTCCCTAACGATATCCGAAATGGCATGACCCATGCGTCTAACTCCAACTAACATTCCGCGTTCAAAGTCTGTTAATTCCCGTCGTGCGGTCATCATCACGTCAAAACCTCTTCACATGAATAACTTGAACAGAAATGAAAGCTCTGCGAAAGCACTGCGCATTTATACCTGTTCTACGCGATGCTACTGCCATCTGAAAATTTGCATATTGCTATCCCATGACTTTTGTCACTTCAGTGTATATATATATAATGGGTGTGTAATGTTACTACTCGCGTCAGTAGTATACTTTAAGCTACGCGTACCCCCTGGATAGGACTAAATGAGTAACAGTTCTTGCAAGATTTGAGCTGCGTTTGCAACTGTGGCAACTATGGTATATATATAGAAGCTTATATGTTTTTGTGTGGAAAAATTATGATATTATATTAGAAGAAACCAAGAAAAAGAAGTGGAGGGACTCGATTAATAAAGTCTCAGACTCCCCTAGATCCATCGCAGTAGCAGAGAGTGGACATAATTGGCTTGCTACACATATACATATTATTAGTATATATATATAACAGTCCTTCGTGCACTTTGTGCAACCAGAACTCTGAGATGGACAAAGATCATTTGCTATGTTGTTCTTCATTGAATGAAGAAAACTTATGAGAGTTGATGCAATTGACATACAGCGACTAATTTTCTTTTATCTACATGTAGTCGCAGTTTTGATGTAATTACTGTTATTGTTATAAGTTACTGTTTTGTTCTGTTTTGCTGTTTTGCATTACATCTTTATGCTCCAATCCCAGGAATCTGCGATGCATGGGATCCAATGATATAAAATTAAGGGCTTTTGCAATAATATATCTATATATATATAGTAGCCACTGCGGTATCTAAGGTAACGAACAGACTGATTTCATTGCTCGAAATTGCACTAATTTGTTTCAACCAAATTATTTTGGAATGTCGTACTATTCTGTAAAACTATATATAAAAATATTATGAAAAAAAGGACTTTTTCAGAGCTACGGGTGAGAATAAAGAGTAAGAATTGGAGTGAGATAGAGCTAGATACAATACCAGAGAAGCCTCGCCGAAATGCAGTAGCTCTTTTCAGACTTATAACAGGGCATGGCTGTCTGAGTGAACATTTATATCGTATAGGTGTATATGACCATCCCTACTGTCATCTTTGAGGCTTGAAAGATGCTATGAATAGGAAACACCTGCAGTGTTGCAAGACACTCCATGGAACTGACTCCGAGATTGCAAGATATTGACGTGCCAGAGAGCTCTTGGGACGATAACTTCGGTCTTTACTTCTACTGTGTTTTGATGTTTTTTTGTCCTTTCTTTGTTGTATTTGTTTATATGTGTTTACTATCCGTCATTGGCGATAATTATATATATATATATATATAGCGTATATCTCTGGCTCTCGGTACCACATGTTTCAGGTTCGAGTCACGGCGGTGCCATGGATGTTTGTAGTGGTTGGATTCCACTTTAAACCTTTAAACCTCTAATATGATCGTAGAGAGTTGCGGGGGCATTGTTACTCCGCGTCCGTGGCTTACCTTCAAGTTACTCGCACCCCCTGGGTAATGCAAAGTGAGTAACGTCTGTGCAGCGCTTGCCTTAAGGCATCCAAGACAAAGTGTTTGCCAGCTGCATTAGAAAAAAATATACAGCGTATGTAATAATTTTTTATTATATATATATATATATATAATACAAAATTATTTAAATGAATTTAAATTTAAAAATATGGCGTATTTTACTGGAGACTGAACATGTTTGTCTTAGTAAATATCTACACAACATTGGTGTATATATAACAGTCCTTTATACACTTTCGCCAACTAGAATTCTGAAATGGACAAAGATCATTTGCTATGTTATTCTTCACAGAATACAGAAAATTTATAGGGCACTTTAAAAACAACAACGTTTATATAGTACGAAAAAACGGAGCTTGTGTTGATTTAAAGCGTATGTAAAATTGAAGAAGGGAAATTTAACCAAGAAAATAGAGGAATACATTTTGAATGATATACCCCTCAAAAACATACCCGCAAAGGTAGAAAAACGATAAGTTGAGAAATATATCTTAAAAGAAAAACAACACCCTCAGGAAAAACACTCTTAGAAAAACTATTTTGACGATCTCATTTTCCATTTCTTTACTTTTCTTTTTGTTTGGAAACCATTTGTCCGTCTTTTTATTTTGGTTTTGGCCATAGAAAACCTTTTCAGTTTTTGTCAAAATGCTTGAATTTGTTTTGGAATAGAATACCCGGGAAATGTACATAAGTACATTTCCCGGACAATAATTTAAAATGGTGAATTCTCACATTTTTCATTCAAAGAGAGCTTTTTGTCTTAATATATATATATGTATCGTAACTTATAAAAAATATTGATTGACATATTAATATATGTTAATTAAATGTAATAAAAGTAATTTATTTAAAATTTATAATCTTATATTTTGTACTTCAAAATTTCATTATCTAGTGAGTTGATTGCAAACTTGTAGTTGAAGTTTAAATTATTTACAAAAATTCTTTAGAAAATTAAAAATATTTCATTTAATCGAAACTAAAGTTTAAATAATTATGTTTCCTTACATTTTCTTCCTGAAAAATACTTATAAGAACTTGTATTGAATTTTGCATTTAAAATTAAATTTTTAAAAAATTATTGATGTAAAAATTTGTAATATTCAAACCCGATGGAAATTTCAGGAGGTTTTTCGAATTTAATTATTAGGAAATTTAATTTTAAATTGATGTTTTTAACAATGATATTAATTATGTATAATGCTTTGAATTAATATAATTTTAATTAAAAAAAATATAAGAAATACTTAAAATTAGAAAAATAAAATAAAATTTTATTAAAAAAAGTTTATTATAAAAGTTATTTTAAAAAGTTATTAAAAAAGTATAATTTTGACCTTTTCTGGACAATTAATTAGGTTGAATTAATTGCAAAATAATTATATAACAATACTAAAATATTGATTTTTTTATTTTTTTTCTGTTTATTGTTTTATTCATTGTGCTGATTTAGAAATATTTTATATTATAAAATATTATAATATATATAGTAGAATTTATTATTATATAATATACGCATATTTATTAATATATAATATATATACAATAATATACATTAATAAATGGATGATATGAAGATTTTACGTATAGTATATACACTGAAGTGACAAAAGTCATAGGATAGCAATATGCAAATTTTTAGATGGCAGTAGCATCGCATAGAACAGGTATAAATGCGCAGTTCTTTCGCAGAGCCTTCATTTCTGTTCAAGTTAGTCATGTGAAGACGTTTTGACGTGATGATGACCGCACGACGGGAATTAACAGACTTTGAACGCGGAATGTTAGTTGGAGCTAGACGCATGGGTCATGCCATTTCGGAAATCGTTAGGGAATTCAACATTCCCAGATCCACTGTGTCAAGAGTGTGCCGAGAGTATGAAATTTCAGGCATAACATCCCACCATGGACAGCGCAGTGGTCGACCGCCTGCACTTAACGACCGAGACCGGCGACGTCTGCAAAGAGTCGTAAATTCTAACAGACAAGCAACACTGCGTCAAATAACAGCAGAAATCAATGTGGGACGTACAAGGGACTTGTCTGTTAGAACTGTGCGGAGAAATTTGGCTTTCTTGGGCTATTCCAGCAGAACACCGACTCGAGTGCCTTTACTGACAGAACGACATCGCTTGCAGCGACTCTCGTGGGCACGTGAGCATATCGGTTGGTCCCTAGATGAATGGAAAACCGTGGCCTGGTCCGATGAGTCACGATTTCAGTTGGTAAGAGCTGATGGTAGGGTTCGAGTGTGGCGCAGACCCCACGAAGCCATGGACCCAAACTGTCAGCAAGGCACTGTTCAAGCTGGTGGTGGCTCCGTAATGGTGTGGGCTGTTTTTTCATGGCCTGGACTTGGTCCTGTGGTGCGTTTGGACCGAACATTGACTGGAAATGCTTATGTTCAGCTACTTGGAGATCACTTGCAGCCATTCATGGACTTCATGTACCCAAACAACGATGGGATTTTTATTGAAGACAATGCGCCATGTCACCGGGCCACAACTGTTCGCGATTGGTTTGAAGAACATGCTGGACAATTCCAGCGAATGATCTGGCCACCTAGATCGCCCGACATGAATCCCCTCGAGCATTTATGGGACATCATCGAGAGGTCTGTTCGTGCCCAAAATCCTGCACCATCAACGCTTTCACAATTATGGACGTCTATCGAGACAGCATGGCTCAATATTCCTGCAGAAGACTTCCAACGACTTGTTGAGTCCATGCCAGGTCGAGTTGCTGCACTTCGCTGGGCGAAAGGAGGACCGACACGATATTAAGAGGTATCGCATGACTTTTGTCACTTCAGTGTACAATACAAATTTTGAAGACGTTTTAATTTTAAATTTTTGTTGATGACTATTAAATTTAATATATATATATATATATATATATATATAATAATTTTGCAAAACACTCCATTGCAAGTCACTCCATTACACCATTTTATAATAAATTCTTTTTCCAGAAAAGCACAATTTACTACTAACGAGGTTAAAAAAATGTCAATCGAATCAGTGTCGTCTTAAATATTTAACGAAACACGTTTCTTAACGTTTCTTTACGAAAGAAACTCTCTAAAGTTTTTTAAAAATGGGTAAAGATCTAATGTTACTACTTAAACCTATTTGTTATCTTGTAACAAAAAGAATTACAAGTAGAATAATGGGTCTTACAAGCATTTGCTACAAGGTTTTCTCGGGAACACTTTAAACGATGTATTTTTTTTCCTAGAAAATTAAAGTACATATTTTTAGATTGAAGGACACTTTTAAACATTTCGTTTAACAATTTTGATTGCGTTAGATACTCGCATATTTAGTAAACTTATTGAATATATGAATATGTAATAATTTTATATGCATGAAATAATTTAAAAAATGATTATTTTCAAATTTTTTTTTTTTTAAATAACTGTAATTAAATAAAATTTTGAAAAAATAGAGGAACATTGTAACATTATAGAAAACCAAGAACACTCAAATAAAAAGTCTAAATGTCGATGTGAAGCAATTTGTCATCGAACCTATTTGTTTTTGAAAGCAGTAACTGAAAAATATGCTAAACTCAAGAAAAAGTTGTTGTACACTGATCGTTTACACTGAACTTCTTCATTGCTTTACATTCTAACCTACGTACTCTACATTTTTGCCACTAGCAAAACATGCAAAAGAATTATCGAGACAGTTTATTATTTTATTAATCAAATATCTATTGGATATTTCAATACCATGTTTGCAAATTTCTAGGAAAGTTATGATATATCTATCACATTACAATACTGTAACCCTGCTTCCTTCTACACATTGGTAAGAGACATCTTGTGTCGTTCAGCAGAAATGATCAGTAGGTCTCAGACTCTCACCCTAGAGGAAATAAATTTAGCTCAACGCTGTGCATTAGTTGGCCCATAGACTCTCACCCAGAGATCAAGTACGTTTTCGAATGTACCTGCGCGTACCGGAGTATCGGTTTTTTTTTTTTTATTAGAAATGAAATATTTCTACAAATCCCTAATTATATGTCTTTAAATGTATTAAATATTGTCTGTCTCTAATTTTATGTGTGTGGTGTTTGTGCGTGGGTGAACAAAGCTGTGAGTTCTCCAACCTGTGTCTCAAGTATCTCAACCTAACCACATCCATTTACAATCTAGTGACCCAACCTGCACCGTACAATACAAGATGGGAAAAGCTTTCCTGATGCCATAGTGTACACCTGTAAAAAAAGTACATCACTTAAATGAATATGCGGCGTATTTACACAACAGGATCATCAGTAGTAAATAGGAATTACGGATGCATGTTGTATTCATGTAGAATCTTCCAAACATACAGCAGATCATCCTGATATCCTATAGCTTATGTATTGAAACTGGGACTATTCTGTATCAGACCTTAGTAGAATCTTTTCCATATTCGGTATCTTTACTGTTCATTCATGACTTATGACGGCTCTATGGAAAGAAACCCTATCAAATAACAATTATTATTAAAGGAGTCCAAAAGAGGCTATGGCTCAGAGCACACCTCATAAGATATTATTGAGCTTACAAGCGCTATGATATTCATTCAATTTGCAACCGTGTAAAGCAAACGCATATCAGTTATCCGCTAGCCCAGGGTCTCCGAACTACTGCCCGCGGGCCAAATCCGGCCCCCCAATATCATCAATCCAGCCCGTGACAGCGAATAGCTTATTGTTGCTGTAATAAGTTGGATAAAAAACACAGAATGATAATAACTCGGTTTTATTGACTTGCTAGGTGAAGCTTAATGACAAGCATAATACGCATAAAATACATTGAGCATAACAACTAACAAGTAATTGAAATGAATCCCACAAACATTATATACTAGTGAACATCCCGCAGTTACCCTCGGTAGTTATGTTGGGGTAAAGAGATCGCATATGTATGTATATCGATGTTTGGAATGTATATATCCTGAATTGAACATATGATTTTCATCCTGAAAATCCCTCAGGAACGGAAAAGCTAAATTAACGCGAATGAAGCCGCGGTTATCCATATGTAAAAAAATACTAATGAGATTTGTGTAATTATATAGATAATGGCAAAAAAATTACGACGGCCCTTGGTACTTACTGGAGTAAACAGTATGGCCCTAAGGCTGGAAAGTTAGGAGAACCCTGCGCTAGTCCCACAACTGGTGTGTCAAAGTGGGAAATGTGTAGTTTATGTGTCCCGCGCTCATGTAACGTCATCCACCCAATCTTCTAGATGTGTCTTACTTTTTCCAGAAATTTGTAAATATGGTGTTGAGACATAATGTGAGTTCTATGATGATATGGATGATGTCTTCTTAATTTGAATCCAAATCAGATGAATTAATTCATAATATGCTATGAAAGCTGTAGGAATTTCCTCAGTATTTTCTAAGTAAATATTTTCTTCAAATTATTACCGATGTAAGTTTACTAAAATGGTAAGAAAAGTTCTGTCTCTAGACGGTTATTACATTTTCTGCGCTGTCTGCTTCCGTTCTGCTTTGATTTATGTGGCTCTCTAATGGCTTCAGCTTGTTCTGGATTTTTTTTGTTTTGGATAGGTTTTCGAATCGTTTTTGTTATATTCGCAGATTTTGTCTTACTGATCTTTTAGTTAGTGTCATACTAAAGCATTTAGATCTGTTGTGTGTTTGTTGTTTCTTATCCCACTTGGCTGGCCAAGCCCACGAGCCCATACGTACTCATGATTGAAAGGGAAGGAAGCAACTTCTGTTGTGATGGAGCACCCGTAGGTAGAAGTCTAACTTTGGCTCCGTGACGCTCTTACAGTCATAGGAGACCGGGACCTACGGCTTAAAGTGGATTCCGAACCACTACAAACATCCATGGCACCGCCGGGATTCGAACCCGAAACCTGTGGCACCGAGCGCCAGAGCGCTAGACACTCGGCCATTCAGGTCCCAAATGGGTGAATGCCAACGGCACGCGGTGTTCCCAGGTGGTCACCCACCCAAGTACTGACCGCACCCAATGATGCTTGACTTCGGTGATCTAACGAGAACCGGTATATTCAGCATGGTATGGCCGTTGGCACGCATTTGCATCTAATAATGTGTTGCATCCTAAAAAGGAAGATTTGGATGATATTGTAACAGAGTTAAAAACAGTGATAGTGAAGACGAACCTGAACAAGAAAGAAGATAGTGAAGATCCCTAAAACAACTTTAACTCGTAAGAAGTAAGAGAATTGTTAAAAATACTTATATCCTGTGAAATATTTGAATCATGTATCTACTCATTGAATCATAATAAAAATCCTTTCAATTGACATCTGTTTGATCTTTCCCTTTTTAATTGCCTTAATTTTGTTGTTTCTTATCCCACTTGATCGACAACAACATCTAGACCAAGTCCATGAACCCGTGTGTTCTTAAACATTAAAAAATCGCTCCAGTACTGACGTTTCTGGCAACCAATGCATGTCCAGATATAGGCAGGAGTGGCTTAAGTCAAGCTACATTTCAGGTAAAGGGGATAAACATTATGGCCTGACGCATGACGTTGAGCACGAAGATGACCAGATTCCTAATGTTTATATAGCTGTTACCAGTCGCATTCGGTATTAATCCGAAATCTTGTCAGGAAGTAATTTCACCTAATGTTTTACAATCGTTTTAGGCATGAAATTGCCTTTGTCGGGTTAAAGTCACTGATTGGGTAATAAGTGTATTTTGTGCATAATAATTGCATTCTTTTATTTCTTTATACAGCTTCTGCACGTGCAAGATGTTTTAGCCTACTACGCTCGTACAAGACGTTATCGTTTATAACAGTTATTGTTGAATAGCAGAATATTGTTATTGCGAATAGCTTATTGTTGCTGTACTAAGTTGGATAAAAAAATACAGAATAATAATAACAACTCGGTTTTATTTACTTGCTAGG
This sequence comes from Caerostris darwini, assembly GCA_021605075.1. Lineage (NCBI taxonomy): Eukaryota > Metazoa > Arthropoda > Arachnida > Araneae > Araneidae > Caerostris > Caerostris darwini. Next base: position 202,853 of record BPLQ01009096.1, on the reverse strand, counting down.
CAAAGCTTAATGACAAGCATAATACGCAGAAAATTTAACTTAAGCATAACAAGTAACTGGAAATTATAGATAATGGCAGAAAAATTTAAATGGTTTTGGCCCTTGGTACTTACTGGAGTAAACAGTATGACCGTAAGGCTGAAAAGTTTGGAGACCCCTGGTTTATAAGATTACCACTCTTACGAGATGCAACAACTCGTGAGATTACGCTTCTGCAAAATGTCTGATTTTTACAAAATTATTCGCTTTGACTTTTCTAACTTTTCAAAATTCATCAAAACTATTTTGGATTTCTTTATACATAGAACTCGTTAAAATATCCGATTCCCATTAAATGCTTTTAAGGTTGATACTTTTCAAAAATATATGAAGTTTGTAAACCTGATGCTGTACTGTATATACTGTATATGGTATGTACTGTATGTACTGGCATATACTGTATATATCGCTATTGCCAATCGATTTCGGTATTAAGCCGAAAACTTGTTGGGAAGTAATTTCACTTAAAGTTAATGTGACGGGGCAGTTGTTTTAGGTTCGCGATTGTCTTCATTGGGTTCAAGTCGCTTACTGACTAATACACTTATGTTGCACATTATATTTGCAATCCTTTATTTTATTTTATATTGCTACTGATCGTGCAAGATGTTTTAACCTACTACGCTTGTGCAAGATGAAATCGCTCATAAAACTACTGCTCTTGCGATATGTTTAACCTACTACTCTTGTGCATGGTGCAAACGCTCATAAGAATACCACTCATGCAAGATGTTTTAACCTACTATGTTTCGTGTAAGATGCAATCGCTCATAAGATTACATTCAAGCAAGATATTTTAATCTATTAAGCTCGCGCAAGCTGCAATTGCTCACAAGAATACCACTCTTGCAAGATAATTTAAGTTACGAAGCTTGTGCCCGATGCAATCGCTCATAAGACTACCACTCATGAGATAACACTCGTTCAAGATGCAACCACTCATGAGATAACACTCGTGCAAGATGCAATCGCTCATAAGACTACCTCTCTGGAAAGATGCAAGCATTCATAATATTATGTTCATGCAATAAGTTTGACTTTTCTAACTTACCTTCAAAATTCATCAAAATCTTTTCGTATTTCTTTATACATAGAAACGACGTTAAAAATATTTTAATGTTACCAACTCGTTAAAATATCCCATTACTATTAAATGCTTTGTAAGGTTGATACAGATGGAGTGTTTATTAGTAATACATATCTCATTACGAATCGAAACAAACGTTTCAAGTCAGTTATTAATGGAACTAGTCATCTCATAAATTAAGGGGCAAGATGAGATTTATACTTGATATATTTTGGTGTCAAAACGTCTACATCAATAACATGAAGGAAGTAGATATTTTCGGATGACAGAAGAATCTTGTATTTTATAGCTGCTGAGTGTACATTTTTTTGTGTTATAAATAGAGAATCCATTGCAAGAATGATAAAATGTGACTATTGGTGCTGATGCTGAAAGCAGCAGAAAAATAGCAGAAAGACATTCATTTATGGAGCGTCAGATATTCAAATAAGCAACATGCAACCACTCATCAGGTTACTTATGGTTTCATGTAAAATGTTCGATTTCTATAAAATTATTCGCTCTGACTTTTCTAATTTTTCAAAATTCATCAAAACCATTTTGGATTTCTTTATGTATAGAGACAACATTGAAAATATCTTAATTTTACCAACTCGTCAAAATATTCGATTCGCATTAAATGCTTTTTAAGGTTGATACAGATGAAGTGTTTATTAGCAATACATATCTCATTACAAATCAAAACAAACGTTTCGAGTCAGTTATTAATGGAACTAGTCATCTCTTAAATTAAGGGGCAAGACGAGATTTATACTTGATATATTTTGGTGTCAAAACGTCTAGATTAATAAAACGAAGGAAGTAGCTGTTTTCGGATGAAAGAAGAAATTATATTCTAGAGATGCTGAATAACCTTTTTTTTCTTTTTGGTGTTATAAATAGAGAATCCATTGCAAGAATGATAAAAGATGACTACTGGTACTGATGCAGACAAAAATTACGGAAAGACATTCATTTATGGAGCGTCAGGTGTCCAAATAAATCATTTCCTCTTTTAATACGATCTAAAATATTAACTTCCTCACGGTCAGGTAAAGCGAGTTATTAATGTGTAGCTGATTGAAAAATTAATATTTATCGCGAATCTAACCGAAAGAAAAATCATTAGCGCAATGAATAAAAGTCTCTTATAAATTGATTTTAATGAAAAAGACTTTTAACAAGAACAAAATGGGATTTCTGGTTATCAACTGTTAAAAATTGAAAATATTTTCTTGGAAACATACACAGAAGTTACCAATTAATCAGTTAATAAACCAGAAAGAGATATTTGCTAAAAATTAAAATTAATTTGCTAAAATAAATAATATCTAAATTTATCTTGCTTAGCATTCTAATTTTAATATCAGCTTTTGCTTGTTCTTTAAACATTTATATTTATTTTACTAAATAGTTTAAATCTTTTCTGTTTGTCAATTTCCATAAACACATATTTTTTTTTTTTTTTTGATTTGTCAAATAATATCACTTGCCCATTATTTGATATCCAACTTTTGAAAATTATCTTTCAAAAATATCTGTTAATTCAAATAGACTTCCACAATTTAAATGAAATTTTAAACTGAAAAATGTTTTTAGGCTCTTCCGTTAGGATAATAAATAAATATACAAACAAAATAAGGTAGAATGGGGCACTGCCTCTAGACTATAAAATATCAGTAGAAAAATTATTATCAATTTATAAAAATTACTTGGTAACCTTCATTATTTGTTTCAATGGTTAAATAAACATAGCGATAGAGAAGTAATTTAACAGTTATATTGATAACAAAAAACATGGAATTGATTTCAAACATGAAAATGGCAAACATCGAATTGGTTACAAAAACATTATCATCTTTTTAATGTCCGTGGTGAAGCTAATAATTTTATATATTCGTTATATATTCGTTAGCAATATAATTTAAATGAAAAGGAAATGCTTAATTTTTATAAATAGTGATAGAAAAGTAATTAAACAGTTATATTGATTACAAAAAACATGGAATTGGTTACAAAAAAACCATTATCATCTTTTTTATGTCCGTGGTGTAGTTAATTAATTTATATACCTTCAACATTCTTGATAAAAATGGCTATGTCTACTCACAGTGTTGCAATAAAAACACCTACAACCTACGGTTATTTATGGTTATTGTAATAAACAAATTAAATTGTTATTTAAATTTATATTGACAAGTCAAATTATCATATATATTGTCATTTCGACTATTCATCTTAATAGAAGACTTTTGCGCTAAAAAGTTTATTAAACTTTTTGTTTCTGATAATGAAACAATCTATATTCGTTAGCAAAATAATTGAACTGAAAAGTAATTGCTTAATTTTTATGAATTTACTATTGATTAGCAATGTTTATTGATGAGTTATTAACAAAAGTTGTTACCTCCAAATTTGCAATAAATTAGTAAACATTGAATAAAATATTTTTTTAACTTGCAGATGTTTATTTATTTACTTTTATTATTAAACAAAACTAAGATAAGAATCAATGTTACATTTTCTCATCAAAATCTGAAATTCTTTCAAAACATTATTTATTTATTGACCTTTTAAGGTGAAATTAACATATGATAAGGTGGCCTTCTGGGCCAGGTATTAAAAAACGCAGTGGCCGTTTGTATACGGAACAAGCAATGCTAAGAAATAATAAATTCATATAAATTAAGCACTTGTTTCCAATTCCTTTGTTTGAATATAAATTGTTTCATTATAAGAAACAAAAGTTTAACTCATTTATTATCCAGAATGCTTCTGCTTAGAATTAATAGCTAAAATAACAATATCGATAATCTAACATTTTTTCCAAATAAGTTGTAAATAACATCAGATTGCGGCACCTTTGTATTTCAACATGATAATTTAATAAGGTAGAAAAATCAATAGCCTTACCATGAATATTAATATTTATAAATTAATTAATTCCATGTTTTCTGCGATCAATAAAATAGTTTAATTACTTTCGATGTTTATCTTTATCTAATAGTTGAGATTAATAATAAACTTCAAAAAGCACTTACTTACTTTTATAATATATTAATATTTTTATGGCGATGTTTTAGAAAATATATATCGTTCATTCTATAAATACAAAATTAAATTTTTATTGGATATTTATCATTTGCCTACATAATTTATTTTTTTATTAATATGCTATTTTATAAAACGGTTACAGTTAGTAGAGGAGCACTGAATTATTTATAAGCAATAATGAATAAACAGTAGAGTAGAAATTAGAGAAAAAAAAGTAGAAAATGAGATAAGTATAAAGAAAACACCAATAATTTCTTTCACAATATATTATCAGAATGTTTAGAAATGTACTTTCAATTTTCTATTTTGTTTGATGCTTCATTTTTTTCACAATTATCCCTTAATGTTTGCATTTAATATTAAAGATCTCACTTAATTTTGTTTTTTAAAATAATTAAAATATAAGCACGATTAATGAATAAAGACTGACTTATTTTATTTTGTAATAAGCATGAAAATTTACCTTGAAAAATATTATGTATATGAAAGATGATACAAAATTCAAAGAAACATAAAATATGAAATGTCTTAGAATTTTTACAAAATAATGAAGTTGACATTGAATTTTATCCAAATTAGTCCTAAAAAATACAAATATAAGTCATTTTGGCAAAAATATTTTATTATTAATGCTAAGAAAGGATGAAAATTCTTCTTTCATTACAATTTTTCTGAATACATAAAAGAATGATTTGGAATAAAGTTCGTTATTTTAAAAGAAATTGCAACTTCAAGATTATAGAATTAAAGATCAAAAAGATTATTAAAATAAAATATTTTTACACTAAGTCGCTATTTAAATATTATTAAAATATTAGGAAATAAACCTTTTACGTGTAATCATTAAAGCTATAATTAATTCTGAGTTTCAAAATACAAATTTTAAGAAATGTTTTTTGTGCTTATCGCTGCCATCTTTTTTTATTCAACTCTTAACTTGATGGTCAATTTAGTGAAGCTTTATACCACAAGAGAAAACATGAACTATAAATTGGTTAGAAATTATTTGATGAGAATTATTTTGCAGAAAAAAATAACCTAAATCCAGTAAAAGTAATCAAAATATTTCCGATAAAAAAAATTGAATTCTTTGATTGATTTTGGGAATTGCTAGTATTTTTATTGGATAAAGAAGGACAGAAGAACGTCATTGTTCGTAGGAATTTTTATTAATCACTGTTCTTCTAAAACATTTGCTATAGATAGTCGAGAAAATATCATTTTTGGAAGATTGATTATTGATAAATTCCACCAGACTGACATTTTCTTTTATAAAAATCGTGTATATATATATATATATATATATATATATATATATATCTTTTTCACTTTTATCTTTGAGCAAAACATTTTTAACGGGTTTCAGTCTTCTTTAATGATAAAATTTGATTTTTCATCTATGGGTAGTATAATCGTATTATTATTTCTAGGGATAGGTAAATGATTATATGTGAGAATGATATGCAAATGATGATATGAGAGGTTTGCTTAGAATGAAAGTGAACGATCCAATTCCCGCTGCTATTATCAACTACAGTGCAATGAAAGGAGAGTTGTTTTGATGAACTACAGTGATTCATATCAACAGACGAATTGCTTGTTTATTCTCGAAGATTTCATTAATTTGTTATATAAATGTGAGGATAATTCCTGAAATTGGAAGAATTGGAAGAAATTCTGATAACTAAAAGTTCTTTGGGGACGAATATTTAGGAATACGGGAGAACTTTCCATTTCCGATAGAGAGTATAAATACCGAACGTTAAATAACCGTTAGCGTAACATAACCTGTTTAAATTTATGTCGCTTAGCATTTTAACTTTAATATAAGCTTTTACTTGTTCTTTAAACAAGTGTTATATTTATTTTACTTAATAGTTTAAACATTTTCTCTTTGCCAATTTCCATAAACACATATTTCTTTGATTATTCATATAGTTCCAATTACTCATTATCTGATATGCAACTTTTAACAAATCTTTTTTCAAAAATATATGTTGATTCGAATAGATTTCCACAATTTAAATGCAATTTTATATTGGAAAATTTTTTAGGATCTTCCGGTTGGATAATAAATATATTTACAAGCAAACTATTGCAGAATGGGGCACTGCCTCGGGATTATAAAGTATCAGTACAGAAAATGTTAATTATTTATAAAAATAATTTGTTAACAATACAGAATTTATTATTTATCTCAATAGTTAAATAAACATAGTGATAGAAAGTAATTAAACACTTACATTGATTATAGAAAACATGGTAGTGACAAACATGGAATTAATTACGAAAAACATGGAAGCCACAAACATGGAATTGATAACAAAAAATATTATCATCTTTTTAATGTCAGTGATATAATTTTATAGCTTCAACATTCTTTATAAATTGGCTATATCCGCTCCGAGTGCTGTAATAAAAACCTCTGCAACTTCCGGTTACTTATGGTTTTGTAATAAACTAATTAAATTGTCATTTAAATATATATTGCTATGTCAAATTACCATACATATTGTCATTTTAACTATTCACCTTAATAGAAAACTTTTTGCCTAAAAGAATTTATTAAACTATTTGTTTCTGAAAATGAAACAATATATATTCGTTAGTAACATAATTGAAATGAAAACGAATTACTTGTACTTAATTTTTATACATAGCGATAGATAAGTATTTGAAGAGTTATATTGATTACAAAAAACATGTAATTGGCAAACATGGAATCGATTATAAAAACAAGGAAGTGGCAAATATGGAATTGGTTACAAAAAAACCATTATCATCTTTTTAATGTCCGTGGTGCAGCTAATAATTTTATATATCTTCAACATTCTTTATAAAATGGTTATTTCTGCTCCTAGTGCTGCAATAAAAACGCCTACAATCTCCAGTTACTTATGGCTTATTGTAATAAACAAATTAAATTGTCATTTAAATATATATTGCCATGTCAAATTACCATATATATTATCATTTTAACTATTCATCTTAATAGAAGACTTTCGCGCTAAAAAGTTTATTAAACTTTTTATTTCTGATAATGGAACAATATATATTCGTTAACATTATAATTGGAATGAAAAGGAATTGCTTAATTTTTATGAATTTACTATTGATTAGCATTGTTTATTGATGAATTATTAGCAAAAAACCAAATTAGTTACCTCCAAATTCGCAATAAATTAGTAAACATTTAATAACACATTTTTTCACATGCATATGTTTATTTATTTACTTCTTTATTTATTAGCCAAGACTTACATAAGGATCAATGTTGTATTTTCTCATCAAAATCTGAAATTCTTTAAAAACGTTATTTATTTATCAACCTTTTAAGGTGAAATTTACATATAAGTTACGTTTGATAATTCTTCTTTTCAATAATTATCCCTTAATGTTCGCATTTAATATTAAAGAGTTGTTTTTAAAAATAATTTAAATATAAACACGATCAATGAGTAAACACTAACTTCTTTTATTTTGTAATAACAAGTATATTTATTTCGAGAAATATACTTATGTATTTGAAAGAAGATTCAAAATTCAAACTAAAAAATCTGAAATGTCTGAGAAGTTAGTGAAGACATTCAATTTACTGAGTTACTCAAGTTATTCAAGTTACTGAGAAGTTGACATTCAATTTGTTCTATATTAGTCCTAAAAAATACAAATATAAATAAGTTTGGTAAAAATATTTTATTATTAATGCAAAGAAAGGATGAAAATTCTTCTTTTATTACAATTTTTCTGAATACATCAGAGAAAGATTTGGAATAGAGTTCGTTATTTTTAAAAAAATTGCATCTTGCACAAAATTAAATATCAAAAAGAATATTAAAATAAATTATTTTTACACAATATTTAATATTTAATATTTATTAATAATATTAATAATAATTAATATTTAATAATTATATTAATTAATATTTATTAATTTAATAATAATAATAATATTTAAATATTTATTAGCCAATATTTAAATATTATTATTAAAATATTAGGAAATCAACATTGTAAGTGAAATCATTAAAGCTATAATTAACTCTGATCCTCAAAATACAAATTTTATGAAATGTTTTTTATGCTTATCGCTGCCATCTATTTTTTCTCAACTCTTAACTTGATGGTGAATTTAGTGAAGCTTTAGACCGCAAAAGAAAATGTGGACGATAAATTGGCTAGAAATTATTTGATGTGAACCATTTTACAGGAAAAAAATAACCTAAATCCAGTGAAAGTAATCAAAATATTTCCGATAAAAAAAATTGAATTCTTTGATTGATTTTGAGAATTGCTAATATTTTTATTGGATAAAGAAGGACAAAAGAATGTCATTGTTCATAGGAATTTGTTATTAATCACTGTTCTTCTAAAACATTTGCTATAGATAGTCGAGAAAATATCAGTTTTGGAAGATTGATTATTGATAAATCCCACCAGGCTGACATTTTTTTTTATAAAAATCGTGTTATATATATATATATATATAATATCTTTTTAATGTTTTATCTTTGAACAAAAATATATTTAACGGGTTTGAGCCTTCTTTAATGATAAAATTAGATTTTTCATGTATAGTTAGTATAATCTTATGATTATTTCTGGGGAATGATACATAAATGAATATATGTGAGAATGATATATAAATGACGATATTAGAGACTCGCTTATAATGAAAATGAACGATTCAAAATGGAAAGTGAATTCTGTTGCTTAAAACCAATGATACGTATCAACAGTCGAACTGTTTGGTTATTCTCAAAGATTTTATTAATTTTATGTGCAAATGTAAAGGTAATTCCTGAAGGTTCTTTGGGAAGAACCTTCAGAAATTCTGGAGAAGAACTTTCTTATGTTATCCATCCGAGAGTATGAACTAGCATTGTGTGCATTGGATAATGGTGGGTTCACTGTGATTCTGCAGGATTAGTGGACGCTTATCCAAATGTTGGTTAAATAAATATTTACCGATTTGCCAGTGAAAACTTGAGGAATTTTACCTATGAACAAGAACAGAAGATATTTTGAAACTTGCACCAATCTTAGTAGAACAGCTCATATTTTGAACTGTTTTGATTTTACATTGGACGAGGTTTTTTTCTGAACCTCTTCTATTTTTGGACTTTTAGAGGCTTATGGACTTAATCTAATAGCAATACCATATCAGGGGTAAGTAACAACAACATAAATATTTACAGAGAAATTTTCTTACTTCGTTATTTTATACCAAGAATATTACATCATATTTCTTAACATCGTTTGACTCATGGATAATTTTGGGTATTAAAATTATGTGATAAACTTGAAGAGTTTCCAGAAAACCACATAAAGAAGAAGTTACCTTATAATACCGGAATTTTCTTATGCAAATATTTTTCCATACACCATACAGTTGAAGCTTCAGAACATTGAAACCGAAAGTATCGATGGTGAGCAAACCAAGAAAATTGCATTTCAAGAGCTTGATTTCAGAGGAAATTTTACTTCATCTATTCGGTTAAAATTGCAAATATTTTATCATTGATTTTTAAGTACTGGAAAGTTTAACCTGAAGTCATCGACCGCTAGAATGATATATATGCTGAAATTGTAGCACTTCCCAAGATCCACTACAAAAGCCCTGCTATACTGCACTGCCATTTTGACACCACGATCCAAGTTTGAATAAATTTTCCACTGCAGATCTTGTACTCATTCCCTAACCTAGGAAAGATATTTTGCATCCTATGATTTATCCTACTCATTCATGAAACCTTCATGGAAGCTTTTGGTTTTTGCACAGTAACCTATCAGTTGGTGAACTAATTTTTTTTATTTTGGAAACTAAATGCCCTATCCAATAATTAGTCTTTTTTTAATAAACTACAAAACTACTTGTAAAAATTTCTGTTGGATTTCAGCTTGAATAAGCTTAATATCAAAACACTGTTTCAAACAATATTGTTTGCATAAATTGTGTGTAATTTAATTATCAAAAATTCAACTGAAAACAAAATGTGGTGAGATTACATGTTTGTCCTCCTACTCAAAAACTATGTAGTGAAATTACACCTGTCAAAGATACAAATTCAATGCAGATAAAATAATTGCGAAAATCTAATTATCCCTAAGTAGCAAGCTGGAAAATACCAGGCGCCTTTCTATGTGTGCTAATTAAAAATAGAATTATGTCAAAGAATACGTTAATTTTCTATTCCATTTTAATTTCCTGTTCTATTTCATATTAATATTATGTTTTAATTTTAAAATAAAAGTAAAGTTGTGTCAGTAAAAGGCATTCCTTAATGCAATATAGAATTCTATGAAATATTCCAGGATCTGTTTCTTTATCATCAAAAACAATTTATCCATTATTTCTAATTTCTCTCTTATTAATCCTTTAGTCATAGATAAATGGCACAAACATTTGTTGGATATGCATGAGTACAAACAATATTTTTTGTACAAATTGTTATTTTATTTATTTATTTATTTTATTATTATTGTTTGTACTTATTGTTATTTCATACAACAGTTGGCAAATAATTGATTTATTTTAAATATTAAAATTCCATGAAATTTTAAAAATATATCCAATTTAGAAATGCAAAATTATAATTGCAGGATTGTTACTGAAGTCAATTGTTACTTATTAGAGTTAATAATTCTGAAAATAAATTCTATTGTTATTTTTGTAATGCTGATTTTGAAGAAACTGTTCAAAATTACCAGTTCATGTAAGTGTTGCTTAAATTCTGCAATTGTAACAATAAAGAATTAAATTTAAATATTAGTCCTCGAACAACTTTGATTTCAAATTATGAAGTTCAAAGTAATCAAATTCTTGAAAAACAAATATGTCATAAATATATTTAAACATTTAAGTTAATAGTACATATTTTAGAGTAGTGAATAAATATGATGGTAATGGCACATGATTAAATTAGAAATGATAAAAAATAAACTTATTTCTGTCAAATCACAAAATAGGGGCCGTTGGGATTTGGCGACATTTTTGTGGAGAAAAATTAACGATGTGTTGCCAAATGTGATAACTCGGGTTTCTGATACTGTTTGCGATTCACTTTACTTACACTCGCAACTAGTTACTTTGCGGGCTTTCGCTAGAATAACTTTTGAAGCCAAATCACAACGGCCCCTGATTGGCGAAATACCCTTATTTTATTTTGAATGGAAAATGTATCAGTCTTAAATTGTTTATTTTTATAAAGTCATAATAAATGTTATGTTGTATGAGTTGATGATTTAGTATGCTTTACTTTTTTGTACTTTCAGTTGAAGAAATAAATTATGCAATGAAAAGAAGAAAATAGAAATAGAAATGTTAAAATTTAAAACTACAAATTGACTTGTAATAAACGCCTCTTAAATTGATTAGGCGTGTACATTTTTCTTTTGTTGAATTTGATAGTGAAAAAAAATAGCTATTCATCAGATACCTAAAACAATAGGCAGATATTGTAAGTTGTGTGTCTGACTTATATGTATTATTTATTTATATATATAAGAACAGTAATATTATATATTTATTTAATTTAACCAGAAGTTTTATTTAACATCAGATGTTAGTAAATAAAACACGCTAAAAAATTTTGGTAATTTAGTTTACGAGAATTTTAAAAAATCACGACATTAATGCATAAGTTATTCTTTGTGATATACACAATGATATCGCATTTACAATATAAGTTACATGATTTATTTTTTTAAATGTATATACTCTTTTAATAATGTTATTTTTTACGATTCATTTTACTAGATGTTTGCATGCCTACAAGTAAATATACAAATATACAGACATTTTAAAACTTCATCATTATCCTTTGGCGTGCATGTTTCAAATAAATGACTAAAAATATTTATGTATACATTTGTGTTTTTATATTACCTTGAAAGCAGAATCAAAAACAGTTGCGTGACAAATTATTTCAAGTTGCATCCCATATTTTTGAAAACGTCTTTACTTTTAAGACCCGCGTGGGTTTTCTATTTTAAGAAAGTTCTATTTTAAGAAAAATTTTGTAGATTTGGGAAATGGACACAAATTATAGTGAAGAAAATAATGTACTACTGTGTCCATAAAGTAAGACCGATTTCCAATTTAAAATTCCCGGTTCTTATGGATTTTCATTTTTTTTTCTTTTTTAGGTTGCTGGCACTGACCTTGACATCTGCGGGAAATTTGACGTCAAAATATTCATTAGTGTTTGAATTACGCTTGGCTTTGGGAGACGCTAAAACTGATTCCGGCGATTTTTGAAATGCCTGAATTAATTGAGCAAAGAACTTGCATTAAATTTTATATGCGGAAATGTATAGAATATTGCAGAAAGCATTCGGGAAGTATTCCTATGCCACAAAGAACTAAACATTTCTTTCTGGCATAGGAATAATGGTATAACAGTACAAAGACGGCAGATAACGTGTTGAAGACGAAAAGCCCTCTGGTCAACCAACACGTCAATCGACAATGCTGACGTCCAAACAATTAAAAATTTGGTGCTTGCAAATCGTCAATTTACAATTAGAGACTTTGCTGCTGATGTTGGAATTTCAAAAGGATCGGTCAATTCCATTTCGGGCCTCAAACGCGTCAAATCTCGATTGGTACCGAAAACACTGAATGCGCCAGCCTTCAGTGCATTGATTCTTCAGGACTTTTTCGCCAAAAATGAAACCATTTGTTCCACATTTCCACAAACCATTTGTTCCCTTCGTTCCACAACTATCGTATTCCCACCGTGCGACTTCTGGCTATTCTCTAAATTCAATAGACCACTCCGGAACACCGTTTTGAGTCGACTGAAGATATTCAACGTGAATCGCTGCTCGCTTTGAAAGCCCTCCCTGCTGATGACTTTTTAGCATGCATTGAGGATTGGAAAAAAAGTTGTCATAAGTGCGTTGTGTCCGGAGGGGATTACTTTGAAGGCGAAGAAATAAATTTGGAAGAATAAACAAAGAGTTTTGGAAAAAAATTAGTACTTTTTGGGCACAGTAGTATTATGTATTCACCTATACTGATATCCATTTCTAAATTTTGCATCATTTTGCTGCGGTAAACATGTAGTAGTCCGAGTAATATTAACTCTTGTTAAACCAGAGTACCATTTTAAGAATAATTTACAAAATTAACCTACCCTTTATTCCCCACTTTTAATTGTTATTTACGCAATAACGTGCCTGTTAACTAATTAAACCATTTGTTTTGTGCAGTTATTGTACGAACAGCGGCCTTATCTTGAAAACCTTGAATATTGTAGAAAATTCATTTGATAATCACAGAAAACGTGATGGGCATTAAGTGTCAACTAGGACTCCGTTAACAAACAATAAATACTAGTGTTGAATCTGATAGGAACAATTGCAACCTTTCTGGACATTTTTATAGAGAGTGTAAATCTGCAAAACAGAATGCTACTTCCAAAAAAAAAAGAAGGTTATTATATTCGACATTACAACAAAGGTTCGCCTTGCCTTCAACTCCAAAGCGGCTTAGAAGCCAAGTGAATGAATGACGTTTAAAAAGTTAATCAAATTGTTGTATTAAAAACAGAAATACTTTTAATCTTTACATTTTAAATTTTTATTTTTTAATTTGTGGATTGTAGATAATTAGTGTGCATAATCAGAAGATATGTGCTTGTAATGTTAAAAAGTAATTGAATTTCGAAACACGGCGTCGTTCAAATTTGTTTCAAACTTATATATTTAAAATGTGCACATTATGATAATAATGGTGGTGATTGAAATATTAAAAATGCATCTATTAATTTTCATTTCATTTTATCAAAATGGTATAATAAATATTATGTCATGTTATAATTGTAACGTTTAATTTGATTACGATTATTTTTCCGTTTGTCTAGATTTCTCTAAAACATTTTATTAAATTAAATTTTTTTATGTTTTTTTGTTAGTAAATTATAACATTGAAAAAAAACATTTGTAATTTTGGATATTTCTCAATTATATTTTCCAAATAGAAAAAAAAACCTTTCTTTATTTATTCATATTTTAATTGAACTAATTTTTTTTTGGTTTAGAATTTGAATTTGACTTACTATGCAAAGTTGTTTACATAATTTTATTATTTGATATTGATTTATAATAGAAAATATTATAAAATAAATTAATAATTATTTAGTATTTATTAAAATTATTAAATACAATATTTTTATTAAACATTTCAAGAAATGACAAAAATACTTTTCGTGAATTTAGTATATTACTAAACTGTCAAATATTTACCTGGCCAGACGTAAGATGCTGCCACAAACAAAAAAGTTATTTTGTTATCAGATAGAAGAAATATTTCAACAACACTATGTCAAATTTTGGGCCATTGTGTTGCAGCCATTGAAAGCAAACAACTTTTGAATTGTTTTTACCCTGGAAAAAAGCGAGTTTCGTTTCATGATAAAACTCTATTTTTTGAAAGGAAAAAACGCAAAGAAAAAAGATTGGAAACATTATACAAAATCTAATCCATCAAATATGGGTTGTTAAGTTTTGGATGATGGAGTTTAAATGTAGTCGCAGAAATATTAGTAACGATCCATGTCCAGGTTGTCCAAATGAAGCAATTACAAAATGATTAAAAAAATACACGATATGATTTTTAACGACACAAAATTGAAATTATGTGAGATAGCTGAGGCGGTACGAATCTCCAAAGAATGTATTTTGAATGAACATTTACATACAAAAAAGCTATGTGCACTACGGCTTCAGTGTCAACTCACAACGGATCATGAACATGAACGTATTCGTGCTTCTCAGAGTAATGAAACTGAATTTCGTCATCTGTTGTTTGTTTGTTGTTTCTTATCCCACTTGGCTGGCCAAGCCCATGGGCCCATACGTTGACCCCATGATTGAAGGGGAAGGACGCAGCTTCTGTTGTGATGGAGCACTTGCAGGTAGTCTGACTTTGGCTCCGTCCGCAGTCATGGGAGTCATGGGTCTTACAGTCATGGGAGACCGGGACCTACAGCTTAAAGTGGATTCCGAACACTTCTACAAACATCCATGGCACCGCCGGGATTCGAACCCGAAACCTGTGGCACCGAGCGCGAGAGAGCTAGACACTCGGCCATTCAGGTCCCAAATTTGTGAATGCCAACGGCACGCGGTGTTCCAGGTGGTCACCCACCCAAGTACTGACCGCGCCCAATGATGCTTGACTTCGGTGATCTAACAAGAACCGGTATATTCAGCATGGTATGGCCGTTGGCATCGTCATCTATACATCACAATTGATGAAACATGGATTCTTGGCAACTATTTTTTGGGATGCACATGATATAAGGACTGATTACCTTGAGAAAGGTAAACCCATAACAAAAGAATATTATGCATCATTGTTGGACTGATTGGATGGAGGAATAAAGTAAAACAGAGATTTTTTGCAAGAGAATATAATGTTTCATCATGGCAATGCTCCGACACACTGATCAGTAAAAAGATGGTAAAATTGGAGGAATTGAGAAGCCAATTTTCGACGACTTAACTGATTTACTACATTTGGCGGCAACACACAAATGAACGTGAACGTGTACATTCTTCTTAATGTAATGAAGCTGAATGTCATTGTCTGTACATCACAATTGATGAAACATGATATAAAAATCGAATCGAACCAAAGCCCTGAATCGATTCAGCAAGCAAAACAATTTGTTCCAGCCAGTAGAAGCAATCAAGGATGCTATAATCAGCTGGAAAGTTCTTGGCAACTGTGTTTTGGGATGCCCATGATATAATGATGACTGATTATCTTGAGAAAGTTACAACAAAAACAAAGGAATATTATGCATTCATTGCTGAACTGATTGGAAGAAGAAATAAAGTAAAAAAGTTTCATTTAGCCAAGAAAATGTATTGTTTCATCAAGACAATGCTTCGACAAATAGATCAGCAAAAAGATGGCAAATTGAACGAATTGCGATACCAATAGCTCGACAACTGAACTGATTTACCACATTTAGTCCTCTACAATTATTATTTATTACTTATCTTTTAAAATTTATCTCGCAAGCAAGCGTTTTCATTCAAAAAAAAAAATTATTAAATGGCAAACAGATAGATATTTTGGCTTTTTAACGAAAGTATTATTTGGACGGCAAACAAAAAGCCAAAAGAAAGTTGCATTTTTTTGTATCGAGCTAAAAAACAATATGTTAAAATTAAAATAACTTTTGTCCTAAAAAAATTATTTCCTTTCTTAAGTTATAGATTTATCAGGCAGTCTAGTACATCCTACTAGTTTTATATCGTTATTTTAACTTATCTTTTAAATTATTAGTGTGTTTACTAATTTAAATTTTAAAACAATTATTTTAAATATTGCGTTGTATAAATTTTATTAATTTTTCTGTCGTTGCTAAATTTTGTTCATATATCATTGTAGCAGTCTATATTTCTAGCATTGTTAACAATACTGTGTAAATAATTCATTTAATCTATGAATACTTTATTCATTCTGTTTATAATATATATATTCTGTGTAAAATATATTTGCCCTATGCATACTATGATATAAAACATGAAATATTTTACATTACAAATTTATTTATGAAACATTTGATAATGTATTATGAATTAGCATGGATAAAAACTTTTTAATTAAGTATTTTTATAGGTTAATTAAACAGATCTATCTGTTAAAAACGAAAATAATAAGGCTTTGTCTTCTAATATAAGAATAATATTCAGATTAGATTATTAAAAAATTTATCCTTTGTTCTAATGTTTTGGTTTCTCTTATATTTAATAAATTTCTTTTTTTTTAAATTTCAATATATTTTTACGTTACTATTATATTAAATTTGTGTTTATTTAAATTGATATTAATTGCATTATTTTTGTTTTAATCAAATTTATCTTAAAAAATATCATTTTTAGCTTTGAAATTTTTTATATAGAAATTATAAAAATACGTCATCTTATTTATTAGCAAAGAGTTATTCCGTGTAGAAAAACAAAAATCTGAATAAAATATTATATATCTATTATTAATAGAGAAAATTAGCATTGGAATTAATTTTCACGCTGAAAAAAAAAAAAAAATTTAGTATTTCAAAAGCAATTTAATTGAAAACGATGTATCCAAATATCAATAAAAACTAATTTTCATATTAAAAATTAAACACCAACACATTCTAAATTTTAAGGGCTGTTTGTATACACAGTTATTCTTTTGAAATTTCTTGAAATGAAATAGGATTGTCTAAAATGATCGTATATGTTTTTAGTCTCCCTTTATCGTAACTATTCTAGAAATAGGCATTGCAAATCTATCCCAATCTGTTCCCTTTCCTTCAAAGCTTGAAGAGGCGCTATATTTCAAAATACAGGACAATGCCCGCCCTCATATTGCTAGGACTGTTTCAATCTCTTCTTTGCAACGCGGCAGGTATAGTATTCTACTAATCAAGTGGCCTGCGTATTCTACGGATAACATGTCGCCGACTGAACATGACGTTTTTCATATAGGGTTTTCTAAATTAGTCGGCGTTTTGCTACGTTTTATACTTCGTCCTGTTGCTTCTGCAGACGAACTTTGGGTGCGCATACAAACAATATGGAATGCTCAAACCCTTCCTCAGGCAGACATTTTGTTTAAAATCGTTTTGTTTGACTCCACTTTTACGCCGTTTTAACAGCACTTATTTTGGCACGTGGTGGCTACACAAAATACTGATTCCGATCTTTGTTATTGTTTGTTTTTTGAACATTTAATCACTAAAACGCTAAATTATAATTTAAATGTAAAAAACACGCTTTGTTTTTTATTCTTATGTTAACACTGACGTTTTTCATGTAGGGTTATGAAGTCTCTAAATTAGTGTGTTTTTTAATCAAATATTTAAACGAAAAATAATTATGTTATTTGCTGATAATTTGTTGTTTCTTAGTAAAAAAGTGAAATTATTTGAGATTATTCTAACGTATACAAAACTCATTGAAAGTCAACAATACCTAATCAAAAATATATTTTTATGGGAAAATTTATTAAAAATTTTAATATCATTAGTCATTAATAAAACTGATAGCCTTTTCTGATTTTCTTCTAAGAAATTAACAGAAAGTTCTCTTTTAGTCATTAAAAATTTCTTATTTATATTTGATTTTAAATTAAGACCAATTTAAAACTTTTGTACTCATAAATAAATTGCAGTAGAAGATTTCAGGAATTTTTTAAATTTTAGATTTATAAAGGGAATTATTTATCAATCAATGATTAAATATTATTAATTTTAGAGTTAAAAATTATTAAAATTTTGTGTTTTACAGAAAGGTTTTTCGCGATATTTTTTGCTGTTGCTGTTATTTTTCATTTATTAAAAATTATTTAATTTGTACGTGTAGGAAATATATCATGACTTTTAACATATCTGAGAACAATAGTATGAATAATTTTTCTTAATATTTGAGAAATGATCACAAAAAAAAAAAAAAATCTTAAAATAGTCACAAGTAAAAAAAAGTATTCTCAATATATTACTGAAATAAATTTGTGTTTCTCTACCATGAAAAACAAGAAAAAAAAAGTTTGAAACCCTGGCAGAAAGGATATATTTTTTGCTTTTTGAAAACAATTTCCCTTTCTGCAGCCACAGCCTGGACTTAATATTAATATAAATGAAACTGCTAAAAAAAACTGTATTTTATAAAGTAAAAAATAAAACTGTTTCGCAGATCCCAAAGCAAATTATATTTTTTCGCAACAAGTTCTTCAGTTTGAAATCTAAAATGCAGATTTTGGGAAACCGTGTTTGTTTACGAAAGAAATTTTTCAAAAAATAATTATTTTTAAATTATTAAAAAAGAAGAAGATATGAACTTTCTGAAAATAATATTAATACTTTATAATATGATTGAAAAAAACTTTTTTTTACTGATGAATATGCTTCGCTAATTAAAGTTATGAAGAAACATTCTTCTTTTATTAATAATCGTGCACGCAAATAAATCATGAGGACTTCTTTTGAAGTACTTAAGCCATATTTATTTATGAAATAATGATACTACTTGAGCGGAATTTTTATTTCATGAAAAAAATATCAGTAGCTTCTATCAGAATAAACTATCAGAATGTTTAGAAACGTACTTTTAAATTTCTTTTTTTTTTTTTTTTGTTTAATAATTCTTCTTTCCAATTATTATCCTTTAATGTTCGCCTTTAATATTAAAGAGCTTACTTAATTTTGTTTTTTAAATAATTAAAATATGAGCACGATTAATGAATAAACACTGACTTATTTATTTTGTATTAAGCTGGAAAATTGTAATAAGTAGATATACATTTATAGATGTGAAAGGAGATTCAATATAAATAAAAAAATCATATATATATACATATCGTTTTCCTACGTAATTAAGTTTTTTTTTCACCATTGTGACATTTTATAAAATGGTTACAGTTAAAAGTTCGACACTGCATTATTTATAAGCAAAGATGAATAGTAGAGTAGAAATTAGATTAAAGAGTTGAAAATGAGATAAATATGAGATGCCTTTTCTGATTTTATTCTAAGAAATAAACAGAAAATTCTCTTTTAGTTATTAAAAATATCTTATTTATATTTGATTTCGACTTTGAGGGGCCAATTAAACAACTTTTTACTCGTAAATACGTTGCAGTAAAGGATATCTTTAAAATTTTAGAATTATAACGAGAATTATTTACTAAACTAATAAACAATAACGTAACTAAATATTATTCATTTTAAAGTTCACTATGGTTAAAATTTTTTGTTTTACAGAAAGGCCTTTCATGAAATTTTGTTGTTGTACTATTTTTTATTCATTAAAAATTATTTAATTTGTACCTGTAGGAAATACATAATAATCCTTTAGCAAATCCGTGCCCGACTGCATGAAACCTACTGATTTTTCTTATTATGTGAAAAATGATTTAAAAGAAACAATCTTAAAATAGTCTCAAGTAAAAAAAAATATTCTCAATATATTACTGTAAGAATTTTGCGTTTTTCTACCACTGAGAAACAAGAAAAAAAAAGTGTCAAACCCTGGCTGAAAGGATAAGTTTTCTGCTTTTTGAAAACAATTTCTCTTTCTACAGCCAGAGCCTGGACTTAATATCAGCATAAATGAACTACTAAAAAAAAAACTGTTTATATAAAAAAAACTGTTTTGCAGATCCCAAAGCTAATTATATTTTTCGCAACAAGTTCTTCAGTCTGAAATCTAAAATGCAGATTTTGCAAAACCGGGTTTGTTTACGAAAGAAATTTCTCAAAAAAATATTTATTTTTAAGTTATTAAAAAAACCGAATATAGGAAGTTTCTGAAAATAAGTTTAACACTTTATAATATGATTGAAAATAAAACTTTTTTTTACTGTTGAATATGCTTCGCTAATCATAGTAATGAATAATTTTTTTTTCTTTCATTAGCAATCATGCACGTAAATAAATTATATCTCTTCTTTTGAAATACTTAAATCATATTTATTGTATGAAAAAATGACACTAACTGAGCAGTATTTTTGTTACATGTATAAAATACCAATAGTTTCTTTCAGAATACACTCTCAGAATTTTTAGAAACGTACTTTCAATTTTCTATTTTGTTTGATAATTCTTCTGAAAGGATATATTTTCTGCTTTTTGAAAACAATTTCTCTTTCTGCAGCCAGAGCCTGGACTTAATATTAACATAAATGAACTGCTAAAAACTGTTTTGATTAATTCAAAAAAAAAAAAATTGTTTTGCAGATCCCAAAGCTAGTTATATTTTTCGCCACAAGTCCTTCATTTTGAAAACTAAAATGTAGATTTTACAAAACTGTGTTTGTTTACGAAAGAAATGTGTCACAAAATATTTATTTTTAAGTTATTAAAAAAAAAAAAATATACGAACTTTCTAAAAATAACTTTAACACTTTATAATATGATTGAAAAAAACTTTTTTTCTGATGAATATGCTTCATTAATCAATGTAATGACGAAAATTTTGTTCTTTCATTAGTAATCATGCACGTAAATAAGTTATGATGAAATAAAAATAAGTTCTTTTGAAATACTTAAACCATGTTTATTGTATAAAATAATAACACTACATAACAGGAATTTTTATTTCATGAATACAATACCAATAGTGTCTTTCGAAATATCCTCTCAGAATGTTTAGAAATCCACTTTCAATTTTCTACTTTTTGTTTAATAATTCTTCTTTTCAATAATTATCCTTTAATGTTCGCATTTAATATTAAAGAGCTTACTTAATTTTGTTTTAAAAATAATTAAAATATAAGCATTAATGAATAAACAATAACTTATTTTATTTAGAATTAAGCAGGAAAATTTAAATAATATTAAATAAAAAAATCTATATATATATTTATCGTTACCTATGTAATTAAGTTTTTTTTAAATTTGTGGCATTTTATAAATTGGTTACAGTTAGAAGTTCAACACTGCATTATTTATAAGCAAAAATGAATAAAGAGTACAGTAGAAATTAAAGGAAAAAGAGTTGAAAATGAGATAAATATGAGATGTCTTTTCTAATTTTCTTCTAAGAAATTAATAGAAAGTTCTCTTTTAGTTATTAAAAATATCTTATTTATATTTGATTTCGACTTTGAATGGCCAATTAAACAATTTTGTACTCATAAATACATTGCAGTAAAAGATATCTTTAAATTTTTAGAAACATAATGGGAATTATTTATTAATCGGTGACTAAATATTATTAATTTGAAAGTTGACAATGATTAAAATTTTGTATTTTACAGAAATGCCTTTCGTAATATTTTTGTTGTTGTCGTTATTTTTAATTTATTAAAGATTAATTAATTTGCACGTGTAGGAAATATGTCATAATCTTTTAACGTATCAGTGCCCAATAGTATGAAACCTACTGATTTTTCTTATTATTTGAGAAATGACCTTAAAAAAATTTTTTTAAATAGTCTCAAATAAAAAATATTCCCGATGTATTAAAAAAAAAGAAATTTGTGTTTTTCTACCATGGAGAAACAAGAAAAAATGTTTCAACCGTGGTTGAAAGGATACGTTTTCTGCTTTTTGAAAACAATTTCTCTTTCTGCAACCAGAGTCTGGAAAGAGATTTCTCAAAAAAATATTTACTTTTTAGTTACTAAAAAAAAAAGGAAATATATGAACTTTCTGAAAATAACTTTAACACTTTATACATGATTGAAAAAAAAAACTTTTACTGATGAATATGCTTCGTTGATCAAAGTAATAAAGAAATTTTTTCTTTCATTAGTTATCATGCAAGTAAATAAATTATGATCTCTTCTTTTGAAATGCTTAAATCATATTTATTGCATGAAATAAAGACACTACATGAGCAGTATTTTTACTCCATAAACAAAATACCAGTTGTTCCTTTCAGAATATACTCTCAGAATGTTTAGAAATGCACTTTCAATTTTCTATTTCGTTTGATAATTCTTCTTTTCAATAATTATCCTTTAATGTTGACATTTAATATTAAAGAGCTTACTTAATTTCGTATTTTAAATAGTTAAAATATGAGCACGATTAATGAATAAACAATATTTTTTTTTTGTATTAATCAAAAAAATTTAAATAAGTAGAAATACATTTAATAGATATGAAAGAAGATTCTAAATTAATAAAAAAAATGTGTATATTTATCGTTAAAAAAATATATGTATATTTATCGTTACCTACGTAATTTTTTAGCATTGTGACATTTTATAAATTGGTTACAGTTAAAAGTTCGACAATGAATTATTTATAAGTAAAGATGAATAAATAGTAGAGTAAAAAGAGTTGCAAATGAGATAAATATGAGATGTCTTTTCTAATTTTCTTCTAAGAAATGAACAGAAAGTTCTCTTTTAATTATTAAAAATTATTTATTTATATTTGATTTTGGCATTGAGTGGCCAGTTAAATAAATTTGTACTCATAAATACGTTTCTGTAAAAGATATCTTTAAAATTTTAGAATTATAACGGGAATTATTTATTAATCAATGACTAACTATTATTATATTTAAAGTTCAGAATGATCAACATTTTGTGTTTTATAGAAAGGTCTTCGTGATATATTTGTTGTTGTAATAATTTAATCATTAAAAATTATTTCATTTGTACGTGTAGGAAATATATCATAATCTTTTAACATATTCGTGCCCAATAGTATGAAAGCCACTGAATTTCCTTATTATTTGAGAAATGATCTCCAAAAAACTATCTCAAAATAATCTGAAGTAAAAAGTATTTTCGATATATTAAAAGAAAGAAATTTGAGTTTTTCTACCACGGAGAAACAAGAAAAAAAAAGTTTCAAACCATGGCTGAAAGGATATATTTTCTGCTTTTTAAAAACAATTTCTCTTTCTGCAGCCAGAGCCTGGACTTAATATTAACATAAATGAACTGCTAAAAAAAACTGTTTATATCAAGAAAAAAAAATATTTTGCAGATCCCAAAGCTAATTATAATTTTCGCAGCAAGTTCTTCAGTTTGAAATCTAAAATGTAGATTTTGCAAACCATGTCTGTTTACGAAAGAAATTTCTCAAAAAAATATTTATTTTTAAGTTATTAAAAAACAAAATATACGAACTTTCTAAAAAAACTTTTAACACTTTACCATATGATTGAAAAAAAAAATTCTTTTTACTGATGAATATGCTTCATTAATCAAAGTAATAAAGAAAAAATTTTCTTTCATTAGTAATCATGCGCGTAAATAAATTAAAATATCTTCTTTTCAAATACTTAAATCATGTTTATTGTATGAAATAATGGCACGACTATTGAAATATAAGTAAAGCATTGTATTGCTTAACTATTA
Source organism: Caerostris darwini (assembly GCA_021605075.1). NCBI lineage: Eukaryota > Metazoa > Arthropoda > Arachnida > Araneae > Araneidae > Caerostris > Caerostris darwini. The sequence goes on along the minus strand of BPLQ01009096.1, from coordinate 178,869 downwards.
TATTAATATGTTATTCTGTAATAAATATGAAATTAAACTTTTACATGGGCTTTGATTTTATAACCTATTGTTTCTAGTAATATATAGGAATATTTTCTACAAGTATTGAAACTGAACATATAATTTTATCAAATCATCAAAAAAAATCAAATTATGTCGTTTATTCCTCAATAGACTTAGTCAAGCATGATTGAATTAATACTGATTTTATTTTTTATTAAATTTCATAGGACAATATATGCTAAAATATCTTTTGTACATCGAAGTTTTCAGGCTATACGAATGTAAATCTCCTAACAGCCCATCAATGAGAATGGAAAAAGGATGCCTGCCAAAAACATTTTTAGGTTTAATTATCTGACTCTTGCTTGTAATATGACGAAGTCCAAAAAAAAAAAACCTGCCACAAAGAAACCTGCTGTCCATGCGAGACGCCTGCTTGCCCCACCACAATTTCCCTGCAGTCACTTTATTTCTAAAAGTAACGAATATAACACACACCGCCAATAGATTCATACTTAAGATCTCTTTCTCACTATTTTTCTAACTTCTTTCTAACTAATAACATTCAATTATTTAAGAAGTCTAAAAGACATAAAACTAAAAGTCCTCTACAGTCTTAAATAGCTACTTTATTATAGAGTCTTAAATAGTTAATTAAATGCATTGTCTTGCATAGCTATTTAATTCCAGTCCTAAACAACTACTTAACTACTGAGAGCTAAATTATTATGCCTTGAAAGAATTCTTTGATTAGAATTTTATATAACTACTTCAAAACAAAATATGCATTATTCCTATAAGTATGATTTTCTTAACATGGATGTTGCTGTGGTAACAAAATCATTATAGAAAAATGCAACCAATGTTTCTTAAATGACAATTAAAAGACAAGAAAAAAAATATTGGGATATTAATTAAACAAAGCATGGACACTGATTTGTTAAACATCTAATACAGAGTACTTCAAAAGTTCAATACGAATGTAAAAACCAACTATGTGTCGAGGCGACATACAATTTATAGATTATTATTCACTGGAATTTTGTGTGACACGAAAAAATAATATTAGTCGTTAAAAATCTTGACGATAGAGATTGCTACTACAGATAATTCCATAAAGTAATATCTGAATATGTCTCACACAATGCAACTTCATTATGAACATTTTTAATAAGCAAAAATAATTAGGGTGTATGATGTTATTATAATTAAAAAATGAAATGTCAAACATACGTGCAACTTCAGTTTGAAAAACCCTCTGAATGACATTGCGAAAATATCCGTATAAAAACCAACTTGTTCAGCAACTCCTACCAGGCAATATACCAAATCGCGAGAAATATGTCACTTCACTATTTAGCATTTTAGGGATGAATCAGGTCCATTTCTGGATAAATTTATGCATTTTGTTTTCTAGCAATCCTTAAAAGTACGCCGAAGTATTTTTGCAGTTAATCTGTCTTGTGGATTTACAGCCTTGTTGATCCTCTGTTTGTTAACACTACGACCTATATATATATTTTTTTAATCGCAATTTACTTTAGCATCAAACTATCCTGCATAGCCGATTAGACTATATTCAAGTTAGTACATTTTATTTGTTTAATTTAGGTGTTAACAGATAAACATTGTTTTCTTTAAATATGCTTCGCACTTGTGACACAGTTGTTTGGGAAGATTCATTTAGGTTTGCGCTCTACGGTCATTTTCTGCACGCTTTAAGTTAATAAGACGGGAATTTATAGTTTAACGTGGATTCCGAACCACAAACAAACTATAATGCCATCGCCAGGATTTGAATTGAAGCCTATGGTACCAATATTTGGGAAGAAGATAAAAGTCTAAATACCAAGGGAAATTCGCTCTATAAATCAAGAGTTTATTTAAAGAATATTGGTTGTGCGTATTGCAACAACTATCTAAATACCTGTTAGTAATTTTGTTGGGTTTTAGTAGCATGACACTTAAATGTTTTTTCCTCTACTTCGGGGCGAAACCCTTATCGGCTAGGATCCCTCAAGGAAGACAGTAAAACCCAGCCTTGTTATAAGAGTTGTCTGGAGAGAAGTTCATAAAAGAAGGAGCAGGGTAGCTTGCCAAATGTGTAAAATCCATAAAAGTACCTGATGAACACAGGACACAGTCAGGAATATTGGCCTCACAGATACGGCAAAGGTGTACTAAAGTCATGTCTAGTCAAAAGTCTAAAATTTTCAGCAACTGATCGAGGAAAGTCCATAATGAGGGGCGGGACAGCAATAATGGAGTTCAGACCTTACCCATCCTAATTTCAACACGCTCTTTTGGAGGGACATTTGCAATCTATTTTTTATCACACCACAGATTTGCTGGAAAATATGGCTGTTGCAGTTTGAGTCCATTATTTGCAAGGATATCAGTTTTTTCATTTGGAATGTTGCAACGGCTAGAAGAACAGTTTTACGCCAGTAGGAATTGCTTGGAACGCCTTGTGGTAACCGAACGAGACGATCTCGTCACTTCATCCAAATTGTGATTATACTTGTTATTGACACTTAAATGTAGGACAGTTACCATGGAAAAGTCCTAGGAAAGGCTTACCCACATTCCTACTGTCCCCCATTTAAGAGATACAATGTTGTTAGACAAACAAAAAGTTACTTGTTCATAGATCAGCAGATGAAGTGCATGATGTGAAAAAAAATATTTAAATCTATAAATTTAAATAATAAAAGTTATTTTTCTTTCTTTTCTACTACTTCTCTAGTACTGTGTACTTTTTATATTTTCATTAAGAATAATATAAGCATAATATCCAACTACTCTAATTATCAAATAGCCCCGAACTGAACTTATATTATTTTTCTTTGACCTATATCTGTTATTATCGCTTCACTAGTTGTTAACCTTAAGTTTCCCTTTTAGACAATATCAGTTTCTGTGAAATATTACGGAAACATAAAACTGTCTTCTTTTTATAACTTTCAGATAGTTTTGAAAGTTATTGTATTTTCTTTTCAAGAAGCTGATATTTATATACTTTTCTACAATTTTCATGGATGAATGAATCATATTTTTTGATAGCAGTGAAAACGTTTCTTTTTAAGAGAACTTTTCCTTTATTGCTTATCGATTTTTCGATGTAGTTTAAGTCCATCATCGAAATATTATGTGGACAAGATCTTTTCTATGATGTCTTACTCTGATTGAAGTAGATACGACTTCATCGTCTTTATTCTTATCATGACTTTTTGGAAAAAGTAAAAGAAAATTAACATGCGAAGGAAAATGGAAATACGAAACGCGAAGTTATTATATGCAATTTGTTTAAAATATGTCTAATTTTGAAATAAGTAATTACATCATATTTTAGAAAAAATTAAAGTTCGACTTTAAGAAGGGCATCGTAGTAGCAGTGATGTGTTCAAAAACTTGAAAATTTCTTTTTTATTTAAAAAGTTTCTCTAAATTTTTCTTTAATTTCGCTAATGTGTTACATTCGATAGTAAAATAAAAAAAATGAAAAAGAAAGATAATAATCATCTTTATAATCCAAAGAGGCTGATAAAACTGGGCATAAGAGGAGTTCCCACTTTTTTCTTTAAAAAAAGAACGAAAAAAATTGATGATAAAGCAGTTTAATAAGGTTTATGATCACTTATAATAGCCAAGCAAGCTGAGCATACTGTAAGATGAGTTCACATTTTAATAAAAAACAAATGGAATAAAAAAGTAACTCTGCAGTTTAATAAGGTTTATGGCCACCAGTGGTAGCCAAGCAGGTTTGCACAAAGATTCCCCATACTTGAGATTGGAGATGAGTTGTTGATTTTCAATATTTCCAAACTAGGTCCACAAGTTGTCTCCTGAACATATCCCACATATATTTGATAGGATTCAGATCAGGTGAGTAAGTAGGCTACAGCTTGTGCTGGATATTTACCATTCCAAGAAAGTTATCGATCAAGCCAGCACAGTTAAAAATCGTGTTTCTGGGTGAAAGAGTGTTCCATGCTCTCTCCATATCGTTATCCGACAAGAAGCAATGTTCAGACTAAAGCATAATTCGTCACTGAATTAACCCAATGTTCGAAATTCCTGTGCTGATGTTCCAAACTTCAATGTAAAAGGAGGGCATTTAAGCAGGACGTAAAAGGAATGCAAACATCTAGTCGCCTGGAATAACAACCTGATTGAATTTCCTGTACACAGTCGTCTGCAAAGACATACTGCGGTGTGAATGCTGAACCAATTCTCTGGCCCAACTGTCTGCCTGACATCGTGCAATTGTTGCCAGATATAGGTTTTGGAGAACAATTGTGACTCTTAGCAGGTAGGGTACGGGTCGTCGATTAACATCTCCTGCACTTTTAAACCTTTGGTATAGTCTTGAGATCCCTCACTGAAGAATAGTCTGATATACGTTTGTTTGTGGATGCCGGTATTCCATCATTTCAACACATCTTCCTTTCACAAACATGTCCAAATAGAGTCATTCATCCTTTTTGATCGTTAACAACAATGCTACACACATCAATTGTACGAAATCCATTAGAATCGTGCATGATGACGTCAACTGAAATGATTTACATAAAGATGTTTAACCTTCAATAAATGGTTTCGAACAATTGTACCGATATATTTTTACAGGTTTTACGAATTATTCTTAACTTTGGGGCATCAATGTATTGTTGTTGTTTCTTATCCCACTTGTTAGACATCTAGACCAACCCCACGAACCTATATGGACTCAGGATTGAAGGGAAAAGGTCACAGCTTCTGTTGTGATTGAGCACCCGTAGGTAGAAATCTGACATATGAGACCAGGACCTACGGCTTAAAGGGGATTCCGAACCACTACAAACATCCATGGCACCGCCGGGACTCGAATGCGAAACCTGCGGCACCGAGCGCTAGTCACTCTGCCATTCAGGCTCCATTGTATATTACTTGTACCTTCTCGGACATCATATGCCCCTTATGTCTACTACGAACAGATTTCTCACAGGCAATGAAAGGAAGACTTCTAAATTTTAGTGCCCTGCTTCTGTGTTTTATATGGGAAGAAACCTGGAAAACTCCCATCTGACAACTTCAATGTCAATACGATGAGCTGTCTAAATCATCATGATATCATATGAAAGAAGTAACTGAAATGATTCTGTCACAGAATTTTGCGGCTTTCTGGCCAATCGGGTAGCGCTCTGGCCTTTGGTTCCACAGGCTCAAGGTTCGAATCCTGGCGGTGGCATGGATGTTTGTTAGTGGTTCGGAATCCACGTTAAACAGTAGGTCCCAGTCTAATTAACGCAAAGTGCACAGAAATTGACCGTAGAGCGACAAACAAAACTAAACTAAGCCACAGAATCCTATTTATATTTTCGAAAATATTTTGTCAAATATCAATGATTTTAACTTACAATTAATCATTAGCTAGAATATCAAAATTATTTATAAAAAAAAATAAGCACATTTGTTGATTTATGTGTTACGTTTGTGGCTTAGTATTTACAATTTGGAAACGCATCAACAATTCTCAGTAGGAAAAAGCAATGCCATCTATTTCAGGGATTATAAATAAACAAACGTTACATTATTAAGAATAAATCCTTGTTTATTATTTCGCTCTGAATCTTAAAGAAATGCAGCAGTAAAACCATTCCCAAGCTTAACAATTAATCATGGCACACTGCAGATATCCCAAGATTCAATTCCTTGCTGGGGTTTAAAAGGAAATTGTCTTTCTTTTACTTTGACAGCATTATATTCCGGATAATATATTACCCCCATTTCATGAAGATATTTGTCATCTTCTGAACTAAATCATTTTTTCCTCTTATATTAATATTTAACGTATGACACTGTGTCACTACGAAGAAAACGCGGTCCAATAAAGTGAAGTAACTAAAGTGTTTTATAGAATAGTTTAGCTCATGGGATGTAGCTAAACTTTTATGAGAGAATTTAACTTAATAATAATATATGAGAAATTTTGATTTAATAAATCCTAAAATTCACCAGGGATTTATGCAAAATACATAAGCAATATGAAGTAACAAAGATGAAATATTATCGGCAATGTATTTTGGCTTTCAAAAATGTTGCTTTCGTACTTCATAGTGCTTAATAAACCTATGAAATTTAATCTATGCAATGATATATTAATTTTTCTTCTCACTTTTATTATAAATTGATTAAAGCAAACATGACTATTCAGCTATTTAATTTTAAATAGCTATGAAATAATTGTTATAACTATCTAAATAACTGTTATAACTATTTAAATAACTATTATAACTATCTAATTAGCTGTTATAACTCTCTAAATAACTGTTATTTATTTAAATATAACGGTTACGCTTAGTTTTAGTTTCTAGCGCTCGGTGTCACAGGCTGTGGGTTCAACTCCTACCGATCTGAATGTCTGTAGTGGTTCAAAATCCACTTTAAATCATATGTCCCGGTTTAATATGACTTAAGGCTCGTTCCCACCGAGGCGAGAGACGTGAAGATTCAAGAGGCAAGCGACAAAATTTTTTCGACCCCTTCACAGCGAAACGTCAGAAATAGCATTACGCCTAGTGAAAAACCGCTTCGAGTTGAAAGTTGGGCAACTCCAAGCGGCGGACTGCAAACCGGTTTCAGGCGACCGGGGTGAGGCTAGTGATTGGCCAAATTTTTTCGCTTGCATCTTCTCGCCTTGGTGTGCACGAGCCTTTAGAGCGTTGAGCGTAGGATTGTAAACTTACTCCGTGAAAACAACTCATGTTTCGGAATCTGCCAACAGGCAGACGGCCGTGTCCACCATGGGGCTGTTGTGACATTGAAGAAGAAAAAGGATGACATTTATCAATAACAACGAAGTCATAATAGTCTCTAAACAAGTGTTGCGAGTAGTCCACGACAAGAGGTTTGGTTTATTGCTGTACAGTCATTTTTTTGCTGACTTTAGGGTTATTAAACCGGGACCTACCGTTTAATTTGGATTCCGAACTACTACCTACACATCCATGCCACTGCTAAGATTCGAACTTGAAGCTTGTGTTACCAAAGGCCAGAACGCTAATCAATTGGCCCCCACGACAAGAAAAAAAGATACTGTCATCTTGGGGTTGGTGACATATTTTAAAAGTAGACATTTGTTGAATTCTCATGGTACTGTATGGGGAAAGTAATGACTTTTATGATAGGTTTTACGAATATAATTAAATTTTACGATTTTCAAAAAAAAAAAAAAAAAAAAAAATGTTTTGTTTATAATCTTTATCAAAATCGTGGGTAAACATTTTCTACAGTCGAACAACATGTTTTTAGTCTGAGAAAAACCATCTTTTTGGTAGAGTAACCGAAATCTTTTATTTAGCTAGCGTTTCTGAAAACAATGAACCGACCTTATTCCTTGATCTTGAAAGTATTTCTCGCAAACACACAAGGCCGGTTTCTCTGTCCACTCATTAGTGGACATATTTCCGGCAACTCCTGGGGGACCACGGAGCCACTAATCGACCCACTTACGGTCCTTCCGCAAGGACAAAAAACAGTATCCACGTGTTTCGGTTTGCAGAAGAGACTGTTGCGCGGATCAATACATATTCAGGGAAAAGACCAAAGAGAAAGTCTTCGTATAAGTGTGCATAAATACGAAGCACTAAAAACAAAATTAAACAAATTTCATCACCGCGTATTGAGAAAGTAGAATTTCTGCATTATAATACTGTTTAAAGTATACTGTTTTATTACTATATACTGTTTAAAGTATACTGTTTTATTAGTATACTGTTTTATTACTATATACTGTTTAAAGTATACTGTTTTATTAGTATACTGTTTAACGTATATTGTTTCATTAGTATACTGTTTAAAGTATATTGTTTTATTAGTATATTGTTTAAATAAATTATTATTGTGCCCAAAAAGTAAGACCAATTAGTTTTTTTTTTCAAAAACTCTGTATTTATTCTTCCGAAATTATTTCATTGCTTTCAAAGTAATCCTCTCCGGACACAATGCAATTAAGCCAACTTATTTAACAATCCTCAATGCATGCTAAAAAGTCATCGGCAGGTATGGCCTTCAAAGCGCGCGACGATTCACGTTGAATCTCCTCAATCGACTCACTCAAAACGGTGTCACTGGAGTGGTCTTACATTCGAAGCGTGCGGTGATTCACGTTAAATCTCTGAAATAGACTCAAAACGGTGTCCCTGGAATGGTGTTTTTAAGTTTACGGAATAGCCAGAAGTCGCACGGTATGAATATGGTGGTTATGGAACGACAGGCGATACAGTCACGAAGAATCAATGCAGTGTGAGCTGGCACATTCAGTGTTTTCGATACCAATCTAGATTTGAAGCGTTTGAGGCCCAAAAAGGAATTGACAGATCCTTTTGAAATTCCCAACATCATCAGCAAGGTCTCTAATTGTAAATCCACGGTTTGCAAGCACCAAATATTTAATTTTTTGGACATGAGCTTCGTCGGTTGGGGTTGATGGTCAACCAGAGGGCTCTTCGTCTTCTCTGCCTTCTTTGAACTGTTTATACCACTTCTAAACATTTCTTTCCGATATAGAAATGCTCCCCGAAGGCCTTCTGCAACATTCGGTTTGCAAGCTGCGCTGAGTATCTGTTTCGCGGATCAATACATATTCAAAGAGTAGCCAAACACGAGAAATTCTTCGTATAACTGCTCATAAATATGAAGCATTAAGAATAAAATTAAACAATTTCATCACCGCAATTTGAGAAATTAGTATTACTGTTTGAATATGCTATTTATTATTTTTTTACGCAATTTTTTTTTCAAAGACTATTAATTTTTTTTTTATTTTGTGCGTTACCAAAAACGCTAATTAATTCCCATTTAGTTTTTTAATTAAATTATCTGAAAAAGATGGATAGCGAATTACCATAAGAATAGGGACTAGATTTAACAAGGGAATAGTAATTAATTGAATTAATTCATTAACGTTGTAATTTAATGCATGGAGCTTTTGTAATTCGTAATTAGTACTTTATTTTTTAATTATTTATTGCTAATTTTTTATTCATTTTTTAAAATTTAGATTTAAAGTATTTCTTTTTATGTTTATCAGTTCTTTTATGTGTTTTGCTGATAGGAATTGCCAATCTATTGAACTGATAATTCAATTAAAAATATGGAAAAAATTATTTGTAAATGTGGAAATTTTTTTAATTTAGGTTTTTTTTTAAATAATTAGATTAGATTTGCTTCTTCTACATTTGTGTATGCTGGAAAAAGAATATGCAAGAATGCACTAATTCTAAAATATTACTAATTCTTATTATTATGAACTTTTAATGTGCACAAAAATATCACAAAAATATGAAAGAAATAGAATCAGGTCCTGAAAATATAATAAAAATATTTTCAGGATCTCTTAGTAAAGGATCTTGGGATCTTGTATGCATGAGTCCGGAAGATATTTTAGGAGAGTGTCAGAGTTGAAAGATTTTCCGGGTAAATTATTTTCTGGAAACATTATATGGAAAGAATTTCCCCCACTTTTAGGAAACAAAACTTTTAAATAACAAAATTAGTCGTATTAAAATTAAATTATTCTGGCTAAAAGATCAGAATTTAAAGATATATTTTCTTTTAATCAGATGCATGTTGAACACTAATACTTTTGCTTTTATAAAAATCAATGTTTTACTAAAACCATTTAATCTAAACAAAATACCTGTTTACAGACACATTTACTTTTTAAAAGATTATTACTTATTGATTAATTTTATTTTAGAGACGCATTTTTTAAAGTTTATTCATTAGTGTTTGACTTTTATGTAGTATAAAATTACTCATTAAAATATGTTATTTGCAATGTAAAAACAAGCTTTTGATACTTCAAAGTTATAATATTTTATAATAAATAGTTTCAAGCAAATTTTAATATTTAAAAAAAAATTTTAACGAAAGTCTATTTAAACATATGTGTTTTGCTATTTCTGAAAGAGTTAAATTATCATTTAAACTATTTACATTAACTGACACAAAATAATTGAAATATAAAAATTTCTAATCCATAGTCGACGCTTGTTAAACATCTCTCATAATTTACCATCAATGTAATAATGATTGAAATAATGATACAATAGTAATGAACAAGATTTCTAATACAGTGATCATTAAAGTGTTCTAAATAACGTTGTTAATGGTTTGTGATGCTTTCAAGTTTTGATGCCATACTTCACACCAGGCGGCAAAGTTTGCACACGAGATTTGCGATATTTCTCTAGATCGATTGACTGCATCTTTTGATTAATGCAACAACTCAACTTGTGAGTGGTTCGCAAAGTTATTCAGATTCAGCGGAAGTACATAAGTATGCACTCAACAAGTACTCGAGGTCAAGCTCTTTTTTTTTTTCCTCCAATTTTTTTATTTAGTATTTGGAGATGCTTCACATTAATTAAGTTCATTGATGAGTTATGTTTGTTAACGTATTTTAATTAAAATGCTATTGTGAAAGATGTTTGATGTTTTGTGGAATGTACAAAAAACAAGTAATATAAAAAATAAAATTCTTTTAAAGTCAATTTCTACTTTTTTTTTCACTAGAATTTTTAAAAATTTTTTTTCACTAAAATGCAGAAAGTCCCTTATAAATAATTTTCATTCGTTTTTTTAAGTTAGAAAAATTTTCTCTCTCTCTCACACACACATTTTCTCTCTCTCAAGTACACACTTTCCATCTCTCTCACTAATTTATTCACATGTTTCATTTTCCATTTTGTTCCCTCCTTCACTCAGACTAGAACCCAAAATGAAAAAAGAATTTTTTTTCCAGCGATCTACACGCTTCACCACTGACGGTATTTATTTCTAAATTTATATCCTGCTAAATATCTTATATAAGAGAAATTTTTTTCACCCATATAAAACCAAAATTAATTAATTAAATTTAAATAAGGAATTAATATTTGAAAAAACTGTATTAACATCAAGTACCATCCTCTACAAGTTTAAAAAAAGGCATTTGAACTTAAGTGGATGAATAAAAAGTATATTATTAACGATTGAAAATTTGAACAAGATATATATAGGGAGAGTGTGAGCTAATAGAAGGAATTTAAGAATGAATGACAAAGAAAGGTTTTCATTTTAAATTGAAATTTTCTTCTTACGTCTGACGTCATCTATTGGTAGATACATGCAACTTAAATAAAAAAAAAACTAAAATTAATTAATTAAATTTAAGTACTGAATTTATATTTGAAAAAACTGTATTAACATCAAGCGCCATCCACTACAGGTTCAAAAAAAAAACGTATTTGAACTTGAGTGGATGAATAAAAAGTATTTTATGAACGATTGAAAACTTGAATAAGATATATATATAGGAAGAGGGTGAGCTAATAGAAGGAATTGAAAAAGAAAAGGGACAACCTTAAAAACCTCCATTGGTTATTCGATGTCAGGGCAAATTAGAAACACGACGATAAGCTTAATGAATTGTATTTTAATTTTTTAGAATGGATTATTTTTTATATTATTTTAATTAAATTAAATATTTAGTAAATTATTTATCCTTAGTATCAAACATGTAATGTATCTCTTTGCTTTAAATTAATATTTTTTTTTGTTCCAATGCAGCTGGCTAACACTTAGGCAGCTTGGTCTTGGATGCCTTAAGGCAAGCGCTGCACAGACGTTACTCACTTTGCATTACCCAGAGGGCGCGTGTAATTGAAGATAAGCCGCGGGCGCAGAGTAACAATGCCCCCGCAACGCTCTACGATCATATTAGGACCGGGACCTACAGTTTAAAGTGGATTCCGAACCACTACACACATCCATGGCACCGCCGGGACTCGAACCCGAAACCTGTGGTACCGAGCGCCAGAGTGCTAGCCACTCGGCCATTCAGGCCCGCTTTAAATTAATATAAGATGTACTATAATATCCATACAATAAGCTTACAAAATTAATAACCTTAATGTTCCAGTGCTGTCTTTTTTGCATATATAGTATAAGTACTTTGATTATGCCAGAGATTATGCAAAGTTTAAATACAAGTAATCGTAGTTTCATTATTCTTAAAACATTAATGAGATCTAAAGTAATAACACTGAAAATGAAGCTTCGAGTGTATAAAATTATAATCAGACCAACTGTTATTTATGAGTCAGGGACCTGGAAATTACCTCAAAAAAGGGAGAAGCTGTCGATATCCTGGGAGAGGAAGATCTTAAGATCTATATATGGACCTATTAGGGAGAGCTGATGTTTGGAAGAAGCGTTACAAACATGAATTTGCAAAATTGTTTGGAGAAAAGGATATCATAAACTATATAAAGTCAAAGAGAATTCAATGGCTACTACTACACCACATCACATCACTGTGCCTAGAGCTGAGTTGACCCTATACAATTTGGGAATGATGTGGGTGAGAAGTCTGACTGGGATATGTGATGCTCAACTGTCATATGAGACCGAGACCTACTGCTCCTACTTCCGAATCACTACAAACATCCATGGGACCGCCGGGCCTAGAACCCGAAACTTGGGGCACCAGAGCCAGAGCGCTAGACAATCCGGCCGTTCAGTCCCGAATTCAATTGCTAGGACACATAGAGAGAATAGTGGTAAGCAGAGGCACAAAGATGATTTTCAAGGGGAAGTCCAAGGCCAAAGAAAAACGGAAGGCCAAAAAAAAGGGATGGATTGATGAAGTGGAAAAGGATCTGAAGAATCTAAAGGCCACAAATTGAAAAACCACGACTTTGGACTCGTATTGTTAGGAGGCTAGTCAGTTAGTTAGTATAAGAACTTAATAATAAAACAGAGTGGTTTGATAAAAAAAACCAACAGATTTTTGAAGGGGTTGTCAAGTAAAGAAAGAAGGATTCCCCTATTTCTGATCATTCGTAAAAGCAGTATTTCATATATAATTTCGCGTAAGTATAACTTTATGAGGCGATAACGTTAGTGCAAAAACCAATTCATTAAAAACCCGACAAGAATGCTTTTCAAGTGCATTTCATCTGCAAAGTTATTGGAATAAATGTATTCAAAATAATAACCCCCTTTTACGTGATAGATGGGTCCAACGAAAAACGCTTAAATTGAATTCTCGTAAGTTGATTTGGTTTGTCGCTCTATGGTCCTTTTGTGCACACCTTAGGATAATTAGACCATACCCTACATTTTAACGTGGATTCTGGACCACTTACAAACATCTATGTCACGTCAGGGAAAGAACCTGAAGCACCAAAGGCCCGAACGCTAGTCAATTGGCCATCAGACCGCTCTCGTAAGTAGGAGTAAAACTTTTCATGCAAATACATATTAAATGTGTTTAACTGGGAACTATCTTCCAGATATTTGAATAGTAAAAACACTAGGTTAGAAAAAATATTTAATAAAATTATACATACATTCCGTTTAATAATGCACTTGCAAAAAAAATTGAGAACTACATACAATTGGAACAATGTAAGTCGGCGAACATATAAGTATGATTTTTAAGTAAAAGAATATTATGAATATTTCACTTTAACTTATAATATAAAATAGTGATTTTTCTTCTTCTTCAATGGTGCAACAGCCCCATGGTGGGCCAAGGTCGTCTGCCCACTGGCGGATAATATAGTGATTCGAAGACAAAAAATATAAACTGTATTTTTTTTCCGATTTTCCATACTCAGAAGCGAATTTAAACATATTTCTACTAGTTCAAAACTGAATCGTTCAAAGATCCAAGTCTTTGAACTTGTAGTAAAATTGATATGGCAATTATAATGCAATTATTATATCTAGGCTGTAGAATTTACGACACTTTCATAATTGCAGTTGACTTCCTTTTGAACTGTAAATTTAAAAACATTTTTTGGTTTTTAAAAATACTAATAATCTATTCATTTCAGCAATGAAAAAAAACCTGTTTTATGTGAAATAAAATATTGATGTTATGAATGTATAATGTTGTTATGACAGTTATAATGCAATCATTATATCTAGATTGCAGGAATTATGACAAATTCATAATTGCAGTTGACTTCCCTTTGAATTGTAAATTTAAAAACACTTTTAGTTTTAAAAAATGCGAATAACATATTCATTTCATCAATGAAAAAGGTCCTGTTTCATGTGAAATAAAATATGAATGTAAAATTAGAAATTCTTCTGCTCATTAACAATCTATAACTAAGCATTTTTGCAACTTCTTCTATCATCTTAAATGAGACCCTTTACATAGCAGCTCTCATCTTTTGCATAGTATATAATGATGTATCAAACATGGCTGTTTAATGAGGATTGACTTGGATTTTATTTTTTAAACTTGATTAAATATATGATTTTGTTTTTCTAATAACTGGGAATAAAGCTTCACGTTTGAAAAAAGAACCAGCTTTTGATACATTAGGCACAAATCTTTCTTTTTATGGTAAGTAGTATGCTAATAACTATTGCAATTATCGTTGGTCATTGCTAATTATCTCATGTTAGAGAAGTGATTAACACATAAAGAAGAGAATGGGTTGCTTTTCATTATGTTAATTACACCTTATCTAAGCTGAACGTTCCTTTATTTAATAAAGGATCTGCTTAATTGCTGCTCACTTCAGAAAATTACTTTCCAAATGTGAGTTCCTTCCATTTTAGATTCCGTGTAAATTTCTGGGAGAATAGATTGATTTAAGAATCAATGTAATGCTTAAATTTAAAATTAAAGAGAACAATTTGAGGTTTTTTTTTTTTTTTTAAATTTAATTTATATAAAAAGCCAATTTACTTTACTTTTACAATTAATTCTGAAAAATGTCTTTTCATTTAATTTAAATTTTCATTAATATTCATGATGATTCTTTTAATTTTGGATAAAAGGGTTTTTTTTTTTTTTTTTTTTACATTTTTAACTTTTATTTTTAGAAACATGGCTAGTTTTAAAAATTTGTCATTTTTACGATGAATAAATATGTTTCTAATGCACATTTAAAGTATATTAACAAAAATAATTCAAAATAATTAATTTCAATAACTTTACAAATTAACTTTATTCTTACAAAATAATTTATTTAATAATTATAAATAATTAATTTAATTATAAACAATTTATTTAAGTTTTTAATAACTTTAATTTAAAGTTATTAATTTTTAGTAACTTTATTTATTGCATCCCACTTAAAGAAAACTTACTTAAATTAAACCAAGTTGAAATAATTTATTATAAAAATTTATATTATTTTTTATTATTTATAATTTTATTATTTATTATTTTCCTTTTTATCATTTAGCCTATATCGTGTAGCCAATTCCTTCAACAACAATGATTTAAAGTTAACATTTTTTTTATTTACAGTGCTATTTGTATTTATTTAATATTTAATATTTTTATGAAAGAAAGATGAATAAATATATATTTGAAAATAGAAAAATAGCTTAGATATTCTTAAGTAGTTTTAAAAATATGGAAAAAAATGTGTTCGTATATTTTTAAACTTTTGAATACTTAAAATTAATTTTTAAACATTGTAGAACTAAAATATTTTGGAAACTTAAAAACTTCATAAACTTAAACCTAATACAAAATACATATTGAATATTTTCGATTAATTTATTCATCACTTTATTTATTTAATATTTTTATGAAGGAAAGATGGATAAATATTCATTTGTTAATAAAAAAATCGATCCTTCCTAAAAATATTAAATATTAAATAAATACAAATAGCATTGTAAATAAGAAACCTTCAACAGTTTAGTTAAATAGCTTCTTAGTTATTAGCTTCTTTAGTTAAATTATATTTAAACAGTTAGTTTCAAAATATTTTGGTCATATAATGTCTAAAATTTAATTTTAAATATTCATTATTTTTAAATATTCATTATTTTTTTAAATATTCATTATTAAGTTATTTTTCTATTATCAAATAATATTTATTCATCTTTCTTTCATAAAAATATTAAGTATTAAATATATGCAAATAGCAATGTAAATAAGAAGTATTCAATTCTAAGTTTAAATTATTGTAAATGTTGAAAATAAAATAGGTATGCAGACAATGCATGCATGTCAATACGAAAACTTCAAAGATAAACTTTATAGTTTTAAAATTATGAAAAAAATGTGTTTGTTTATTTTTAAACTTTTGAATAATCAAATTTAATTTTTAGACATTGTAGAACTAAAATATTTTGGAAACTTAAAAACCTCTTAAACCTCATAAATTTTAACCTCATAGAAAATAAATTTTATAATCATCATCATCAATCAATCATTCAATCATCATCAATCTCATACAAATAAATTTTTTCGATTAATTTATTCATCACTATTATATTCTATTTAAACAATTTATTTTCTATGAGGTTTAAGAGGTTTTTTTAATTTCAAAAATATTTTAGTTATATCTTCTCTTCTTCATTGGCGCAACAGCCCCATGGTCCACCAAGGATGATTGCCTACTGGCAGATTTCGAGACAGTAGACACATTTTTACGGGGTAGGGTTGTCAGACCTGCGCCTAAAGCTCTGCAGTCTTATTACACCGGGACCTACGGTTTAAAGTGGATTCCAAACTACTACAAACAACCATGACGCCGCCGGGACTCGAACCCGAAACCCGTAGCACCGAGAGTCAGAGCGCTTGTCACTTGGACATCAGACAGGCTCCATTTTAGTTATATAATGTCAAAATTAATTTTTAGACATATTAAGTAGTAGACATAAGATTAAGTAGTTTATTTTTAGACATAAGATTAAGTAGTATTAAAAATATGAAAAAAAAAATGTGTTTGCATATTTTGAAACCTTTGAATACTTTAATTTTAAGTATTCAAGGGTTTAAAAATATGCAAATACATTTTTTTCATATTTTTAATACTACTTAAGAATTTCTAAAGTATTTCCCTAGTATCAAATAAATATTTATTCATCTTTACTTCATAAAAAAAAATACATATTAAATAAATACAAACAGCAATGTAAATAAGAAACATTCACCCCAAAATTTAAATTCTTATAAACGAAAGTTTAAAATTAAATAGGCATGCAGATATGTCAGTACAGAAACTTCCTTTACGTGAATAAAATTTATCTTAACTATTTTATTAATGAATATAAGTTTAGAAAACATCTAGATAGCTTATAATAAAAACCGGCAAAAATAAACTTCACCGAGGATGATATAATATCAAATAAAATTTGAATGGAAAAATAAAGTTTTAATCTTGTTATCTGGGGAAAGTATGTTACAAAAAATAAAAACGAATTCCGACAACTATTACTTTTAGGATACATATTTTTATAACGCTTGCTTTAACAATTTTATTTTAGTTCCTAAAGTCACGCAGAATTTCGTTTTGGAAAAAGGGTTCTAACTATATTCCTTTAGTATTCTGTTATTTATTAATATTTCGAATCTCTTGAAATACTAAAATCAAAAAATATTAATTTATTTAATATATGTTGACGGTGTGAGATGTATTTTTGTTCTAGTTTAACTTTTCGCAAAGCTTTTATGCTTATTTAAAATTCATTTAATGTATTGAGTTAGTGACATAATACGTTTATTTATGTGTAACAAAGTATGTATGACATGTATATGTGTGTGATGATATTCATAAAAAAGCATATTGAGTAATCATTATATCATCATCTTTCATATTTCGGTAATGGAGCCTGATGGCCAAGTGGGTAGTGCTCAGGCGCTCGATACCACAGATTTCGGGTTCGAATCCTGGCGATGTTATGGATATTGGTTGTGGTTCAGAATCCACTTTAAACTGTAGGTATCGGTCTGTTTAGCCCACAGTGTGCCAAGATGACCGTAGAGCTACAACCTAAACTCTATTTCCATAACAAACAGACATCTCAGTTCAGAAAAGTTTAAATCTATTTTTGATGAAAACGTTATTACCTTTTCAAAACCTAAACTACGCACTCATATCAGAAACATATTCTATAACAAAGAAAATTATTGCTAGTATTTACATATAAAAATGCTGATATCTTCTTCATTGGTGCAACAGCCCCATGGTGGGCCAAGGCCGTCTGCCTACTCGCAGATTTCGAGGCAGGAGGAGATACTTTGTTTCTAAAGGATTTATCAGCCCTACTCCCAACGCTCTATAGTCATATTAGACCGGAACCTACGGTTTAAATTGGATTGCCGAACCACTACAAACATCCATGGCACCGCTGGAACTCGAACCAGAAACCTGTGGTACCGAGCACCAGAGCAAAATAATTTACATTCTAAAAATATTTTTCATTTGCATCATTATGATAATTCTTTCATCAACAATGACTTAAAGTTAAAAATGACTTAAGTTTTGAAAATATGAAGAAAAAAATGTGTTTGTATAATTTGAAACATTTGAATACCTAAAAATAATTCTAGACATAATAACCTTTTTTGACATAATAAAACTACTTAAGAATATCTAAGTTATTTTTTTTTATTATCAAATAAATATTTATTCATCTTTCCTTCATAAAAATATTAATATTAAATAAGTACAAATAGAAATGTAAATAAGAAACATTCAACTCTAAATTTAAATTACTATGAATGATGTTAAATTAACATATGCAAGCAGATATGTCAGTACGGAAGTTTTAAAATTAAACTGTGTAGTTTTAAAAATATCAAAAACAAATGTGTTTGTATATTTTTAAACTTTTGAATACTTAAAATTAATTTTTAGACAACGTAGAACTAAAATATTTTGGAAACTTAAAAACCGCTTAAACCTCATAAATTTGAACCTCATACAAAATACATATTGAATATTTTCGATTAATTTACTAAGAATATCTAACTACTATAGAATATCCAAGTTATTTCCCTATTATCAAATAAATATTTATTCTTTTTTTCCTTCATAAAAATATTAAATATTAAATAAATGCAAACAGCAATGTAAATAAGAAACATTCAACTCTATAATAATTTAAATTTAAAGTTGAATGTTTCTTATTCACTTTAAGAAACTTAAAAAATATAAATGATATAATATAAATGATCATTTAAAATATTATAAACGAAAGTGTAATATGAAATATGCATGCAGATATGTCAACACGGAAACTTCCTTTAAGTGAATAAAATTTATATTTATTAATAAAATGGTTAGGATAAGTTTAGAAAACATCTAGATATTTTATAATAAAAACCGATGACTAGATAAACTTCACCGAGGTTGATATAATATCAAATAAAATTTGAATGAAAAAAGTTTTAATTTTGTTATCTGGGGAAAGTATGTTGCAAAAAATAAAAACGAATTCCGACAACTATTCCTTTTATATTTTTATAACGTTTATTTTAACAATCTTGTTTTAGTTTCTAAACTCATGCAGAATTTCGTTTTGAAAAATGGGTCTACAGAGCTTAAAATATATTCTTTCAGTAGTCTATTATTTATTAATATTTCAAATTTCTTGAAATACTGAAATCAAAAATATTAATTTATTTAATATATGTTGAAGGCGTGAGATGTATTTTTGTGCAAGTTTAAATTTTCGCTAAGCTTTTATACGTATTTAAAATTTATTTGAAGAATTGAGTTAGTGAAATAATGTGTTTTTTCATGCATAAAAAAATGTGTGTGGCATGTAAATGTGTGTGTTGATATTCATAAAAAAACGTATTCAGTAATTATTATGTCATCATCTATCATATTTCAGTAACACGCATAAAGTAATTCGGAAAAGTTTAAATCTATATTTGATGAAAAAGTTATTAGTTTTTCGAAACTTGAGTTACACTATCATATCTGAAATATTTTCTACGTGAAATAAAATCGTTGCTAGTATTTACATGTAAAAATGCTGTTATAACTTCATATGAGAAAATATCCTTGAAAAGGAAAATATTTTATTGTTTTTGTTTTCCATTCAGCTAATTGATTTATCATTGAAATGCGTGATTATTGAAATGAATGTTTTTATATTTACAAAGGTGGTGGTTTATTTTTATTTTTAATCATTTTTGTGGGGCCTGATAGTTGAGTGACTAGCGTTCGGTGACAGGGGTGTTAGTTCGGAATCCACTTTAAACTGTAGGTCGCTGTCTAATATGATTGCAGTGTGTTGGGCGTATAGCTGGTTAAATTACCCCGTGAAAAGGAAAAACATCCCATGTTTCGAAATCTGCCAGTAGGCAAATGGCCTTGCTCCACAAAGGGGCTATTTGTAGACAATACTAAGCTTGTTTAAGTGGTTTTCTATTGCTACGTGGCTAACTCTAAACTAATTTCCGTAGTAGTTAATAGCGGCCTGATGGCCAATTGGCTAGAGCTCTGCCCTTTGGTACTACAGGCTTCAGTTTCGACTTCTGGAGGTGTCATGGATGTTTATAAGGGGTTTGGGAATCCACGTTAAACTGTAGCTCCCGGTCTAATTAACCTAAAGTGTGCCAAAAATTACCGTACAGCAAAAAAACCAAAAGTAGCGGATATCAATATCAATCGCAGTCAATAGCGGTTCGTTACCCACTAAAGCCACTAGAGTGTCAACATCAAGCACCTCTGGTCATTCTGTGCGAAGTTAATCTCGAAGCTTCCTGACCTGAATTTTTCAAACCATCTTTGAACTTTGCTCACTTTAACTTTAGAGGATCCAAAAGCGACTCACAAATTTTTATACACTTCTGTCGTATTATAACCACGTTGGAACTCTTAAACAATGAATGCCTAAAATATAGTTTTTCTGGATCCATCATCTACCTCTATTTCGTAACAGTTTAAGATTTAAAAATGCGTCTAACATCAAACATCAAAACGGAAAAAAAAAAAATCGCCTGTCTAAATCGCACAAAGAACAATGAAATAATGAACATTTCAATTGGAGTTACAGAAAAGCGACATAACTTCCTTACCAACCTAATAAATCAAAGCTACTTGTCTTTACAAATTGACGGATTGTTTCCTCTTTTCCCGCCCTCTCAGTGCCATTCGGAAAAAAATCAATCATGCCATGTACTATGCCATCCTCTTGATGAGAAAATTCCGTTTTATAAATTATTTCTGAAATCGAATGAGTCATGCGTCGAACACCCAATGTGTTCATTCTGTTGGAGATATATAATTCAAGAATTAATAATTGCTTAGAGAAGGCTGTACTTCAAATTATGTATTAGTTATTAAACTTGATTAGTGTGATTATTTTTGCAAAGAATGTATTTCTTCTTCTTGATTGGCACAACAGCCCCTTTGTAGGCCAAGGCCTTCTGACTTCTGGCAGATTTCGAAACATGAGATGGTTTCATTTTACGAGGTAGGACTCGCAAACCTACTCCCAACAGCCATATTAGACAGGGAAATACGGTTTAAAGTGCATTCTGAACCCCTGCAAACATCCATGACACTGCACGACAGGACACGAACATGGCACCGCATCCAGGACACGAACTTGAAATCTGCGGCTCTGAGCTTCAGAGCTCTAGTCACTCGGGAATCAGACCCCAAAGAATGCATTATTTTTATTAAGAAATTAATTCATTCATCAATCAAAGTACTACCCATTACGACTTGTATTTTGAAACTAAGTACTAGTCAAACCAATGTTTTTTCACTACTAAAGTGTGGTGATGCTGTTGAGACAAGCCATGAATCATCTAACGAAACTAGTAGTAAACAGAAGGTTTAGTTTGTTGTCACTCTACGGTCATTTTTTGAATACTTTGGGCTAATTAGACCGGAACCTACAGTTTAATGTGGATTGCCACTGCCAAGATTTGAACCTGAAGCTTGTGGTACCGACGGCCAGAGAGCTAGTCAATTGGTCGTCAGACCGCAGTAAACAGAAGGAGCAATGTCAGGAGAATATGATGGGTGTGATAGAACCTCCCATCGAAATTTATCAAACAGTTTTCGACTTGCATGGTAGTATGTGTTGAATCGTAATCATATTGAAAAATAACTTTCTCATGTCTTTTTCGAATTCTGGAAGATTCGAATTCAATTTTTTTTAATTTTTGGTTAAAACGCATCAAATACAGTTATTAACATTCAACAAGTCTTAATAATTCATAGGGTTTTCTTGTTGCCAAGGATTCTCTTTGTATTCTATAACAAAATCATCGTCTTTGAAACATTTAATCCTTTTTGACTAGTTATTCAACTATGCATGTTTTTCATAAGCTTCAACAAAAATTCGATTCGTTTCCTTCTAATTAAAACAGAAAAGTAAACTATTTTGCCACAAATATTCTTTTTTCGAAACACATTTTATGTTCACAGTTTTTTTTTTAATGTTGGTCATATTTTAACGAAATGATACATATTAAATATTAAAATCTTATAACAGTAGTTTAACCAAAACATTTGACAGTTTCATTCATCTGAAAATAATACTAGTTATTATCTATAAACACGCAAGAATTAATTTTAATACCTATTTTATCCTACGACAATGTCTGCACAAGCAAAAAGTAGGAGCAGTAATTGTACGATGCTATCTACCTTCAATTCAATAATATTTCGGTTATTATGAGATTATCTTTCACATGGCATGAAGTTTGGAAGCAATTTGCATTTATCCCTCATATTATCTAATGTAAAAAATTATGAAATGTTACATATTAGAATATGCATTCACAATTAAATGTACAATATTTTTTGACATACTGTTTCTTATACCATATATTAATCAAAATAATAACTTTTTAAACTTTTTTTTTTTTAATCGGGTATATTTTTTTCCAGAGTTTTCCTCATTTCAGAAGACAGAGTCTAGTTATGCGTAATACGGTAGAGCAGTGTTCTCCAAAGTGGCATACGCGTACTCCAGGGGATACGTAAAGTGATATTTAAAGATACACAAGAGATTTAGACTCACGATCACTTGAGCGTGTAGATTCACGCATTGAAACTAACTTTTTATATTAGTCAAAGACAATTTTCCTCAAAAGTAATTTATTTTTAAGTTTCTCAAGCATAAGAATATAATTTTTATTTATTTTAATTCATTTTTAAAACAAAGAGATGTCATAAATTCTTTATAAATATAAAAGGAAATTATGCATTAAATACTCACAAAAAATGTAATTCATTGCATTATTTATTTTTATTGACATATATGTTTGTTTTTTGCTATTAAATATAATAAAAAATAAAGTATCGTTGCACGTGAATTTATTTCCTGAAACATTTAAAACTGAATCAAATAATTTATATGATTTATAATAATTACAAAACACTGTGACATTTTTTTTTCTTTTATAATATTCTGGAAAAGAATTACACATAAATTGAAAATTTACGTTCAAGTTAAATTGATTGATGAAAAGTAAATAGTAATTTTAATTGTTATTTTATTATAATAAATTTATAGCAGTGATTATTGATTATGATTAACACATCTAAATTATAAAAAGAGATAAATAGTAAAAAGTAAAAAAATAAATTATTTAGTTTTTCTTTTAGTATTTTTTTAAGAAAATTAATGCATTTCTTTAATAAAATAAATT
This sequence comes from Caerostris darwini, assembly GCA_021605075.1. Classification (NCBI taxonomy): domain Eukaryota; kingdom Metazoa; phylum Arthropoda; class Arachnida; order Araneae; family Araneidae; genus Caerostris; species Caerostris darwini. The sequence goes on along the minus strand of BPLQ01009096.1, from coordinate 155,447 downwards.
CTATCTAAGAAATACCAAAGGATCTTCATCATAACTATAAATCCTTAATGTACAACAACGTTATAAATGCGCGTTATCCTTTGTTTTAATAGAAACGACTTTAGAAAGTACATTTTGCTCAGAATTACTCCTATAAATGCTTTTTTAAAAAATGCTATCTTTTAACTTTAATAGTTACATTTATTATGCCCCAATCTTCTAAAATCATAGAATGTCCTATTGTATTCTCTTATTAAACATAAACACACAAAAAAAATTTCATACCAAAAAGCATTTTGATTAAAAAAATATCTAACGAATTAAAAATTAACTAACTATAAATTAAAATGAGGTAATGAATTAAAGATGAATTGAGACAGAAATAAAAAAAAAATATTTGAATGAGAATTATAAATCGATAAATATTTTCCACTCTTACCTGTCAAAGTCATGCAGAAAGCATATATCTCGCACAAGAATGATCCGAAGAACCAGTTTCTGTTGATGGCAGATGCAAAACTCATTGGTGTGCCAAACAACGAGATAATAAAGTCACTCACACTGAGATTCAGAAGTATGGCGTTCATCGGAGTCCTTAGTTTCTTAGTGCCAGCAACGACAATGATGACGACTATGTTGTTGAAGCAACCGAACACCATGATGAAAAAAAGACATACTGCAGCTATGTTGTAACCCAAAGGAGACAGATCTTCTTTGGTCGGGTTCGCAGTAGAACCTAAGATCTGTGAAATTTCAGATGGATCTGCATTGTCCATCACGAAATTAAGACCATTATCACTCTGATTCAAAGCAGACATTTTCAAATCATCAGAAGTTCATTTTCGTTCAAGTAAAACTGGTATTTCTGTCCATGGTTGTTGTTGGAATAATATATAGTTCAGTAATGGAAGTTCAACAGTTTATACAATCTGTAAATATTTTTATATTTTCCTTTAAAAGTATTGGTTTCTTTGTTTTTATAATAGTTCTTTAAATGGCTATTTTATAGTCTTCCCATAGATGGATTCTTTTGTCTTCAAATATGCGTGAATTAGGTACACATATTAATTGTAGGAATAAGTATTAATGCAAAGATTGCATCCTTAACCCTTTCTGTAAAATTAACTTCTCCAAGAAATTTTAATTTTAATCAGAGTATAACTTCATATATATTCTATCACAATAACTTATGAAGTTTTACTATACCTTTTTCACTGCAGTACTATATTTTGTGCTGTCAAGTAAGTTCTTTCGTTATATATAATTTTATATTGTCTGATAATAACCACATACGTTTTCAACCATGAAAAATAATTTTAATAGTTTTATTATTATTATTATTATAATATTTATTCTCACAGTACTTCAAAAGTTTATGCTTAATTCATAATTAATAGTCTGTGAATAGCAATCATTAATGGTCATAAGAAGTCATCAGGATGAAATGAAGTTCCTATAATAATTTAAGTATGTTTGTAAAATATGATAATCTTCAATATTCAACAGGTTTCAATTCATTATTGTTTAGAAATGGCTTTTGATTATTAATTATAACAAATTTTCTCTTTTAATAATAAGAAGTTATCGAAGTCCCTTACAAAAAATAAACGTGAATTCATGATATGTTCATGTTTTCTACTGTATAACATAAAACAATTTGTTCACTTACCAATACGCATTCTTTCTTGCATCGAAAAATACGAATAATATCCCATTAGGAAAATACTGTCAATCACCTCTCTATTTCAATAAATATTTTTAATAATAGAGTTTTTAGCACCTTGATATCTTTTCCTTTACTTCAAGTAAACTTCTATCTCACTTTTTTTAAATAAATAAGCTCCAGAAAAACTTTAAGTAAATATTATTTATTGTAAATATACGTTGTTTTTTGTCATCTATTAATAGGTGTCAACAATATCGATTTTACTGCAAATTAACTATAATTATTATAAATTTTGGTTTTATTAAATAGTGAAAAAATTATTATATCAGATTTATAACAGCGAATCCAAATTATTTCATTTAAATTTTAACTTATTATATTCAAATCAATTTCAAATTTAAACAAATCATACAAATTCTGTTCAGATGAAATTTCTACTTGATTCCTTATTCCTAATTCAATTCAATGTTCAAATTCTACATGAGTACCAACACATTAAATAGTCGTACCGCAATTTTCACAAAACTGCCAATTGTAACAGCAATTCCAAATTATTTCAGTACAGCATTCAAATTTTAATTTATTAACTTTAAGTTAAAAAAAATCATACAAATACTGTTCAGATGAAATTTCTACTTAATTCCTTACTCCCAATACAATTCAATATTCAAAGTCCATATGATTAACCAGTCGTTTTTCAATATTCAAAAACTGTCAATTGCAATAAATAGCCAACAATTTATTGCCAATAATCAGTCAACAACGAACTTTTAAATGACAAGACATTCATTTGAAATTCAAGTTCAAAAGTTTGTGCCGCTATCATTGTACGACAAACGTCAACAAAGGAGAATGTTGCTGTATCGTCCTTTTACCACAAGTGCCGCTATCGAAATGAGAAAGTCGGGAGTTTTGGGAAAAGATAATTTCTGCCAGAGCCCTGGCGGAACATCTGACAGAATCAGCCTGCAACGCTCCCGTTTATATCTTCCCACGTGGTCTTTCGAAAAAGGAAAAAGTTCTGGGTACTACAACAACGCCAACTCTTGCCCGCGATCGATCGGTTCTTCATTCAGCGAGCAGATGTCGAACTTACCGCACGCTGCTACTCATCTCTCTGCCACTATGTTGATATGTGTAAGAGTCTCTATACAATCGAGAATGTTTCTAGAATTTTTATTTCATTTAAATTTTATAAATAATATTTCAGGTAGGCATTATACGAAAATGATGACAAGTATTTAAAAAATATTTGTAAAATAATGACGTACTTCTGCTATTATGTTGATATTTGTAGAATATTTATCTTATCTTAACATATATCTTAAATTTGAAATACATTTCTAGATTCATTATTAATTTCAAAACAGCAATTAAAACAGCAATTAAATAATATTTAACTAATACACATTCTAAGATTTTTTATAAAAATATTTGTAGGCATATTTATATAAGCACGCGTTTTGAAAAATGATGAAAAGTCTTTATTCAATTAAATTTTTTCGTTTATTGAATTATTAATTTCAAAATAATAATCTTGTAATCGAAAAAAAATATTTATACAAATTACACGCAATTTAAGAATTTTATATTATTTATTAATAAGAATTTTATATTATTTATTAATAAGAATTTTTGTATTATTTATTAATAAGAATTTTTGTATTATTTATTAATAAGAATTTTTATATTTATATATATTTATATTATTTTTTTTATTAATTTCAAAACAACAATGTCATCGAAAAAATAAATTTTATACAAATTACACGCAATTTAAGAATTTTATATTATTTATTAATAAGAATTTCTGTATTATTTTTATACTTTTATATTACTTCTTTTTATTAATTTCAAAACAACAATCTTGACATCGAAAAAAATAAACTTTATACAAATCACAAGCAATTTCAGAATTTTTATAGAAATATTTCCAAGTAGGCATTATACGAAAATGACAAGTATTTGAAAAAATATTTGTAAAATGGTGACAATTATTTATCCAATTATTTTAACGGTGAGATAGTTTTTTTTTTTTTTAGATATCTGTATCAGTGAGGTATATTTTTTTTTTGTTTTAATTAGGTTTGTTAATTATCAGTCAGTTATTTTTTGTTTTGTTTTAATTAGGTTTGTTAATTATAAGTGAGATATTTTTATTTTTATTTAATTACGTTTATTTATTATTAGTAAAATATTTTTTCTTTTGTTTCATTTGCGTTTGTTAATTATTAATTCCGAAACATCATTCTTGTTTCTGAAGAATCAAATAGTATTCAAATTATGTACAATATATGATTTTTCATAGAAATATTTCTAGTTAAGGTTTTTTGTATTTTTTGTAAAATACTGAAAAGTTTTTATACATTTCCTTATTTTATCTGTGAGATAATTTTTTATTTTATTAAATAATTAATTTCAAATGCATCATAGTCGTTAATGAATTTTTAAATCTAAGAATCTATATTTAATTCTTGCTATGCATCATATGAATCACTACCTATAGTTTAATTTAGGGTAAGTATTTGTTCTAATCAATTTTATCAAAAACTATATAAACAATGTTAAAATAATATAAACAAACAATTATAAATAATAGCAGCCTTGTTACCAACGAAAATTTTATTCGAGCTACAAAAAAAAATCTGAGAAATTTTGTAGAAATATTTTTAGATAGGTATACACGTATTTTTAAATAATGGAATATGGTCGTCAATTATTGCATGTTCATTTTTATTATAATATGGTATAGATTTAAAATACTATAGAATTAAAAATTTTGACAATTGATCATAAAACTTACTACGATAAATTATGATGCTTTGACATTTCTCAAGTAAAGTAATTCACATTCTGCAGTATTAGAAATGAGAGGGTTTTATAATCTTGTCATTTAATAAGGTGGTTTTAGAGGAGAAATTTATACAATTACGACTTAATTATTTTTTTCTTAGCATAAGAGCAAGTATAGAGCATAAAAGAATGTTTCTTTATTTGTAATTTTAATAAAAGCTGTTTCTTTCTTTAAAATTTTATTTTAAAATAATAACAATTCTTAAAATTATATCTAATTAAAATTTTTAATATTTATAATTGTTAAACTTTTTAATTAAAACTAGAACCTAGTCATAAGATATATAGACTTTTTCTTTTTAAATGAATGTGTAATAAAAAAAAAACTGTCTTTTTACCAATTCTAGTTGTTTCAAAACTCTCAACTAAATAGCATAAACAAATAATTCGCAAATTATTAGTTAATTCTTAAATGGAAAATTATTTATACATCTTTCATGAAAATTATAATTTGGATCTTCAGTAATATTGTACAGCTTTTGCACCTTTGCTTTCTCTGCATCAATTAGGTCCGAAAAATTGAGAAAATAAGATTGATAAATGATAATTGAATAATTGAAAAAAAAAATATTGATAAATGAGATAATTGAAAAAAAGATTGATAATTGAGATAATTGAAAAATAAGATTGATAATTGATAATTGATAATTGAGATGATTGAAAAATAAGATTGAAAATTGATAATTGAGATAATTGAAAAATAAGATTGAAAATAAATAGCTGAGATAAATGAAAAATAAGATTGATAATTGAGATAATTGAAAAACAAGTAATATAACAAAATATTTTTTAAAAGTCAATTCCTACTTTTTTTCACTCGATTGCAGAAAGTCCTTTATAAATAATTTTTATACATTTTTTTAAGTTAATCTGGCGCCATCTATTGGTAGATATATGCAATTTAAATCTAAAAAAAACTAAAATTAATTAATTAAATTTAATTATTGAATAAATATTTGAAAAAAACTGTATTAACATCCAGTGTCATCCACTACAAGTTAAAAAAAATGTATTTAAACTTGATCAATAAAAAGTATTTTATGAACGATTGAAAATGTGAACAAGATATATATAGGGAGAGTGTGAGCTAATAGAATGAATTGAATAAGATTGATATTGATAATTAAGATAATAAAAATAAGATTGATAATTTAGATAATTGAAAAATAAGATTGATAATGGATATAATTGAAAAGATAGAAAATGGATAATTGAATAATTGAAAAATAAGATTGATAATTAACATAATTGAAAAATAAGATTCTCGGGCAAGTCCATGTCATCATGCAATGTTTTCTACTGACAAAGCTTTTACACTAGCGCTCGGTGCCGCAGGTTTAGGGTTCGTGTCCCGGAGGTGCCATATATATTTGTAGTGGTTCGGAATCCACTTTAAACCGTATTTCCTGGTCTAATATGTGTGTAGAGCGTTGGTTTCGGAATCTGCCAATAGGCAGACGACCTTGCTCTACCATGGGGCTGTTGCGCCACTGATGATGATGTCGATATTATTGAAGTATTATTTAGTAACATTCACACTAATTTGTTTAGAGCAATTTTAAGATGGATTATGTTTATGGCAATAAATATGGTAGATATATTCTTCTTCTTCATTGCGCAACAATCCCATAGTGGGGTCAGACCTACTGACAGATTTTGAGACAGAAGATGTTTCCTTTTTACGAGGTACAGTTATCAGCCTATCGCTCTACGGTCATATTAGACATGAACCTAGGGCTTACAGTGGATTCCAAACCACTACAAACATCCATGGAATCTCCGGGACTCTCACCCAAACCTATCACTAGGACATCAGACCCTATATAGTAGATATACATATTGAAATTCCTACTAGAATTAAACATATGGAAAGAAGGAATTTGTTCCGCATTATTTCATAGTTAAACTAATAGAAACAAATAATAAAAGTATCTTTCGAAGTCACTCAACCAAAATTTCAAAGAAAATTCAAGCCACTCATATATTTGTTATAATCCCTGATATATTCGGTAGCTATATATGAATAAGTATTTGTTTTCTCTTCTTTAGTTCCTGTTTGTCATTGAAGATGGTCCAAGTACATTCCAGTTTATATCCATAATTACAATAGATTTAATTTTTCATCGAAATACTGGAATTCCGTGCTCTTTACTGAAAACGGTTTCATATGTGTGACGCACTTTTTTTTTCTCTCTCACTGAAAACTCTTTGTCATTTAATACTTCAATATATTCTACGACTTCCTTTGACAATGAAAGAGTTTTTTGGAAAAAATTCATATCTATATAAAAAAGGAAATGCACCTTTTTGAAAAATAGCAGTTACTATCCATGGATAGTATATCCAGCAGTTGGACCATGGATATGTATAGCACTAGGGACTGGCGTTGCTTTAGTTGCACAGGAGCTATAGTTCCAGTTGACTACAGTAAATCGACGCTCTTTATCAAAGTCGTATTCTTATGTTTCTTCTTTTTTACTTCGTACTTCTTTTTTCATTTTGTTCAAGGGCTTAATGGTACTTTTTCCAAACCTTTTGTCACAAGTTCTTCTAAAAATTTAGAAATTTGAGGAAAATTGTGAAGCATTTTCACTGTCTATTTCTTTCATATGTTGTTCTATGTCATTAAAAACAGTTTTTGTTCCTTTATGTTTGTGATGGTGGTCTGTTAGTGTTGAAAATTCAGGTTTATCTAAAAAATACCTTAGAAAAATATAAATTACTTCTTCATTGGTGCAACATCGCCATGGTGGCCAAAGCCGTCTGCCAAATTCTATTATTTTCTACTGCAATTCACTGTCATATTAGACCGGAATCTACGGTTTAAAGTAAATTCCGAACCACTAGAAAGCCCCTATCGCAACCTGAGACTCGAACCCGAAAACTGTGGCACTGCGCGCATGTTATTGAAGTTAACATTAAAGCTCATACGCCCTATTCACACATATACATTGTTCGATTGGTGTTTTTTCATATTATGTCAATTAATTTGCATCTATAAAAACGAATTGATAATTTTATCTTTCAACGCCATTTCGATAATTAACTTTTGTAGAAAATGATAATGTCTTCGTAAAATCATTCAGTTTCTGCTAACATTTGTAGAATCTATGCAAAATTTAAAAAAATAATTCTGCAAAAAAAATATAATATGATAAATATTTGTAATATTGGGAGTCGAATTTTTTTCGAAGCACACGTAGAAAGAAAAAAATTATTTCCACTAATGATCCAGAAATGCAAAAGTCATTTTTTAGTGGATTAATATTTCATTTATAAAAAAAAAAATCCTAAAAATAATTCACTATTCCATTTGTTTTTAATTTTAATATAAAAATTCAAGATTTTTTTTTAAGAGAAATTAATTCATACAATTTTTAAAATCTGTTTTTCTATAATTCCTTTTCAGCTTCAATCATTGGATGTCATTTTGAATATCAGTAATATAGTATCTACATTATTAAAAAATTATTTTTAAAGAGTTCAATTAAAACACATTATTATTTATGTCATATATATAATAATGTATATTAAAAACCTATTTATTATTCATGCCAATGTTCTATAACCTATTATTTATATAAATGTATTGCGAGAACAAAGATCTTTAATATATATTTTCTAAAAAATCTAATTAAATTAGATACAAATATGAGTTAGTTGTGATCAATAAATAATATCAAGCAGCTTTCTAAATATTTTCTTTAAAATTTTGCATATGTTGCTATTAGTTTGCTTGTATTACATGTATTTATCAAATATTTTTTTGACAAATTTGATTAACTATTTTAGATATAAAACATTCAATATAAAGGTTTTAGTTTAAAGTTTTGAATTTAAATTGTCAAGTAAATACAAAATTTCTACAAATTTGCACGGTTTAAAAAAATAAAGAATCTTTCGAACTATTTATTTATTAAGGAATGTACAAACTTATCAAATTAAAAAACTCCAGTTCTGATATGATTAAATAAATCGGTAAATAGTACAGTTAGACTTTTAATTGATGTTTTTATCAACAGTTACTCTGTTCATGTTTTTCTAAATGTCAAATATTATTGTAAATAGAAAATATTTATTAAATAAAACTTTCGTATCATTTTATCACTAATCTGATGTTAAAAAATCAATTATTAAGGAATAAAAATTGGAACTAATTAATAATTTAAGAAGGATTTTCTGTTGCAACTAAATAGAAAAATAAGTTCTGAAAAATTTGTATCTCACCTTCTTATAAATTTTTAAGTCGTAAAAAAATACGAAAGCACAAACACAAAATCAAGTTTTAATTTTATAAAATATTAATATTAACTAAATAGGAAAAAACTCAAATTTCTTTTTAAAACGAAAATTTGATACATTTTTTTATATTATAATAGTTTTGAACGTAATGTATATATAATCACGAACGTATAAGAAAAATATTTTACATATTATTTACGTAAAAAGATGTTACAGAAAACTTTGTAAAAATAATGAGTTTTGGAACATATTTAAACAAGGAAGCGCAAAAAGGAAGCATTTGGGATTCTATCCAAACACGCAAATAGTCAACTTTTTAAAAGTTTTCTAATTAACTCAAAATTTAATTAGACAACAGTGTGGAAGACTTTACTTGTTAGTATGGAGTAATTTCGACACGATAAAGAATTTTTTTTTTTATTTCATACCAACAACAAACTACTACTGTGTCCAAAAAGTAAGTTTCAATTTAAAATTCCCGAGGCTTACAGAATTTAATTTTTTTTTTTAGTTTGTTGGCACTGTCCTTGACATCTTTGTCAAATTTCACGTAATTTGACGTAATTACACTTGGCTTTGTGAGACGCAAAAACTGATTTCGGTGATTTTTGAAATGTCTGCGGAAACGTATAGAATGTTGCAGAAGGCATTCAGTGAGCATTCCGATATCGAAAAGAAATGTTTAAAAGTGGTATAAACAGTTCAAAGAAGACAGAGAACGCGTTGAAGTCGAAGAGCCCTCTGGTCGACCATCAACCTCAACCGACGAAGTTCACGTCTAAAACATTAAAGATTTGATGCTTGAAAACCGTCGATTTATAATTAGAGACCTTGCTGATGGTGTTGTAATTTCAAAAGGATCAGTCATTTCCATTTTGGACCTCAAACGCGTTAAATCTCGATTGGTACCGAAAACACTGAATGTGCCAGCTCTCAGCTGTATAGATTCTTCGTGACTTTTTAGCCAAAAATGAAACCCATATCTTTCCACAACCACCGTATTCACACCGTGTGACTTCTGGCTGTTCCCTAATCCTAAAAGACCACTCCAGGGACACCGTTGTGAGTCGACTGAAGAGATTCAACGTGAATCGTCGCTCACTTTGAAGGACATCCCTGCCGATGACTTTTTAGCATGCATTGAGGATCGGAAGAAACGTTGGCATAAATGCATTGCATCCAGATGGGATTACTTTGAAGGCGATGAAATAAATTTGGAAGAATAAATAAAGAGTTTTTGAAAAAAAAAATAATCGGTCTTATTTTTGGGCACAATAGTAAATTTTTTGTTCTTAAGACCGCTAACGATGACAAGCGAAGTAACAGATGAGCTTCGTTTAAAAAAAAAATCTTCTTTTCTATCTATTTTTCTGTCGATTCTTTAAGTATCAAAAGAACAAAGTAGTCAGCAAATACGAGAAAAGCTGAAATGTTTCAGACTGCAGTGAAGCGTTATGTTTCCTCAGTGAAGAGATCTCCACAACCATTTTCAGTTAAGTATCTAAAGCTTCCGGGTAGTTTAAATCTAAGAAATAATTATCTAATAGGTCAACCTATTTTAATCCTATTGATTTTGCAATGGGATCTAACCTTTAAGGTTTAAATCTGTTAGGTTGCTCCGCATGAAGTGCACTTTTTAGTATTAGCTTACATACTATGAAACATATATCCACCAGTGTTAAGTTGAGAAAGAATGTTATAAATTATTTCATTGTTTGGCTTATTTGATGCTTTGTGTAATGGTATACTTTGCTAATGGTATATTTTGTTTCTTATCCCACTTAGTCCATAGCAACATCTAGACCAAGTCTATGAGCCCATGTTATTTAATCCGACGAATCATGATAAAGGATAAAAAATGCAGCTTCTTTTTTTCCTTGGCCTTGCGGCACAAAGACATGGGGCACTCAAAGGGAGAATTCTGATTTTACCACACACTGTTATACCTGACTACCCATTTTAGTCACCTCTTTTGACATGCATGGTCTACAGTGGGGCTATTCTGACCCAGACTCACACGGAGTAAATAAAATTCCCCAGGTGAGGTTAGAAACAGGAAACATTAATGATGCATTCATAACAAAACGATGATTTCAGAAGTTCAGATCAGGAAATATGAGCTTAAAAAAATGGAATCCTCAAGGGAGACATGTTACCCTTTGTAATGATATTCTGAAGGAAAATGTTGAAAAAATATATATATTAACTTTATAACAAATTTTAGAGAATTGCTATTGATGTTGGAATAGGTATAGCAATAATCTCGAGCTGTCTGCAGCTCTTGTTAAGATTTAAAAAAAATATTGGATAAAGGGGTTCTACATCAGTTGATACATAAGCATAAATTTAAGGGATTTGCACATCTTTGAAAAATAGACAAAGAAATTTTTTTTGACCGTATCTTTATTTGTGATAAAAAGTGGATATTGTATCATAATACACTCATGTCCATAAATTAAGGATAATGAAGTTCAGGCAAAGAAAGAGACAGAAGCAAAACAAATTTGACTTATTTGTAAAGTCTATTTATTAAACAAAAGGTAAAGAGCAAAAAAGATGCTATATGTTTGACATAATTAATAAAAATTGCTATGTTTACTCCCTGGAGCAAATTTCAAAAAAGAACCCATTTACAAAAAACCGTATAAGATGGTTAGTATGATGGTTAATATGGAGTATGTCTCCCGGACCATGCAATACAGGCCTTACAACGCCTAGGCATGCTGAGTATCAAATTATCAATTTGATCTTGGGGAATATTACACCACTCATCAAGCAATGCCCTCCGAAGTTCCGGTTGACAGGTGGGAGGGGGTTGACGGGCTGCAATTCGTCGGCCAAGCATATCCCCACATGCTCTATTGGATTAAAGTCCGGTGAGTATGCTGGCCAATCCATACGGGTGATATCCTCCAATTGAAGGCATTCGTCTACAATGTTTGCACGGTGAGGACGGGCGTTGTCATCCATAAACAGAAATTCAGCACCCATGGCGCCCCGAAACAAACGTACATGTTGTTCCAGAATGACATCCCGATAGATGTGGCCTGTCATCGTTACACTCTGAACATGCAGGTCAGTTCTGGAACCAAGAATAATTCCTGCCCAAACGAGCCATGCTGCACCACCGTAACGGTGGTGGTGGTGCAGGCGAAATTTTTATTTTAGAGTTCAATTTCTGTGCTATTCTGAATTATCCTTAATTTATGGGCATGAGTGTAGTTAATACTCAGCGCATTGGCTGGTTGCATATAAAAAGCCGAAACTCGCAGGCAATTTAGGCTCACATTCAAAGAAGACAATACTGATGGTTTGGTGGAATTAAAGGAGAATTATCCATTACGCTTCTTAGAAATGAGGTAAGGTTGGAGAATCTCAGCACATTTATTTCATTAATTAATACATCAATAAAAAGTACTGCCCATTACGACGTATTTTGAAGCTAAGCTTTAGTCAAGACAACTTTTTATTACTATAAAAGTGTGGAGGTGTTGCTGAGTCAAATCATGCGTCATCTATCCAAACTAGCAGTAAACAGAAGTTTGATTTGGTTTATTGCTATACGGGCATCTTTCTCACACTTTGGGCTAATTATACTGGTACTTAAAGTTTAACGTGGATTCAGAACAACTACAAACATCCATGGCGCCGCTGGGACTCGAACGGAAACCTGTACTACCGAGCGCTACTTACTCGGCCCTCAGGCCCCACGCTCAGGGACGCTAGCTCACAGCACTAGCCAATTAGCTATCAAGCCGCCAACATAGAAGAGCAAGAACTAGTGTAAGTGAATCCCAAAAACTGAACGAGTTGAAATTTGAGGTTTTGCTCTGTCCCACTATATCCACCAGGCGTTTCTCCTACTTATTACCACTTCTTGAAACGGTTTTAATTAATAAATGTTTTGTCAATCGCGAAGCTGTCAAAATAGCTTTTTTGAATATATTATCCCTAAATCAAAAATATTCATTGAAACTGACACAAAAAAAGCTTTCTTATCCCTGGCAGAAGTGCATCGATATAAATAGGGCATATTTTGATTAAATGTGTATTGTATAAACCGATGTAAGCTCATTTCATTACAATATGTTCAACAATTCTGGAAAATTGCATTTAATTTTACCTACCTTATTTTATTTTTTTCCTTATATTATGCCAGAATATTGAAGGCTTGTCACTCTATAGTTATTTGTCTTTTGAAATGTAGATGTATACATAACATATATCATGTTACCGATAAATAAGGCGAGTAAATATAAACCCTGAAAACATTTCAAAGACATTAACTACAGTATCCAGCATGCAATACTATGACAGCTGAAAAGTAAGGTTAGGAAAAATTAAATATAAAAGCTATTAGGCATATTGTTATGAAATGAACTGTGTACATAGGTTTATATAGCATATATATATATATATATATATATAAATGTAGTATAACAGCTGTGAGGGCATGGGAATTTAGCATATGACGTAACAAATTTTATAGCATTGGAAGCTTTATTCCGTGATTGACTCTGGCATCTTTACTGGTAGAAAAGAGATGTGAATGGCTTTTGGTACATTGTATTTCATAAGAGAAAACCCAGAAAATCCCATTAGGTAATCGAAATCGATACAAGGCGCTTATACATGTTGTTCCAATCACATTTTAGTGCATTCGTTTTGTCAGATTTTAGTCTATTCGTTGCAGGATAGGCCACTAAAGAGAGAGGAATTCAATCGATTCGTGTTCTGTGTATACAAGTTATCAAATCAAGTACAAAGAGCTATGTGTTATTAATTGATTTTCTAGATATATGCTTTTCATTGTTACAGAAATACCTTAAAGTTAAAAACTAAACAATTAATCTAACTCTATTGAAGAGTTATATCTCTCATTTTTTTTATAAAAGTAGTTTTGCATATGTATGCCAGTTGTGCAATTTTACTAACTACTGATAAGTAGTATACATCTTCATACCGGCAAGGCAAAAAGTTAACGAACCTGTGTATAGTAGAAGTATAACAAGCATTTATATCACACTGATAATTATCATAGATTATTTTCGAGTTTAATGCAATTCTATAGATTCTGTTTCTGCTATTAATTGACATTTTAGCTACTTTTTAGCTTTGTGTATTCTACCAGGGTCCTGATGGCCGATTGACAAGCGCTCTGGCACTCGGTGTTACAAGTTTCAGGCTCGATTCCCAACTGTGCCCTGGATGTTTGTAATGAATCGGAATCCACTTTAGAAAATAGATCTCCGTCTTATATGATTGCAGAGAGTATGGCTGACAACCCTACCCTGTAAAATGAAATCATCTCTTGTCTCCAAATTCGCCTTTGGCCGGTCGTGGGCTATAGTGTCAGGGATTTATTAGTTTTTTTACTATTAAACAATGCACGACTGAGAGATTAGTTAAAATATTTCCAACTACGGTAGTAATTCAGTAGTGTTTTCAAATGCATTCTGTCATATTTCTTTGTTATATTCTTTTCGTTTAAAGTTTAACCTTCATGATAGCTTCTTTTGAAACTTTTAAGTTTTGGGAACTGCCATGAATATTAGAATATTTAACGGAATGCATTCTCTTCAAAACATATAAGTATTTCCAAAAGATATATGATACCCACATATGAATAAATATATATCTCATTTGTGAAAAACAAATTTTATTAAAAAACTAATGTAAACGAATTGTGGAAAAACCTTTAAATGTTGTGAGGAGCACAATTTGAATAATGTCTATTTTGGTATGAAGGCAAAAAATTTCCTATATCTTTGTTATAATTCTTTCGTTTAAAGTTTAAACTTTATGATAGTGCTCTTGATAGTTTTGAGTACTGGGAACTGCCATGAATATTAAAATAGTTAACAGAATGCATTCTTTTCGAAACATGCAAATGTTCTGGTACATATGAAAAAAATACATAAGCATACATACATACATATATATATAAACTCATGTTTGTGAAAATTGCAACACCATGAAGGACTTACGCGAGTGAGCTGAAATTTTCAGGAAATGCAAATTAGCGCATAATATGCAAATGATTAGAATTTCAAATCTGCAGCTCATGCGTGGATGAACGGCGGATGGATCCTAATAAATAGACGGCTGTAGCGAGGCGTGTTTGGTTATCGGTGGTTATCTACTAGTGGTAAACGTTAGCTCAATCGTTACTTATGCCTCTTCGACGAAAGAGAGCGAGATTTGAACAATTTACAGAGTTTGAACGGGGGAGAATCATCGGCCTTTCGTGAAGCTGGATTGTCTTATCGTGCAGTAGCCGCTCGTGTGCAGCGTAACAGCAGCACAGTGATGCGTCTTTGGAAGCAGTGGACGGACGAGTGTCGGACAACTCGGAAATCCGGGAGTGGACCCCGAAATGAGACGTCAGATCGCGATGATAGACACCTGGTCCGTATGGCGCTGACGGACCGTAAAACTTCCTCTAGATAATTGGCAGCACAGTGGTCAATAGCTACAGGTGTTTCATTGTGTGCTTCATTAATTCGTATACGTCTGCTGCAGTGTGGACTGCGCGCAAGGACTCCTTTATACAGGATCCCTCTCACGCTAAACCATCGCCGCCTGCGGCTACAATGGGCCGCTCAGCATAAAGACTGGCGTGCTGATTGGCAGCATGTCGTGTTTTCTGACGAATCCCGCTTTAATTTGTGGTACCCTGATGGCCGCATTCGTGTCAGACGCTATGCCGGTGAACGCCATCTTCCGGAGTGCATTATCGTACGCCACAGTGGACAAACACCCGGAGTTATGGTCTGGGGCGCCATAGCATATCATGGACGATCTCAATTGCTAAGAATTGTGGGCAATCTGAACAGCAACCGGTACATCAGTGAAGTTCTACAGCCCCAAGCTGTTCCCTTCCTTCAAAGCTTGCCAGGCGCTGTATTTCAACAGGACAATGCCCGCCCTCATATCGCTAGGACTGTTCAATTCTTCTTTGCAACGCGGCAGGTACAGCTTCTTCCTTGGCCTGCGTATTCCCCGGATATGTCGCCGATTGAACATGTGTGGGATTTCGTTGGTCGGCATCTCGCTCGTAATCCTCGTCCTGTTGCTTCTGTAGACGAACTTTGGGTGCGCATGCAAACAATATGGAATGCTCTTCCTCAGGCAGACGTTCAAAATTTGTTTGACTCCATGCCACGTCGTGTAGCAGCACTTATTGCGGCACGTGGTGGCTACACAAAATACTGATTCCGATCTCTTGTTATTGTTTGTTTGCTTTGAACATTTAATCATTTATTTGTACCACTACCACTCAACTGTGTATTAAATTTCATTCAATTATGACGATTCCTTCATGGTGTTGCAATTTTCACAAACATGAGTTTACATACATACATATATACATACATACATAGTACATTCAGTACATAAGCGTTCCACATATTACTGTGGAATGAAGAATTAATTAAAAAAATACTTTTTTTTCTTCTTAAGCATTCCAATCAGATTTAGATTAAGGCAGGAATGGACAAACCTTTTCGGTCGCGGGCCAAAAATCGACAAAAATAAAAAAAAGTTTGGAGGGCCAAGATAAATTTTTCTCAAATTTTAAAAACAATATACAAGTATTACAATTTAAATTTGTTAATGAGATGAATGAATTTGCGATGAAACACGCTGGTTTATCCTCTACAACTGTAAAAAAATATTTTCAGAACCATTCATCATTAAATGCACGGCACTCTCAATCAAATTTACGTTTTTTAGTAGCCATTTTGAGGTTGAAATATTTTACAAATAACCCAAACAAGCACTAGCTACGCTATACTTTTAATAATTTCACCACTATTCACAATGGTGTTATATGTGCGCAATCAATAATATTAGAACTCGCTCCAAAAGAAAAATCCGCTGGCTGGAGGTTAACATGCGCAGTCTGCCACATGCGAGGTGTAATTTACCTATATTGGATTCCCATATGTCTGCTCCCCGAGAAAGACTTGTTGTTGACTCTTGCTTGTTGACTCCAGTCTACAGCTATAACTAACAAAGAACTTCCACTTTTAACACTTTACTGATTGAAAGCTGTTTGTTCTTGCTATTTCCGTCGATTTATATTTTATAGAACAAAAATAGAGAAAGTAAAAAGATCATCATCAGTCCTTTGAAAAAAAGGAAGCAAAAAAAATATTTCCTCAAAGTAGAAAAAGGGATTGATATATAATATATAAATATATATTTCTTATAATTTGCCTCGGACCGGCAAATTAAAATTCTATCTGCGGGCCGGATAGAACCTTCCAGAGGGCAGTAGTCGGCCCGCGGGCCGTAGCTTCCCCATCCCTGGATTAAGTTTCACTTTTTTTTATCTGAAAAAATTGATCACAATAATTCACCATCGATTTACTCTAAAAATTGTATAAATTGGTTTTGTTGTAAAAAATATAATAATCCTGCAATCCTAGTAGCTGGTATTTTGGTTTCTTTTCCTTGTTATTCATTTTCTAAAATTAATATTTAGTTAAAATAATTTTCAAAAATTTGAATTTTATTTTTCTAATAAACCTATATATAGATAAATATAAGGAAATAAAATATTCTAACCAATCTGTAGCAATATATGGTTTTGAGTAATATAGATATTAAAATAGCATAAACAGTTGCAGTAACATAGAGGACAGATATTGTCATAAAAATCCTGTAAAATAAAGGCGAATATTTTGAGTCATTTATCGATATTTTATCCTGACTTTCAGAATTTTCTCTTCCAAAAAATAAATCCGAATCTGCTTTCGAAAAGGTATAGTGAGTAGGTAAAATAAAGTACAAATCCCTTATACTTGCAGAGAAAACTCAAATGAAATGAATCAGCCTTGTTTATCAACTTCCTTAAACCCTTTTATGCAGCTTAGGTAAGAAAAAAATAGGTTAATGGAATCGGGATAACTTTATACGTCAAAGAAAAAAACATTTTAAGGAAAAAAAAATATATGTTTTTATTCTGATATATCCCTTTTTCCTGGGAAAAATAAATCCTGCAAGTATCCCCACATATTTGTGACATTTACTTTAAAGTTCATAACGGTTGTATTAAAAATGAAGTGGATTATATGAGGATGTTTTTCACTTTTAATTTTTGATCCCATTTAAATCTTTTAAATATTTTGTGATAAAAAAAAAGATATTTTAATCATGCTTTCTATTGTACACTGGCAAAAGATGCGGCGTTTTGGAGAAATGGTTCAGTCGGCCTCGAGACTTTAACTCAACAAGAAGTGCAGCATAACCTGCGCTCCCACTGAGAAACGTTTAATTTGTGGTCTCTCATCCCAAATATTTGGCTTATCCAGGCACATTAGTTGACTTAAAGACACTCAACCGGAGATGAAGTATATTTCACGCGGCCTGCGCATAGCCGAGTGTCGAGTTTTCGGCTTAGAAGTGGAGACCTTCCACTATCTAAATATCGAGACAAGATATGTAGGGTTGTCATCCCCACGCTAAACGCTCTCAGTCACATTAGACCGGGATCTACGGTTTAAAATGGATTGCGAACTACTACAAACCTCCATGGCACCGCCAGTACTCCAACCCGAAACCTGTGTCCCTTATCTCAAGAACGCTAGTCACTCAACCATCAGGCCCCAATTATTTCTTTTTAAATGTGTTAGGGCTTTCGCTTAGAAGTGGAGTTCTTCCACGAATCTATAATTATCTGTCTTTAAATGTCTTAAATATTGTATGTCTGTAATTGCATGTGAATGTTTGTGCGTGTGTAAATAACACTATGAGATATCCAGCCTGTGCCTCAAGTATCTCAACCCAACCACACCCAGTTGCAATTTCGTTTTAGTATGAAGAGAAACCTAGTTCGATTTCCAAAAAGTGGATCCAAGATAAAACCTTCTAGATTTGCATTTTTAATTTTCAAAAGGTTTTTTTTTTAATTAGAAACATAGTAAAATGAAGGACCAGATTAATTAATAATGACCACAAAGGGTTTTGATATTTTATTATTTAGACAAAAAACTTGATTTATATATGAAATACTCCAGTAAATATTTAACTTGTAAAACAATCAACTTTTCAAACTCCTTCGGCTGTTTTGCAGATGGAATTAATAATAATTCTCTCATTTTAAATCCATAAATATAAGAATTTAATAAGCAAAAGAAATAAAATCCAACTTTAAAATTGCATTTTCTTTCTCGACAGAATAAACAACTATAATTTTTTTTCAAAGACATTAAATTAAAATTTAATTAGTTTACAAAAGTTCCTTTTCAGCTCAGTTCTGAAAAATATCTTTTATGCATTTTTCATTCAGTATTCCTTATTTTGAAAATGATTATTTTAAAAGTGCAATTATACTTTAGTTTAACGATGTTTGTTAAGAATAATTAAATTATGAAATTGGAGATAAAAGATTAATTCAGATACATATTCAGAATTTACGAAAAGAAGTTATGTACACAAATAAAGTAAGTTTTTAATAATCTTGGCGAGATTTTATTTTTCGGTTAAATTCAACAAACATATTTTTTGTTATTTTTAATGTTCTGCATTCGATAAATTCTTTAAAAAAGAGAGTAAAATTAAATTGAATTGGTAAAAGGGGTACTTTTTTATGGTTTATTTATGATAAAAAAAATTCTTGATTTTAGATTTTTAATTTTTAAATTTAAATCGTTTATAAATGACCACCAAGTAGAAATTTATATAAAAAAATGTGTCAGAAAAATGTACTAAATAACGGATTATTAAAATATTTCTTGTTATGAGACTCACTTTTGTCATAACTAATGCATGATACATTTGCTTTCCAAGTTTTCTGTAACATAATCATTTTTTCTTTTAATTATCAGTAAATATAAAAGTTTTAACTTACAATTTGTGTAGTTTTAAACTAGTATCTACATTATTTAAAACTGTAGTGTGTAGGTTGGGGCAAGCAGATTGTAACTAGGTATGGCTCGGTTGATATATTTGAGAAACAAGTTGAAAAACTTATAGCTTTATTTATACATGGCACAAACACCACACAGATACAATTAGAGACATGCAATATGTCATTTAAATAACATATTTAAAGACAGACAGACATTTAAAGATGGAATCCTTCCGCGAATCTATTTCTCAGACAAAAACCCAAAACACGGCTAAGCGCAGGGTGCGCGAAATATACTTCCTCTCCGTGTCAGAGTCCAAAGTCCACTGTAGACCAAATAATAAGCCGGGTGAGTTAAATATATTTTCTCTCGGGATGAGACACTATACGTTTCTTAGCGGGAGTCCAAGTTGCGCTGTACTTCCTCTCGGGTGAGAGTCTCAAGGCCGTCTGACCATTGACCTGAACGCCACAGGGGGACACTCTTGCCAGTGTGTAGGAAGAAGCATGGTTACAAAACGATATTTACAGGAGCTTTTATGGAAATATTTAAATGAAAGTAACAGTTTTCTATTCCAATTGTTTATGTCTTTATTTTGATAATTGTGCTTGTTATAACATTTATGCTAAATAAGTGATATTATTAAATAATGTACTAAATATTAATGTATATTGTAATAAATATTTATACTAATATAATGTATATAAATATTTATACTAATATAATGTATAATGTATATAAATATTTATATTAATTATTAAAACTGAACGCCACATTCGCCACCGTCAATGCGTAGGAGGAAGTGTGGTTACAACACCTAATTTAAAGTAGCAAAATGCACATCTTTAATAAAGATGTCCTTATTAATAGATAGTTGTCACTGTAAATAAATTTCTCTTAAATTGAAAACCTTAGGAATATCTTTCTTGTTAATATTACAAATAATAATATTAATAAAACCCATTGGTTCAGGATAATTAGGAAAAAAAAGATAAAGCTGATTTAAATTAGCTGTTTGTAAAAGTTTTTTTTTTTCTAATGCAGCTGGCAGACAATACAGTTGTCTTTGATGCCTTAAGTCAAACACGGAACCGGCGTTACTCACTTAGCACCACCTAGGCGGTGCATGGACGCGGAGTAAGAATACCCCCGCAACGCTCTACGAACATGTTAGAGGGACCTGCGTTTTTTAAGTGGATTCCGAACCACAACAAACATCCATGGCACCACCGGAACTCCAACCCGAAACCTGTGGTACCAAGTGCCACAGCGCTAGCCACTCGGCCATACAGGGCCCTGTTTGTAAAAGTAAAAACATATATTTTTGCAATTTGAATTGAAAGTTCAGAAATCACAAATATTAAGAAAAAAATCTTTTTTAATGACATCTGACATTTATATTATGGTCATGGGGCCTGAATGGCCGAGTGGCTAGGGCTCTGGCGCTCGGTACCACAGGTTTCGGGTTCGAGTCCCGGTAGTGCCATGGATGTTTGGTTCAGAATCCACTTTAAACCGTAGGTCCCGGTCTAATAGGATCGTAGAGCGTTGCGGGGGCATTGTTACTCCGCGTCCGTGGCTTATCTTCAAGTTACACGCGCCCCCTGGGTAATGCAAAGTGAGTAACGTTTGTGCAGAGCTTGCCTTAAGGCATCCAAGACCAAGTGTCTCAGTGTTTGCCATCTGCATTAGAAGAAAAAAATATATATTATGGTCATAAAAGGAGTTTAATGAAATTATTAAAATTTTCGTATTGGATATTCTGCGAGATCAAAGAAAGATTAAAGAAAACATAAAAAGGAAAATAAATATTTAAAGTGGAAAGGTAAAAAAAAAAAAAAAAAAAAAATTAATAAATATTTTTATCACATGCATGAATAATAAATTTCATCACTTGAATTAAAATGCGAAGTGATTTATTTTTAATATTTATGAAAGTAATTAACGAAAGAATCCAACAGTCGTTTTCTAAGGTGCCCAATATTAAGTGAGTGATTTTAAAATAAAAATATTTAAACTTTAAAATTATTATTTCTTTATTTAAATATTCTCAATAAATTGTTACTTTAATTATATATAGTATGCATAATAAGTAAAAAAGAAAAGAAAATATTTTCCTTTGAACCCAGAGCAAAAGCAAATTACATATTATCTTCTATTTAACTTAAGTATTTTAAAATGTTAAACGTCATATTCAAATATAAAATGTTTGTGCTTTCTAATTGTTCTAAAAAAATAAAACTGAAAATGTATAAAAAAGGTATACAATACTAAATTTAAAGCAGAAAAATGTATTTCTTTAATAAAAATGTCGTTAAAACGAGCTAATTAAATTAATTATTAAAAAAAACCCTCAAATTTATCCAATGCTTTGTTATCTAAAATCATTTTTATTAATAAAAATATTAATACAATAAATTTAAATATGTGATTCAAAAAAATTCTATATTAATGGAATGCTTTACAAAAAATAGTAAATTAAAAATACGCGCATGTATATCAATACATATATACACTCAAGAGCCAAAACATTATGACCACCCCTACATTTTGCAATGAACTCACCTGTTTGACGTGGAAGGCACGTGATCAGATGGAAGTGGTATTTAACTGCTGCTGGAGAGTCTGAAGAATCATTCTTTCACTTACTTCTGCTTGTGACGGGAAAGGCTGCGGATCTAAGCGACTTTGATGGAGGGCAGATTGTAATGGCTCGAAGGCTCGGAACAAGTATTTTCGAAACTGCACAACTCCTGGGTTGTTCGCGATCTACAGTTGTTAGTACTTATGCAAAGTGGATGAATGACGGTGAAACCAGCAGTAGACGACATGGTGTTGGACGTCCCCACTCTATCAAAAAAAAAAGGTCGTCGGAGACTGTCTCGCATGGTGAAGCAAAACCGGAGCCAGACAGTGGCTCAGCTGACAGCCCAATGCAATGCAGGGCCAAGTTGAATAGTATCGGAGCACACTGTTCAGCGGACACTGTTGGATATGTGGATGTTATTATCCAATGTTTTTACAATTTTTTTGATATTTATAAAGGAATATTATATGATACCTGATATTTATATTTTATCTGTAGTTTACTGAAAGGTTGATCATTCATTATTCCTCCTTAAATAATATATATATAGAAACATCGAACGCATTCAACAATATTCTACCAAATTCATTTGACAGTATTCTTCATTCAAAAATCAGTATGATCAGTATAATCCAGTCAACAAATCATTGTTTTCGTTAATCAACAATTCAGTGTGACATTATTCTCCAATCAACAAATTGTATTCAGTAAATCAATAAATCGGTATGTCAGCAATCTGATATTCTAGCAAATTCTATAAAATACTCATATTCTAAGAAATATAATATCCTACCAAATTCTACAAAATACAATATCCTACCAAATTTATTTGACAGTATTCTTCATTCAGTATGACAGTATAACCCAGTCAACAAATCATTGTTTTCTTTAATATGACTTAAGTTTTAGTATTTTATCAAGTATAAGCATTATTAAGCATAAGTATTAGTAAGTAAAAATATTTATTTTTTTAATCAGTATGACAATGTTCTCCAATCATCAAATTGTATACTTTTATCAGTAAATCACTATCCCAGCGTTCTGGTTTTTCAAACTTAGCAAAGCAAATCATTATAACATTTTTTAAATAAATTTCTCATCTCTCTTGATACAGATATTTATCATTTTTTCCCTATATTTGATAAAACTTCACCTTTTTTCTTAGAAGTTTTATTCAAATAACCGCAAGCTTCAATAAAGAAGCATTGTCCAAGTAAAATATATGTTTTAAAAGTTTATCAATAAAACTAAAACATTTAAGTACTTCTCATGCAATGAATTCCCTTTTTGATGAAAAACAAAATTTTGTAACAATACATTAAGTAATATGTCTTTAGTAGCTTACGGTAAAATAATCAGAAATGCTTTTATGCGAATACATACTTAAACACTATCTTTAAATAAGATATTGTCTTTTTAGTTTTAGCAAAGAAACTATAGTCTTAACTTTAAGACAACATCTCAAAGAATTCGAAGAAAAACATTTATTTTTTTATATTAACTCTTTAAAGCCTGGATTATTTACTTAAAAGAAATAAAAATATGACTTATTCTTATAAAAGACGACCTAACTTTTATATAATGGACTTTCTTAAAACGTAAACAGCAATTTAAATATTATGTCTTCCAGCAAATTATGCCAGACATAAAGATATTATAAAGAGCATAATAAGTATCTAAAATACGTATATCTAAGCTTTTAAAGTTAAATAATATTACTTATAGTTCAATTCTTGAACAAACAAACTTAATCTCAAAGATAAATAAGATGATCGATATTACTTACATTTTTTTTTTTTTTTTATAAAACATGAATTTTTCTATCAAAGTTTAAAATGATGATTATCAGAAGTTGTTTAGATGGCATAAATTCTCAAATGAGTGTAAAAAATATAACATACAAGATATTTTATTCTGTTATATATTCATGTCTTGTAAAAACAATTTAAAACTTGCTTTTAGAATTTATGATGAAAGGGCCATTTCATATTACTAAAAGATATCATTATATAAGCTTTAAGGAAGGAATTTACTTCAAAACATTACTTACTTTAAACACTTTTTGCAGCATTAATGTAATGATTTATACCTGTCAAAGAAGTATGTTTAATGCAGGAATTTTTTTTTCACTTGATTGTTTAAAGATTAAAATATAGTTGCAGCATATATGGGGAATCGAACTAATTTTGTTAAAAACTTTAAAAAGTTCCCTAAATATTTTATGAATCTAAATGGTTGATTTCCCTACTAGTTTCTAATTGTTTTTTATCTCACTTAGTCAACAGCAACATCTAGACCAAGTCCATGAAACCATATGTCCTCAAACAATGAAAAACTTCTCCATTACTTGAGCACAAATGGCTCTTCTGGCAACCTATGCAAATCAATATATGGGCAGACTTGAGTTAAGCTACATTTCGGGCAAAGGGGATAAACCTTAAGGCCTGACACATAACGTTGAGCACGAAAGTAACCACTGCGAAGCCTACCAAGTCTGTTCAGGTCTATTACCCCTCCCCCCACCAATTAAAGCTGCACCAGGATGGTTACAATCATACTACTCATGTTCGGGTGCCTTTCTCCAAGAGGAATTGATATTTAATTTGAACTTAAAGGTAGACTAATTGGTAACTTGCGCAATTAGTGTATAGTAGAGCTCAAGTTCAAACCTGCTGGTAGATTAAATCACAGAGATTCACATATGTTTGGCAGATGCGATATAAACCACGAATGTAAAACAATTGTCGTTATCCACTCGACTATTTTATCGATAATCAAATTTTCCAGGTTTTAACCCATACTACACGTATGGGCACACGAGGCAAGTTGCCCGTAAATGTCATCTCGGAAGACGAAGGTGCTAGGTTCATCGCTGGATTGTTCGTGGTATAAGTAAGTGACACACGACGCCTAGTTATGTTCGACAAAAAAAAATGGTTGATATATCAAAAAGTAAATGAGCTATTTTTCTTTTTTTTTAGTATATCTTGGAGGGTCGGAAAAAATCCATTTTGATATTATTGTTGAAATATTAACTCCAATTTAATACAATGTATTACATTTGATTAAATTCCGATTAGACGTGTCTCAAAATTGATTTTAAAAAATGCAAACAACCATTATGCCATATGACCAGATGCACCCATTTTTTAACAATCACTTTGCAAACATTGAGCGAAGTTTCAAAATAACACGTGCAAAGCCTCAGAATATGTTTATTTTTTCCTAACTCTTTTTCATTTTTCGTTTGTGCTAGTCATAACTGAAGAGTTTGTTTACTGAGAATCGCATATGTAGTCAAATTAATCATTAATCGCGTAGCTTGCGATTTTGAATTCGTTCATACTAGTGTTCACTATTCGTTTAATAATTTTCTTGACTAACTATGTTTAGTTCGTTCCTCTTTCTAACAAGAGAGTATTAAAAAAAAGTAAATATACTCCCGTAAAATAGTAATCCTGTCTCAAAAATGAAAACATTCATCAAATTCCTTGCTGAAATGAAAGTAAATGTCCTCAAAAAAGAAAAACGCCAGATTTAAATGAAGGTTGCAGGCATTTATTTTTTCGGAAGAATTCTTTTGCGCAAATTATAATTAATTTTAAAATTAACTCTGAAGTTTTTCTCGAGATGCAAACATTGTGACAGTAGACTTTCATTGGGCTGTGAGAAAGATATCACTGGCACTTACTATTAATTTATGATAGAAATGTATTAAGTTTGAATAATGCATAAGATTTAACACATCATTAAAATATGATGAACCATCGAAATACATAAATACATCTACATACTAATTTTATTGAAACTGGGCACAGAGCCATGATATGAATGCTCTGTATATACTCCATTTTGCGTGCCTAATATACTGCAGATTATATTGAAATAATTTTTTTTTTTTTTTTTAGTATTAGTAAATTTATTTAGTTTAAGAAAAATATAATTACAAAAAAATGACATTTTTTGAAGTTTCAAAGATACTTATGTTTAAATATTTTTAAAAATTCATATATATAATTTTTTCGAAGCTCGTTTCAATATAATGAATATGTATATATTTAAAAAATTTCAAAGTACTTTCTGAGAAAAGGTATATAAAAAAATTACCATTTTCATATCGTCAGTATAGAATAAGAGTTGTCAACCTATTTATACTTACCGCCTTTTTTGTATCTTTGTTAGTAGTAAAATTTTATAATCACCCACAGGTTCCAGAGTTGTGGTGATTTATAAAGTAGGGAAGAAACTTTATTTTATAAAACTTATTAAGAAGACTCACAGTGAGTTATAACATATAAGGTACTTACGTATTAACGATAACTTGGCGACAGTTGCGGCAATAAAGAGCACACGCGCCAACCGCAGCTACAGATTTGGCGGTTTTTATTATTCAGTTTTATATTAGGCTGTTAGATTGGCGACACTTAAAAACCGCGAAGTCTGTCGCCAAGGTATCGTTAATACGTAAGTACCACATATAATAATAATTTATAACATATAATGGTAATTTCTTACCAAATATTTTATGTTGAAGTTTCCTTAAGTTTGACAGACAAAATATTTATAAAACAACTTACTGTAGTTAAATCTATTTTTTATTTATATGTTGCAGGCATATAAGCATAAGGTCTTATGAAGTTACATTTAGTTAATTAAACTATTAATCAGATACCCTGATGTTGGGAATCTAAATACTGGTTATCTGGTCAAATTTGTGTAAGGATTTTGTTTGAAGAAAGTTTGAAATCCGAATAAGAAAAGAAAAATCAAAACAAATTTTTATTATTAAACATAAAAAAAAAATTTTTAGTATACCACAATATGCAACTTCTCTTTAACGCAATGACAGTCATAAAAAGGAAACTGTCCTTTTAAGTACGCTATCTTTCTAATTTAGGTCTTGAAAGTCTTTCATGAAACTCAAAACGATTTAAAAATGACAAAATCTCGTAAAGGGGGAAATGGAAGAAGAAAAAAATAATTTAAGTGTACATTGTAGCTTTATAAAAGTCATTTTGCTTTTTTTTTTATTATTTGAACCTACTTTTAAAATTTAAGTGGAGTACTTAGAAGAATCATAATTTTTCTTTCATTATACAAAAGCAAATAAGCTTTTTGTCTTAACACATGTATCATATGAGATTATATTTAGGGAATTATTTAAGTCAAATGAAATCTCGGAATGATATGTTAGTTTTGTGTTTCGTTTAGAAGATTTTGATAGGAGACAAAAATAGTTTAAAGGTGATTGAATACGAAATTAAGGAATAATCGCAGTTATTTTAATAACTATAAAATATTTTACTTCTTACATGCACCTTTTTCAAGTCAATGTTGCGTCTAAAAATATTCTAAAAGACTATGACTATGTGATTCATCACTCATCTTCCAAAACATGATAAAATCAATTTTGTTAATCTAATTAAAAATCCATAATAAACTTCCAAATAAATATTGTTACTATAACTGTTACACCATATCATTGCGCCTAGAGCTGAGATGCCCCTTTACAGTTTGGGAAGGATATGGGTGAGAAGTCTGATTGGACTCTGTGAAACTCTACGATCCAATGAGACCGGAACCTACGGCTTAAAGTGGATTCCGAACCCCTATAAACATCCATGACACAGCGGGGATTCGAACACAAAACCTGTGGTGAAATGCGCTAAAGTGCTAGCCACTCGGTCATCAGCCCTCCCAAAAAAATATTATTAAAAATCATTGCATTACGTTCAAAATATCTGTTGTATAACAGTTTAGATTTTGTTTCATCTATCATTCCGACAAAAATAAATGTGCCTCATTTTTAAAATCAAGTGTGCCCGACTCGTGGATCAATGGCAACGTGCGTTGCTGGGGAACTTTATTGCTGAGGTTCCTTCCGCTGGTGGCTTTATTGTATGCATCGTTTCAAGAAACTGGAAGCCTGGTGTTTATGATGTTCAGCATCTTGCCTCGAGAGTCGGACTATCTGGGGGGGGTATTCCCGGTTTTCTCCCATACGAAACGCAAATGTGGAGTATTTCCCCTAAACATTATCCCGGGAGCCGTCAGAAGATTTCAAGAAGTCAGATTTCTACCTACGGCGGCTCCATCACGACAGAAGCTGCCCGCTTTCCCTTCATCCACGAATAGATTTTAATGGTATAACCGTCCGCCCTGCAGGACACTGAGGATTAGACACTACATAAAAAGTGTTCACAAAATACTTTTAAAAAAATGTTGTAGTTTTCATAGCACATTACGTTATTCTCAGGAACACATTTTTTTTATTTTTAATATTTATTATTTTTTATTTATTCATTTATTTTTTTGAAGGAAGACATTTAAATTGGTGGATGCTTAAATAAAAATGTGAATGAATTATCGGTTACAATCTTATTTAAATAACTCAAGAGAGGAATTACTTTATTTTGGGGCAAAAAAAAAATTACACAAAGCTACTAGTCTCCAAAACTGGATATATGAATGCAATAGAGGTCCTGTAATATGAAAATGGGCACACTTGTTGAGTATTTTAACAAATATGATAATTAGGATATTACTCAATAAGTTTCTTAAATAATGTAAAACAGTTTTCAACAATTTAACCTCCGTTATCTGGTACTGTTGCTCATTAGTATGAAGCAATCAACAATGGGAGGTACACTCCCATATGACGAAAGATCTAATCACATAATCTCTGCCCATACACACGTCCTCTGTCAGAGACATACGAGTTACTCCAAATAAATACTGTTAGTAGTTTGGAATCCAAGTTAAAATGTAGGTCCCGGTCTAATTGGTCTAAAATGTTAAAAAAATTAACGTAGAGTGGCAAACCAAATGAAACTAAACCAAATAAATAAACTCTAAAACAATATTCTGTTTTTCTCTATAATTTAAATAAGGCCCTTTAAATAAAAAAAAACTTAAATAAGGCTTAACTATTTATATATCATTTTTTTTTTGCTCCCGGATTAGAACAATACATTGACCACTTTATAAAATGTGTTTTGCTTTAATTTTTGAAGAATATTCATCAATACTGATGTAACTAAAACTGCATCAGTAACTATTGTATAGATAAAATAATTCTTGACATAATTTATAAGATATTTCTCAACAATCATTTAAACGAATATGTGTAGTGGGCAGGTTGCCCAACCAAGTTTGTAACTGGAAGTGGACGGGTTCAGATACTTGAAGCATAGTTTAGAGAACTCGCAGCTTTATTGACACACGCACAAACACCACACATATAGAATTAGAGACATACAGACACATTTAAAGACAGATAATTATGGATTCGTAGAAGAACTAAACTGCTAAGCCGAAACCCCGAAACTCGGCTACGCGCAGAGTGCGTGAAATATACTTCCTCTCCGGGTGAGAGTCCGTAGGCCGATTATTACGCAGGGCTACGTTAAATATATTTCATCTCAGTGTGTGAGATTGTAGATCAAATAAACGTTTCTCAGCCGGAAGAGCAGACTTGCGCTCAACTTTCTCTCGGTGAGAGTTTCGGGGCCAACTGACCATTTCTCCTGACACAGGGGAACTCTTTCCAATGTGTATGTGGAAGTATGTTTACATAAGATTAAAAAAACACAACTTTTTACCTCATATCCTTCTTGCTGGTTTCTATAAAATAATCCTCGAAAATCTCGTGCGCAATAAATTCTCTGTTTAATATTTATTCCAATCTATAGGTCAACTCTTACGCAAGACTACGTTAAATATATTTAAATATATAAAATATATTTAAATCTAGAAAATCTAATTTAAATAAATATATAAAATATATTTAAATCTATATCAGAAAAATTTGAAGCTTTTTGACAAACATTTTTTAAACTTCCTTTTGATATTATACAAACTTGCTCATTTACTAAGACAAATAATTTTTTCTTAACGTGACACGACTTTTATTTTCAACAAAAAAATTTAATATTAGTGAACGATATATAAAAACAAACGAGATATACTTTTAATTAATCATCAAATTAATCTAATAGTAATGTGTTTTATATAATTTATTCACTATCTTTAGAAATTTGCATATTTTTAATATAGTACCAAAAGCATGGTGTGTATTAAGACTTGCATCTATGCATCATGTATAAAATCAGTTTGCTATATTTTCCGATGGTACTTCCGAAATCCAATTCCTTTATATAACTTTTCCAGCGTTATTCACGATATTTTTTGAAGGAAACAAATCTATTATTATTTTTCAATATCGTGTTTTCTGTATTCTTTGAATATTTTGTATTTCAAATGATGAACTGAATATATAAAATATTCAATTCATCACTTCAAATATAAAATATATAAAATATGATGGAATGTTTTATGTATGAAGTGATAATTTCTTTGTCATTCACCATTAATTCATTATTTTTCACTTCGGCCTTAAATTCAATAAAAAAAAAATTATCAGAAATATGTAACATTGTTCATTTCTATGTGACATCTCTTGTATGCAATTTCTTTTCCAGCTCATAAATATTTTATAGTAATGATTTCGGAGCTTATTCAACGCTATTTATTTTTGTCATGATTGCTATTTGTTATATATGATATTTCGTCCTTTCTGCATATTGTTATTTGCTTGTTATTGTTATTTACTATATATGTTATTTCTTGCTTTCTATATATATATTGTTATTTACTTGTTACTACTATTTGCTATGTATATTATTTTTTGCTTGCTATTGCTATTTGTTATTTATGTTATTTTTGTTTGTTACTGCTGTTTGCTATGGCTATTTGCTATTTATATTATTTTTTGCTTTTTATTGCTGTTTGCTACATACTGCTATTTATGTCATTTTTTGCTTATTATTGCTATTTGGTACATATTTAATGTACCAATTAGCAATAACATGTTTATAATATGTTATTTTTTGCTTGTTATTACTTGCTTGCTACATGTTGTTATTTGCTTATTATTGCTATATATATTATTGCTTGCTTGCTACATATTGTTATTTGCTTATTTGCTATATATATTATTGCTTGCTATATGTTATTTGCTTGCTATTGCTATTTGTTGCCTATGTCATTGCTTGCTTTTTATAAGTTATTTACTTGCTATTGCTATTTGTTATATATGTTATTGCTTGCTTGCTCTTGCTATATGTTGTTATTGCTATTTGCTATATATGCTATTGCTTGCTTGCTATATATTGCTATTTCCTATATTTGATTATTTTAAATCACGTATAAATGTTCAATCTTGACACATTTCTACAACTTTAAATCAAATTTTTGGTCCATTTTTTTTATTAACTGTGTTATATTAATTAATCTGAAATATCTGGAACCAATCTAAAGAAAAAGATGTTTAGAAAAACATGTCGTTTGTAATCGAAATTTTTAAAAATATTTGAAGGGCACTGTTCCCAGAGATAAAAAATAGATACGAGTTTCGCGTCAAGGAAAAACAAACAGAAATATACTAGATATTAATAAAAATTTCTTCTCAACACATTGTTTATGAAATCCCGCCACTGCAAATAAAATTATATTTGGAGATAGCAGTATTTGTATTTTCTTTTAAGAATGTATCATGTGAAATATGAAAATATTAATTTAACGATGAGATATAAAAAATAATAATTTAGAGATGAGATATAAAAAATAATAATTTAGAGATGAGATATAAAAAATAATAATTTAGCGATGAAAATATATGTGGAAAAATAAATTCATTTTTCAATAAAAATCATTTCATTTTTTTATCTGCTTTTAAATGTGTATCTTCAAAAATGCTGAACTGAACTTGAATTCTGATTTGATTTCGATAAAATTCTGCGAAATCAGAATAATTCTAACAGGAAAAAGAAAATGATGAAAACCAAAACTTCAACATTTATGTAGCAATATTATTATTAAAAATAATATCTAATAATTATTTATATTGTATGTTAAATTTAATAAGTTAACTAACTGACTAACACCCGACAAACACCCAAACTCTAGTGAAAATTGATGATGTCCATTTCGTGTAATTCTTTAAATTTAAGGGGATGCAAGCTCAAAATTTTCAATCCTTTAACAAATAAAAAAGATTAATCTTTTTTTAAAGAAAGATAACTGGAGTAGGATAAAATGAAGAACTTTATTATTATTTTAACATTTTTTATTATTTTAAAATGATATCTCAGCATAAACAATTTGGAAATTCAGACAGGAGAACGGTATGTTTGTTAAGGATTCAAAGTTTTTGTATGTGGTGAAATAGTTATTAAAGAAAATTATATTAATAAGTGTTGTTTCTTATCCCACTTGGTCAACTGCAACATCCAGACCAAGTCCATGAACTCATCGAATCATGATTAAGGGTAAAAATGCAGATTCTTTTTGCTTCTTTTGTACTTGACCTTGCAGCACAAAGACATGATGAGAAGTTTGGAAGAAGTCTCAAAGGTAGAAATCTAACTTTATCACACCCGGTTATACCCCATTGTAGTCTCCTCTTACGACATGCATGGGGTAGAATGGGGCTATTCTAACTCGGATCCACAAGGCCCAGTACTAATAAGTAAATAGTTCATTGTATCTTATAATGTAAAGTCACTTAAGTCAGAATCAACATAAAGGCACAAATCGTTGATTATTTTAGTAAGAGAATATTGTTCAACAATTAACCAACACTATTTTATATGGGTAGGAGATGATTTGAAGATCATTTTAATAAGAATTGGACCGCATTTGTAGAATAAAAACTCAATGCCGATTCGTGCCTCAGTAATGTGCGCCGCTGGTAAGCATTAGGGCTGAAGTTTAATCCGATGGTTGTTCAGCATCTTGCCTCCTTAGTCAGACTACTTGGTGGGAGTTTTCAGTCTTTTCTCCCATAAGATACGCAAATGCGGGGTAGTTCGTACTAAAACTCTGTGCCAAAAGACACTACCATCCTTCTTCAGCAACCCAAAACCAAGTCAGAGTTCTACCTACGGGTATGCCATCTGCCGAACACCCATAACAAAAGCAGCCCCCTCCATCTATGAGTAAACTACTCATGGTGTCTTTTCCGTGCTGCCAGATACTGACGATTAGTTATAACAACAGCAGATACTCATATAAATATTAGATAAAAAAACTGCAAAGTATTTCAACAATAATAATGAGTTTTATGAAATCATAAGTTGGACTTAATAAACATTAGTCTATTATTTTAAACAATGATGGTTTGGTGATGAAATTCATACCATTTTTCACCAAAACAGCTTTGTTTCTACTCCCATCACTATTGAAAATATCCTAATATTATTATTTCATAATGTAATAAATGTCATATATTATTAAAATCGAACAAATTTTCCCAAAGGGCTTTTATGAAAATTGTGTATACAATGGATGAAAGAAATTTGTCAACTAATACTTGTATTTTAAAAAGCTATTCATTAATTGAAATTACTGCAAATAATTAATAATAATGAAATTATATGAAGATTTATTCAATTACGTATTAAAAGTGTTAAATTATGTTACATAATTTCGATTACTAAATCGTTGAAAAAATTTTTAATTATAAAAATTTTTGCAGTTTTATAATAGCTTGTAGCACTTCAGATACTTCATTAACGACATAATATTAGCTATGCCTTGTCTAGGATTTGTTTTTAAACCTGAACCGATAGCCTCGTTCAGTTTAAGCAGGGATGGCTAACCCAAATGATCTTGCGGGTCACTTTGAAAATGCATACAAACTCAGCGGACCGCATATAAAAATATATATCCTCTTATTAGATTTAGACCCACTAGAGACATTTTTTGTGGAGTGAAAAATTGAAACATAATGAGTTATTATTATTGCGTTTACTGTTATTCTTACATGCAAACACAGATGATGTAATAATGATAGTAGACACACAGTGCAAAGAAATACACTCAAGAGCCAAAACATTATGACCACCTGTCACTAACGAGTTGGCCCACCTTTGGCGCGCAACACAGCTTCAACCCGCCTTGGCATGGATGCCATAAGCTCTTGGTAGATGGCCGGAGACAGATTGTACCAGATGTTTAAGCAACGATCACGCAAATGCGAGATATTGCGAATTGGTGGCCTTTGAACTCTGAGCTGCCGTCCCAGGACATCCCAAATGTGTTATTACATTAACTGGACATTAATTGGAATTCAGCATCATGTTCCTGGAACCACTCCTAGCCTTGTGACAAGGGGCGTTGTCCTGTTGGAACATTCCATTTCCAGCTGGAAAAACAGAGGCCATGTAAGAGTACAACTGGTCCGCAATGATGTTCAGATACCCTGTAACATTCATGGTCTGCTCTACCACAAAAACGGGTCCCAGAGACGCCCAAGAGAACGTCCCCCAAAGCATAATACCGCCCCCACCGGTCTGTGTATGATCTACTGTACATTGAGGAAGCAACTGTTCGCCTGGAAGACGGCGTATCCTGACATGGCCATAGGCGTGATGAATGACACACCGTGATTCAACTGACCAGGCAACTCTCTCCCACTGATCCATGGACCGATGTTCCCGGGCCCAGCGCAGGCGCAGTTGGCGATGACGCTTGGTCAGCAAAGGTACAGGAGTGGAACATTTGCTGCGTAGCCCCATATCCAACAGTGTGCTCCGATACTATTCTACTTGGCCCTGCATTGCATTGGGCTGTCAACTGAGCCACTGTCTGGCTCCGACGACCTTTTTCTTTGATAGCGTGTGGACGTCCAACACCATGTCGTCTACTGCTGGTTTCACCGTCATTCATTCACTTTGCATAATTACTAACAACTGTAGATCGCGAACAACCCATGAGTCGTGCAGTTTCGGAAATACTTGTTCCGCGCCTTCGAGCCATTACAATCTGTCTTCTATCAAAGTCGCTTAGATCCGCAGCCTTTCCCATCACACACAGAAGTAAATGAAAGAATTATTCTTCAGACTCTCCAGCAGCAGTTAAATACCACTTCCACCTGATCACGTGCCTCCCACGTCATCCAGGCGAGTTCATTGCGAAATGTACGGGTGGTCAAAATGTTTTGGCTCTTGAGTATATATAAGTCTAAAAATGAAATCATACAAGAATATTTTACTAGTGAGTTATTTATTTTTCCACTCTTTCACTTAGGTTTCGCAAATCGATGTCAATTTGGGTATTTGCTCATCGTAATGTGTGTTGCAGGTTAGTGTCCGTTATGTCAGAGAGTGTTTTGTATTTGGTCCATTTCATTTTCGAAAAAAAAAAAAAAAAAAAGCGAATCGCAGGTGTAAGTTGAACGAAAAGCGCTAACAACTTCAACTGACAGTCTGGTTTGCTGTGCTATCAACCATCAACTGTGCGTATCTAAGGATGGTCACTTAAAGTGAACCATAGAACCTGTTATATTAGATGTTCTAAGATCTGCGGCATCATGTGTTCGCAGAATACAATTTAATTATTCTGCGAACTCATAACTGTAAAATCATCAATAAAACAGGCAATATCTCTCATATATTCGCAAGAATATTATGTTAAAACCAAAGTTAATATTTACGCATAATGTCGACAGTTTATTTTTGAATATAGGGATGCACACATAATGTATGAGTAATACATTAGTGTTCACTACTTTGGCCGTTATAAATTAAATTTATTTTGTAAAAACATGGCAAATCTCACGGGCCGGAAAAATATGCAAGGCGCACTGCGGGTTGGCCAACCCTGCGCTTGTAAATACCGCATGTAGCTAATTAATAGATAAAAAATTTTTTTAGCTGCAACTGCCCCACATTTACGTATCGTATAGAAGAAAACCCAGAAAAATCCCATCAGACAGCTTGATTATCAATGAGAATAAAATCTATCGCTATTGAATTTCTATGTTCCTGAACACCACCAATGGATTTGAACCAGAGCTCTAGTATATCCCATCTAAGAATGTAACTATTGTTCCACGAGTCGAGTTTCTTATGCTTGCTTTTCGTCTTACACTTTTTTTATTGGAGAAATCTCTTAACATTGATGAAACAATATGTCAAGAAAACCTGTCAAAATACAGTAGTTATTTCCCTCCTCCTTGAAACAGATAATATTTGAAGATGTCTGGCGATTCTTTTCTTGCCATTTATCTGATATTTGAGTATCAAAGAAAAATATGTTCAAAATATATTGATTCCGTTGAACCGACATAATATTTGTTGGAAGAAAACATCTTGAAAGAGGTCTTCCCGACGACGAGTGTTAGTTTTTCTCTTACCATCACATCTTTTTGAAAGATGCGAGAACTTCTTAACTATCAACTTTAAGATTCTCATTCAATTCAGATAGCATGTTTTTTCATGGTACATAGCTTCAAGATAAATATTACCAATAATTATGCCTTGCATGGTATTTCTATAACTAAGCTGCACGGATATATTGGAAAACATGAGATTTCTGCTAAAAGCAAAGAATTGTTCATCAAGTGAAGGAAATATTAAATAAATTTGTTGCATATTCGTTACCTTTGGTTTCATAAATTTAAACGACGCATTAAAATTATTATAATATTAATATTTATTAATTCATGTAGAAACACAACATTTATATTGTACATCTGCAATTGTAAATGTTGTACATCTATTACATTGTGCAATGTAAATGTATTAAATAAATGTCTTGCATATTGGTTACCTGGCATTTTATAAATTTAAATAAAGCATTAAAAATTACTGAAAATAAATAATGGCAATGAAATTATATGCAATTTTATTCGATTACGCATTAAATGAGTTAAATTATGTTGTGTAATTTCGATTGCCTGACCGTTGGAAAATAATTTAATTATAAATTTGTTAGCAACATTATAATGGTTTTCTGCACTTCAAATGCTTTATTATTATCGCATTAAAATGAACTGTACCTTGTCTAGGATTTGTTCTTCAACCTCAACCGATGGCTTCAGTTCCATTTATGTATGTCAGCTATAGCCCATTAATAAAAAAAAAACTTTTAGGCGAAACACACTTGCATTTATGGGTCATATAAAAGAAACCCCTGAAAACTTCCATCAAACAGCTTGATTTCCAACGTGAATGAAGAAATATACAATGTAAATGCCATCTACAAGTTGAATAACGTAGAAATATAATGTCCCTCAGAAATGACTGTTTGAAGTCGTGATGAGTAAGATTTGAAGTTCATTATTGCACTACCCCCGCCCCATGAACCTTTCTGGCGGCTTGATGGCCAATTAGCAAGCGCTTTGACCTTTGGTACCACAGACTTCAGGTTCGAATCCTAGAGGTGACAGGAATGTTTGCGAGTGGTTTCAGAATCCATATTAAACTGTAGTTCCCTGTCTAAATAGCCAAAAGTGTCCACAAAATGAGAGTAGAGCGACGAACCAAACAAACAGATCAAACGTTTTATTGTATCAATAAAGTTAGCCGTGCGTTGTCTATTATTTGTTTTTCAACCTCAACCGCCATTACCTCAGTTCCATTTATGTATGTCATGTATAGCCGATTAATTAAAAACAGAACTTTTAGCTGCAATTGGCCCGCATTTGCGCATCATATAGAAGAAAACCCAGAAAACTCATATCTTGTTTATCGATGGGAAAGGAGTCTGTCCCTATCAAATTTCTTTGTTCCTGAACACCACCACGGGCAGTTTCAGTTCTAGTGTCTTCTATCTAAGCATGTAACTTTTGCTCCACGAGTCGAGTTTCTTAGTGCTTGTTTTTTGTCTTATTTCTATTTTATTGAGCTAAAACTCTTACCGTTGATGAAACAATGTCAAGAAAAACCTGTAAAAATACAGTCGTTATTTCCCTCCTCCATGAAATAGATAATATTTGAGGATGTCTGGCGACTCTTTTCTCGTCATTTGTATGATATTCGAGTATCGAAAAAAATATTGATTCCGTTGAAGCGACATAATATTTGTTGGAAGAAAACATCTTAAAAAAGGACTTCGAGACGACGAGTGTTGGTTATCTCTTACCATCCCATCTTTCTTCGCTTTTTGAAAGACGCAAGAACTTCTTAACTATCAACTTTAAGATCCTTTTTCAAGTCAAACAGCATGTTTTTCCATTGTACGTAGCTTCAAGATAAATATTACCAATAACTATACGGTACCAATAATAAATATCAAACAAGATAAATATTACCAATAACTATACGGTACCAATAATAAATATCAAACAAGATAAATATTACCAATAACTATACGGTACCAATAATAAATATCAAACAAGATAAATATTACCAATAACTCCATGGTACCAATAATAAATATCGGGACCTGAATGGCCGAGTGTCTAGCGCTCTGGCGCTCGGTGCCACAGGTTTCGGGTTCGAATCCCGGCGGTGCCATGGATGTTTGTAGTGGTTCGGAATCCACTTTAAGCCGTAGGTCCCGGTCTCCTATGACTGTAAGAGCGCCACGGAGCAAAAGTCAGGCTTCTACCTACGGGTGCTCCATCACAACAGAAGCTGCTTCCTTCCCCTTCAATCATGAGTCCATATGGGCCCGTGGGCTTGGCCAGCCAAGTGGGATAAGAAACAACAACAACAACAAATAATAAATATCAAACAAGATAAATATTACCAATAACTATACGGTACCAATAATAAATATCAAACAAGATAAATATTACCAATAACTCCATGGTATTTCTATAACTAAGCTGCATGGGTATATCGGAAAGCATATGATTTCTGCTAAAAGCAAAGAATTGTTTATCAAGTGAAGAAAGTATTAAATAAATGTCTTGCATATATGTTACTTGTCATTTTATAAATTTAAACAACGCATACAAAATTATTATAATATTGATGTTTTTATTTATGGAGAAATCTACAATGTAAATGCTATTTACAAGTAGAATACCGTAGAAATACCATGTCCCTACGATATGACTGTGTTGAAGTTGTGATTGGTAAGTCTTGGAATTCTTTATTTCACTTACCCTCCCCATGGACATTCCTGACGTCCTGCTGGCCAATTAGCAAGCGCTTTGATCTTTGGTAAAATGGGCTTCAGGTTCGTATCCTGGCGGTGGCATGGATGTTTGTGAGTGGTTTCAGAATCCATATTAAACTATAGTTCCCAGTCTAAATAACCCGAAGTGTGCACAAAATGACAGTAGAGCGACAAACCAAACAAACAGATCAAACGTTTTTATTATCTCAGTAAAATCAGCTGTGCTTTGTCTAAGATTTGTTTTGAAACCTGAACCAATGGCCTCAGTTCCATTTATGCATATCGCGTATAGCCGATTAATAAAAAAATCTACACTTTTAGCTGAAACTGCACTGCATTTGCGCGTCGCATAGAAGAAAACCCAAAAAATTCCCATCAAACAGCTTAATATAAACATGAAACGAGACCCATGACACGAGTCTTTATCAAATTTATTTGTTTCTGAACGCCACCAATGGATTTGAATCAGAGATATAATGTATTCTATCTAAGAATTTAACTATTGTTCCACGAGGAGAGTTTCTTATTACTTGCTTTTAATCTTATATTCTTTACATTGCGGAAAACTGTAACATTGACGGAAACGATATGTCATGAAAACCTTTAAAAATACAGTAGTTAAAATTTCCATCCTCCATGAAATAGATAACATTTGAGGATGTCTGGCGATTCTTTTCTTGCCATTTATCTGATATTTGAGTATCAAAAAAAATATTATGTTCAAAAATATTGATTCCGTTGAACCGACATAATATTTGTTGGAAGAAAACATCTTCAAAAAGGACTTCGAGACGACGAGTGTTGATCTTCTCTTACCATCACATCTTTTTGAAAGATGCGAGAACTTCTTAACTATCAACTTTAAGAGCATCTTTCAATTCAAATAGCATGTTTTTCCACCGTACATAGCTTCAAGATAAATATTAGTAAAAACTATGCCTTGTTATGGTATTTCTATAACTAATCTGCATGGATATATCGGAAAACCTGACAAACAATTCTTTGCTTTTAGCGGAAATCTCAAGTGAAGGAAATATTGAATAAATGTCTTGCATATTCGTTACCTATCATTTTATAAATTATATTTTATAAATATTTAAAAGCATTAAAAATTATTGCAAATAAATAATAGTAATGAAACTATATGAAAGTTTATTCAATTACGTATTCAGTCAAATTGTATTACATAATAATTTCGATTTCTTGATCGTTGGAAAATATTTAAATTATAAATTTATTATCAACATTATAATGGTTTTTGGCACTTCAAAGGCTTTATTACTGCAATAAAATGAACTGTGCCTTGTCTAAACTGTTGTTTTTCAACCTCAACCGATGGCTTCAGTTCCATTTATGTATGTCAGCTATAGACCATTAATAATAAAAAGCCACTTTTAACTGAAACTGCACCATATATGTGCATCTTATAGAAGAAAATCCAGGAAACTCCCATTAGGCATCTTGACTATCAACGTGAAATGAGTCTATCCCTATCAAATTTCTTTGCTCCTGAACACCAACAATGAATTTGAACCAGATTTCTAGTATATACCATCTAAGCATGTAACCATTGTTCCACGAGTCGAGTTTCTTATGCTTGCTTTTCGTCTTATGTTTTTCAATTCCTTCTATTTACTCACACTCTCCCTATACATATCTTGTTAAATTTTCAATCGTTCATGAAATACTTTTTATTCCTCCACTCAAGTTCAATACACTTTTCTTTTTGAACTTGTAGTGGATGACACTGGATGTTAATACAGTTTTTTCAAATATTAATTCATTCATTAAAGTTAATTAATTAATTTTAGTTTTTTTTTTTTTTTTTTTTTTTTTTAGATTTATGTTGTTTTTATCTACGAATAGATGGCGCCAGATAAACTTAGAAAAAAGGATGCAAATTATTTATAAAGGACTTTCTACAATAGAATGAAAAAAATGTAGGAATTGACTTTAAAAACATTTTTTTATATTACTTGTTTTAATGGGGAAAACTCTTAATATTGATGAAACAATATGTCTAGAAAACCTGCAAAAATACTGCAGTTATTTCCCTCCTCCATGAAATAGATAATATTTGAGGATGTCTGGCGATTCTTTTCTTGCCATTTATCTGATATTCGAGTGTGAAAAAAAATATTATGTACAAAAAATATTGCTTCCGTTGAACCGACGTAGTATTTGTTGGAAGAAAACATCTTGAAAAAGAACTTCGAGACGACTAGTGTTGATTTTCTCTTACCATCACATCTTTCTTCGTTTTTGAAGACGCAAGAACTTCTTTAACTATCAACTTTAAGATCCTCTTTTCAATTCGAATAGCATGTTTTCCGTGGTACATAGCTTCAAGCTAAATATTACCTATAACTATGCGTTGCATGGTATTTCTATAACTAAGCTGCATGGATATGTCGGAAAACATGAGATTTCCGCTGAAGGTAAAGCATGTTTTTTATGTCAAGAGAATATTAAATAAATTGCTTGCATATCTGTTACTTGTCATTTTATAAACAACAACGCATTTAAAATTATTATAATATTAATATATTTATTAACGGGTCTAAATGGCCTAGTGGCTAGCGCTCTGGCGTTCGGTACCACAGGTTTCGGGTTCGAGCCCCGGTGGTGCCATGGATGTTTGTAGTGGTTCGGAACTCACCTTAAACCGTAGGTCCTGGTCTAATATAATCGTAGAGCATTGCGGGGGCATTGTTACCCCGTGTCCGTGGCTTATCTTCAAGTTACACGCGCTCCCTGGTTAATGCAAAGTGAGTAATATCTGTGCAGCGCTTGCCTTAAGGCATCCAAGACCAAACTGTCTAAATGTTTGTCAGCTGCATTAGAAAGAAAAAAATATATATATTTATTAATGAAGAAATCTACAATGTAAATATTGTTTACAAGTAGAATAACGCAGAAATATCATGTCTTTCCGAAATAACGTGTTGAAGTTGTGATGGGTACGATTTGGATTTCAATAATACGCTTGTCCGCCCAATGAAACTCTCTGGCGGTTAAATGGCCAATTGACTAGGGCTTTGCCGTTGGTACCACAGACTTCAGATTCGATTCCAGGCGGTGGTATGGACTTTTGTTAGTGATTCGGAATCCACGTTAAATTATAGGGACCTTTCTAATTAGCCCAAAGTGTGCACAAAATGACTCTAGAGAGACAAAACAAACAGATCAAATGTTTTATTATCTCAATAAAATTAGCTGAGCGTTGTCTATTATTTGTTTTCCAACCTCAACCGCCATTACCTCAGTTCCATTCATGTATGTCATGTATAGCCGATTAATCAAAAAAAAAAAACTTTTAGCTGCAACTGTCCCGCATTTGTGCATCGTATAGAAGAAACCCCAGTAAATCCCCATCAGACATCTTGATTATCGATGCGAAATGAGTCGCTATCGAATTTCTTTGTTCCAGAACGCCACCAATGGATTTCAACCAGAGTTCTAGTATATCCCATCTAAGCATGTAACTATCACGAGTCGAGTTTCTTATGCTTGCTTTTCGTCTGATATCTTTTTATTGGGGGGGAAGGCACTCTTAGCATTGATGAAACAGTATGTCAAGAAAACCTGTAACAATACAGTCGTTATTTCCCTCCTCCATGAAACAGATAATATTTGAGGACGTCGGGCGATTCTTTTCTTGCCATTTATCTGATATTCGAGTACCAAAAAAAAAAAAAATATGTACAAAAACATTGATTCCGTTGAACCGACATAATATTTGTTGGAAGAAAACATCTTAAAAAAGGACTTCGAGTCGACGAGTGTTGGTTTTCTCTCACCATCACATCTTCCTTCGTTTTTTAAAGATGCGAGAACTTCTTAACTATCAACTTTAAGATCCTCCTTCAATTAAAACAGCAGGTTTTTCCATTGTACATAGCTTCAAGATAAATATTACCGATAACTATGCCTTGCATGGTATTTCTATAACTAAGCTGCATGGATATATCGGAAAACTTAAGATTTCTGCTAAAAGCAAAGAATATTTTTAGCACATATAAATTTGGTTAAAAAATTTTTTTTTGCAGTTTTTAACTGAAAATTATTTAATATTCCCAAAAAAGGGTGTTGAATATCTGTACCTGTCATTTTATATATTTAAGCAACTAATAAAAAATTACTATATTAATACATTTTATTCATGAAGAAATCTACAATGTAAATGTTGTTTATAAGTAGAATAACATAGAAATATCATGTACCACAGATATATCCGTGTGGAAGTTTCGATGGGTAAGATTTGGAGTTCACTATTGCACTTTTTTATTACTTTTATTTAAACATTTTTCTTTTTAAAGTTTGTAAACTATTTAAATTAAATATGTGAAGCTTACACGTAACACTTAATGTATAACTATATGTATAAATGTCTATAGGTCATCTAATTGAAATGTTGTCATAAATTATGTTTATTTTAAAGGTTATTACGTTTATTTACACATTTTTCCTTTTTAAAGTCAATAAACTATTTAAATTAAATGTGTGAAGCTTCCACAAAACTTCAACTACATGACCTATAGACATTTATGCAAAGTACATAATAAGTGCTTTGTATAAATGTCTATAAGTCATGTAATTGTAGTTTTGTTGAAAAGTATGCTTATTTTAAATCTTATTGTGTTATTATATTTATTTCCTTTTTAAAGTCTGTAAAGTATTAAATTAAATTTGTGACGCTTACACACAGCACTTTTTATATGCTTTGTATATATGTCTATAAGTCATGTAATTGAAATTTGTCGAAAATTATATTTATTTTAAATGTTATTATGTTTCTTTACACATTCTTTTTTTAAAATTCTGTAAGCCATTTAAATTAAATGTGTAGCGCTTGCACTTATTATTAATTTCGTATAAATTTCTATAAGCCAACTAAAAGAAGTTTTGTCAAAATTATGTTTATTTATACATTCTTTCTTTTAAAAGTGGTAAACTATTTAAATTAAATGTGTGATGCATGCACACAGCCCTTATGTGCTTTGTATAAATATCTGCCTTCTAATTGAAGTTTTGTCGAAAATTATGTTTATTATCAATACAATTTATTGTAATGTAATTTGAGTGTATTGTGTAAAGAAATTTATTTTAAGTAACATATAAAAATGACTTTATACTGTGTATAAAGTCCTTTTATATACTATACTTTTAGTCCTTATATATATATATACTGTATTCCTTAAATTAAAAGGTCACACATTTTTTAAGCGTTAATAATAAGTTCCTTAAACAAAAACAAAATAATCACACTTTGAATATTTTTCAATTCAATTTAAAGGAACAAAAGCATGGAAAGGCTAAGCCTTCTTTCCGTGCTACATAAATTAAATTTATCCCTTATTTAACCCGATTTATCGATAAAAATCCCTCCAACAAATTTAATAGACCCAATGCAAATTACTTTCACTTAACT
The DNA here is from genome assembly GCA_021605075.1 of Caerostris darwini. NCBI lineage: Eukaryota > Metazoa > Arthropoda > Arachnida > Araneae > Araneidae > Caerostris > Caerostris darwini. The sequence goes on along the minus strand of BPLQ01009096.1, from coordinate 110,922 downwards.
GATTTATAGTGCATAAATTTAAACAGCTGGAAACCCAGTATTGAATGCAAATAGTTTTTCCCTCTTTCGCTAGACGTGTGCTCAGTTCTTTAATTAAGCCACTGAAAGTCTATTAATTAACATTCGAAGCATGTTTAATTGATTAACATTTTTCTTTTACTAATAAAATTTATGCATTCGCCTTCATTCGCTTTACTGTAGTTTTGTCTATTTTTTACATACAAACATCATTCATGTATTTAATTATCAATAATGCAATCTTTCCTTTTTTTAAAAATAATTTACTACTGAAGCAATTCTTTAACTTACAAATACTTTTAATTTTGCCTTTCATGAAATATAAGTTGTTTTTAATGTATCTATAATAATATAAGTAAAATATATTGGCGATGATTTTATGCAAATACAAAACCAATTATGCAAAATCATTAGTAATATTTTGATTTCAATAAAAACAAATCATTCTATCTTTAAGGTTTGTGGAAAAGTGTTTCAGCAAATTTGATATTTAAAATCTGATGAAAAAAAGAAGGTTTTTGAAACATAGAATTTTAGTATTGTTTAATTTTTATTTAAATTTTGAATTGTTAATTGATTTTTCCTTGATTATTGATTTGTAGTGTTCTGGGTTGGAGACTACACATTATTTTTTTTAAAGGAAAATTTTGTCTGTAAACAATATTAAATGCGTGGCGGTAGCACACAGCACTTATTATGTGCTTTTTGTAAATGTCTATAAGTCATCTATTTGAAGTTTTGTCGAAAATTATACTTATTTTAGAATGTGTAAAAAGAAATAAGGACATTTTTCTTTTTAAAGTTTGTAAACCATTTGAATTAAATGTGTGACGCTTGCACACAGTACTTATAGACATTTATTTATACAAAGCACACAATAAGTCATCTAATTGAGGTTTTGTAAAAAATTACGTTTATTTTAAATGTTATTATGTTTATTTAAACATTCTTTCTCTTTAAAGTCTGTAAACTATTTAAATAAAATGTGTTACGCTTGAGCACAGCACTTTTTGTGGGTTTTGTATAAATGTCTATAAGGCATCTAATTGAAGTTTTGTCTAAAATTCAGTTTATTTTAACTACAATTTATTGTAATGCAATTTGAATATATTGTGTACATAAATTAATTATTTTAAGTCGCATATAAACGGACTTTATACACAGCATAAACAAATGACTTTAATCAGCTGTTTTTGTATAAGATTACACATTTTTTATGTGTTAACATTAAGTTCCTTAAATAAAAACAATCATAAAACTTGGGATATTTCACAATTCTATTTAAACGAACAAAAGCATGGAAAGCTAAGTCTCCTTCCCGTGCTACATAAATTACATTTATCCCTTATTTAACTCGTTTTATCGGTAAAAATCCCTCATACAAATTTAATAGACCCAATGCAAATTACTTTCACTTAACTGAACAAATTTAAACAGCTGGAAACCCAACATTGAATGAAAATAGTTTTCCCCCTCGTGCTAGATGTGTGCTCGGGTCTTTAATAAATTCAGCAAGTCACTGAAAGTTTATGAATTAACATTCAAAGCATGTTTAATCGATCAACATTTTTCTCTTATTAATAAAATTTATGCATTCGCCGAAATTCGTTTTACTGTAGTAATGTTTATTTTTATATACAAGCATCATTCATGTATTTAATTATTACTAATAATGTTAACTTTTCTTGTTTTTATAAATAATTTACTACTAAAACAAATCTTTTAACTTACAAATCCCTTTTATTCTGCCTTTTATTAAATATAAATCATTTTAAAATATCAGTATTAATATAAGTATAATATATTGCAGATTTTATGCAAGTGCAAAATCAAATATGAAAAATCATTAGTAATATTTAGATTTCAGTAAAAACAAATCATTTTATCTTTTCTTTAGGTTTGTGGGAAAGTGTTTCAATAAATTTGATATTTAAACTATATAAGATGCAAAAGAAAAGGAAAAGATTTTGAAACATAGAATTTTGGTCTTGTTTAATTATTATTTAAATTATGTTTTGTTTATTATTTGTTGTTTGATTATTGTTTTAAATTTTAATGTCTAGAATAATGGTTTATCAAAAAATAAAAGGTAAGTTATTTCGGGAAAATTTATTGATGTACCTGACAGTCCACATTTTTAACTTTAAAAAAATACTTACAAATATCAAAAATTACGTTATAAATATCAACGTTTGCACACAGTATGTATTACGTGCTTTGTATAAATGTCTGTAAGTCATGTAATGGTTTTTATTGTCGAATATTATGTTTATTTACATACTCTTTTTTTTTTTAAATTCTGTAAACTATTTAAATTAAGTATGTGACACTTGCATACAGCATTTATTATGCACTTTAATTGCATGAGTTATAGACATTTATACAAAGTTTTATCGAAAATAATATTTATTTTAAATACAATTTATTGTAAGCTAATTTTAGTGTATTGCGTACAGAAATTAATTATTTTAAGTAACACATAAAAGGACTTTATTTACAGCATATACAAAGGAATTTATATACAACTTAAACAAAGGACTTTAATCAGCTGTTTTTGCAAAAGATTACAAATTTTTTTGTGTGTTAATATTAAATTCCTTAAACAAAAACAAAATAACCACACTTGGAATATTTTACAATTCTATATAAAACGAACAAACGTACTATGGAAAGGTAAGCCTTCTTTCCGTGCTACATAAATTAAATTTATCCCTTATTTAACTCGATTTATCGGTAAAAATCCCTCCAACAAATTTAATAGACCCGATGCAAATTACTTTCACTTAACTGATTTAGGGTGAATAAATTTAAACAGCTGAAAACCCAACATTGAATGCAAATAGTTTTCCCCTCTTTCGTTAGGCGTGTGCTCGGGTCTTTAATAAATTCAATAAGCCACTGAAAGCTTATGAATTTAACATTCAAAGCATGTTTAATCGATAAACATTTTTCATTTAATAATAAAATTTACGCATTCACCAAAATTCACTTTTACTGTAGTTATGTTAATTTTTTATATACAAACATCATTCCTGTATTTAATTATTACCAATAATGTAACATTTTTTTTAATAAATAATTTACTATTAAAACAAATCTCTAACGTGCAGATTCCCCTTATTTTGCATTTTATTAAAAATAAATTGTTTTTAATGTATATATATATATAATTATTATAAGTAAAATATATTGTATTAAAATATAAAATAAAAAATATGCATTAATATAATATAAAAATAAAATATATTACATTGTATTTTTGATACAAATACGAAATCAATAATGTAAAATCATTAGTAATATTTTGATTTCAATAAAAACAAATCATTATATTTAAATATATTTTTATTTATTTTTAATTATGTTTATTTAACTTATTTACTTTTTAAAGTTTGTAAACTATTTAAATTAAATGTGGGGCGCTTGCACACAGCACTTATTATGCTTGTATAAATGCCTATAAGTCATGTAATTGAAGTTTTGTAGAAAATTATGTTCATTTTAAATATAATTTATTATAACGCAATTTGAGTGTATTATGTACAGAAATTAATTATTTTAAGTAACATATAAGAGACTTTATACACAGCATTAATCAAAGGACTTAAATCAGCTGTTTTTGTAAAAGATTACACATTTTTTATGTGTTAACATTAAGTTTCTGTAACAAAAACAAAATAATCACACTTGAAATATTTTAAAAATCTATTTAAAACGAACAAAAGCAGGGAAAGCTAAGTTTTCTTTTCCGTGCTACATAAATTAAATTTATCCCTTATATAACTCAATTTATCGGTAAAAATTCCTCATACAAATTTAATAGACCCAATGCAAATTACTTTCACTTAACTGACTTATGGAGATTAAATTTAAACAGCTGCAAACCCAACATTGAATGCAAATAGTTTTCCCCTCTTTCGCTAGACGTGTGCTCGTGTCTTTAATAAATTCAGTAAGCCACTGAAAGTTTATGAATTATCATTCGAAGCCTGTTTAATCAATTAACATTTTTCTTTTATTAATAAAATATATGCTCTCGCCAACATTCGCTTTACTGTAGTTATGTCTATTTTTGACGTACAAACATCAGTCGTGTATTTAATTATTATCAATAATGTAACCGTTCTTCTTTTTATAAATAATTTATTACTAAAACAAATCTGTAACTTATATTTAATAAAAGGCAAAATAAAAGTGAATTTTAAGTTATTTTTAACATAGCTATATTAATATAAGTAAAATATATTACGGATTATTTTATACAAATACAAAATCAATTATGTAAAAATAGTAATATTTTGATTTCAATTAAAAAAAAATTTTATATCTTTTTTTAAAGTTTGTGGAAAAGCGTTTCAACAAATTTGATATTTAAACTTTATAAAATGCAAAGGAATGTTTTTGAAACATAAAATTTTGGTCTTGTTTAATTTTTATATAAATTATGTATTGTTTATTATTTTTTGTTTGATTATAAATTTGTAGTGTTGCGGGTTGGGGATTACATATTATTCTTTTTTTGAAGTCTTTAAACAAAATTAAATGTGTGACTCTAGCATACAGTACTTATTATATGCTTTATATAAATGCCTATGAGTCATGTAATTGAAGTCTTATCGAAAATTATGTTTATTACAAATATTATTATGTTTCTAATGTTATAATGTTTAATTACACATACATTAACATTCAAAGCATGTTTAATCGATAAACATTTTTCTTGTATTAATAAAATTTAAGCATTCACAAAAATTCGCTTTACTATAGTTCTGTTTATTTTTTACATACAAACATCATTTATGTATTTAATTATTATCAATAATGTAACTGTTCTTCTTTTTATAAATAATTTACTACTAAAACAAATCTCTAATTCCTTTTATTTTGTCTTTTATTAAATATACGTTATTTTTAATATAGCTACATTAATATAAGTAAAATATATTACAGATTATTTTATACAAATACAGAATCAAGTATGTAAAATCATTTGTAATATTTTGATTCCAATAAAAACAAATCATTGTATTTTTTTTTAAGGTTTGTGGAAAAGTGTTTCAACAAATTTGATATTTAAACTTTATAAGATGCAAAAAAAAAGGAAAAGATTTTGTAACATAGAATTTTGGTCTTATTTAATTTAGTATTTAAATTATGTATTTTTATTATTTGTTGTTTGATTATTGTTTTAAATTTTAATGTCTTGAATAATGGTTCAGCAAAAAATAAAAGGTAAGTTATTTCGGAAAAATCTTTTGATGTATCTGACATTGTATTGTATTTTTTTAACTTTTAAAAAAATTACTTACAAATATCAAAAAATTGCACCAACAAATTATTTCCTCCATTTAAACAAAAGTCCACTTACAAATATCAAAAATACATCCTATATGAAAGTAAATCTTAACAGTAATGAAAATAATTTTGAATTTCAATTAAATAAAAGGTGTGAACTGAAAGGTTTCATTAATAACGACATATAAAAAAAAGCCAACCATAGTCTATGGTTAGCTACATTCAAGCCTTATATTTCTCTCATTGCTTTTACTATGGAAAAAGTAAATAAAATAATGATTACTAAACGAATTTCCGCATAATTATTATTGCGTGTTTCTACAATCCGTATAGGATTTTGGTGCGAAATCTTATAAGAACTTGTAAATCACTTTACACAAATTGCATAACAGAAAATTAAATAATTTCATAATTCAACTATGGTTTGATGATATGAGCTTTCGTAGGAATTCGTATGATTTGAATTTTTTTTTTTCATTGCCTCATAAAAAAACAAAATTTGGTAAATAATATTTGGGCACACTGCTTTATAAAAATAGTAAACTAAGTATTATTTGATCTGCCAGTAAGGATTGTTGCGGCACTGAAGAATAAGAAGTATTATTTAGCAGCATTCTTTATTTTATTAAATTAGTTGCTCGCATATTCTTCTGGTTTTTCCTTGTATTCAACTTAATTTTGCACCTACAAAATTCACAACTTTTTTTTTTAGTACTAAAACATTTGGCTTTCTACATTTGGCCCCAAAAGATTAACTAGTTTTTTTATGTCACTTTTAATATGAATCCTCATTAGGATGTTTCAACATTTCTTCTTCCGTGGATTATACAAAATACTTTCCAAAAGTTTATTTGACAACATGACGGAAAAACCAAAACACCCTGTGTTGATAACCTGATGTTAGAAAGTACAGAATGAGCAAGAAGTCATACTCTGATTATCAAAACTTATTGTGCCAAGGCTATTATAATCAGACATATGTTTATCAGAATATATATTGTAAGTATTGTTATAAAGTTTTTATACGAACCCCATACTTCCATAGATTTTAACAATAACGCCTCTTTGATAGCTCGAATGATTTGCAAGCAGTGTTCTAGTTCTCGCCAAGTGTTGTTTTTAACATGCATTCTGTAACAGTGCACACAACAACTTTTTTCTTAACTTGCAGTACTTCAAAGTCAACAAATCGAGTGACAACATCAACAACTGGTCTTTGATATAGTTTCAAAACAAAAAAAAATCATAAGAAGAATATAGAGACATTGGTGTCGGTAAATCCCTTTCAATACATCGGCATGGAAATTTTTCGCTTAGAAAATCAAGAAACCGAACTGAACAAAGAAACATCTATTAGGGGGTTGTTCCATCTTGCTCACTACACTCGATGATTTCATGCAATATTGCATAACTATGAGATGAGATTGCATAACTATATGATTGCATAACTATGAGATGAGACTGCATAACTATATGATTGCATAACTATGAGATGAGATTGCATAACTATATGATTGCATAACTATGAGATGAGATTGCATAACTATATGATTGCATAACTATGAGATGAGACTGCATAACTATATGATTGCATAACTATGAGATGAGATTGCATAACTATATGATTGCATAACTATGAGATGAGATTGCATAATTATGAGATGAGATTGCATAACTATGAGATGAGATTGCATAATTATGAGATGAGATTGCATAACTATGAGATGAGATTTCATAACTATATGATTGCATAACTATATAATGTTTCTGCTAATTTTTTAAAAGTATATAAATGAACAAATTGTAATAAAAGAAACAGTAAAACCAATAAATTCTCGAATAATTATTGTAATATACTTTTAAAAGCATGCATTTGTACCTATCAAGAACAGTACTAAATGTATACCTATTAAAACATGTATAATTGTAAATGTATACTAAATGTATACCTATTAAAACACATATCGTTAATTCATCTAGGCGAGTAAGTGAGATTAACACACGAAAATATTTGCTTGCCCGACTCGTGGTTCATTGGCAGCGTGCACTGTTGCTGATCATTAGGGATGAGGTACAATCTGCTAGCGGCTTTGTCGTATAGACACTGTGTCAAAAAAAGAGGAGACTCGATGGCGTTTGGGATGTTCAGCATCTTGACTCGATAGTTGGACTATTTGGTGGGAGTTCTCCGGATTTTTTCTCAAACGATACGCAAATGTGGAGTATTTCCATCCTACCAGAAGGCATTGCCCTTTTTCTTCAGCGATTCGGAGCCAAGGGAAACTTCTACTTACGGGTGCCCCATCACAACAGAAGCTGCCCCTTTCCCCCCATCCATGAGTAGACTCATGGGTTGTTCATCTTGTGCTGCTGGACACTGAAACTTAGACACAACAACAGCAACATAATTTGAGGGCGAATTTCATAATTCTAACTCAATAGTTAAAATAGTTAATGTTATAAATGTTATAATAGTTTTTGCGACATAGTAACATTTATGTAATTATTTTGCATCCCATTTTAAATAAAAAAAATTTCCCGACAAAAATAATACCTTAAAAGTAAACTTTATGATTATATTTTAAATAAATATTGTTTTCAAAATCTAGATATTTAATTAATTAATTTTTAGAAGTTTATTGTACTTTTTAACACACTTTCAAAAGTTTGGTATTTTTAAAAATCTTTTTTTAAATATTTTTGTAAAGAAATTCTTCTTTGATACTTAGCGGGATTTACAATATTTATATTTTCAAAAAAGTATTTTTTTTTTTTGTATAATGGATTTTATTTTTTTCGAAACATTCCCAGTTCCTTAAAATTAATAAGCTCTTTTTTTTAAACTACTTTGACAAATAATTCTTTGATATTTCGGAGGTAAATAAAAATAAAAAAAGGAACAGATAATTTGGTTTCTTATTTTTTCCGATAATAAAAAATTTAGCTGTGGCAGCTGGGATATAAAATTTTTTTTTAAAGTATTAACTGAAAGAAATGTAACGTAATTATCTTTGATGCGGCTTTTCTGAAGATGTTATAAAAAATAAAATTACACTCATTTTGATGTGTAAATTAAGTTTTCTGGAAAAATATAGTAATAAAAGTGGAAACAAAAATGTTCCCGACTCAAATAAATATTTTTTTTGTCAGTTATTTTAAATTCTGAATAAATATTTTGGATACCATACTTAACAGCCAACTCAAAATACATCTTATTTAAACAAATAATGTTTATCAATTCAAAAAAAAGCAAATAATAAAACATTGTCTTTATGTACTACAATAAATTTTCAGTAAACAACAGAAAACAGTTTATTGTAAACCTAGTAAACACTTTATGAAAGCTGGTCTGTATTATAATATTAATAAAGTGGTTTCATCAAAATATTGTCAGAAATGTCAGATCGTTCATTCATCCATTGTGAAAGCAATATTCTAGAATACTATTACCAGGACAAATTTCTTGGACATGAGCAATCTGTTTCGCAATCAACCCAGTGTTCATTATTTTGAAACCGTGATAAACAAATATAAGACAGTATGAATCCGGATTTCAGGACACAATTACAGAGGATCGTTCAGTACAATATTATGCAAATATTTTGCAAACGAACATGTTTTGATCTATATAGACTCGATTAGGAATCGCGTTCAATCTCTGTCGAAGAGTCAACATAATAACTTGGGAATCTGACTGCAATATTCTTACCATCCATCATATAAGGCTTCAGGCAAGGGACATTTTATGACAAAGGTAATTTGCCTCAGACTTGCCAGATGCAATATAGCAAGTTATTCGAACATCACTAAAACTTATGAGACTCAATTACTTGAAGAATACTCCGATTCTCATTGTGATATTTAACAATAGTGTAATATTAAAGCAATGCAAATATAATATCTACAAATGTGATTTGTGGATGCAGATTATAACATTAAAAACTAAATATATCGGATAACAAAGTGATTTCATCTGTTATTAAGCGTTTTGCAATTATTTTGATATTAATGTCAATAAATTCAACTATTTAATTTCTCAAACGTCTTTCCATTCAAAAAGATTTCTCACCAAATTGGAGAAAAAAAATTCAGAATTAAATCTAATTGTTCAGAAGAAATTCTTAAACATTATTATGACAAAAGAAAAGCCAAAAAAAAATATTACAAGAAATCGTATAGTGCCAAGTAAAGAAAGTAACAGCTGCGATATTAGACTCGAGCAACTAAAGCATTAGGTCTTGGAAACTTACCAAGTTGGATCGACTGCTCTGTTACACCTCCGGCTAAAGTCCAACTGAGAGATACAAGCTCTCTAGCGGTTTGCAAAAAAAAAGATATATGGTTTAAATTATTTTGTCTGATGTTTTGATTTTTCTGGAAATAAGACGTATCATAAAATTCTTAAAATTGTTAGTAAATTCGCATATCGAAGACTTTTTAGAGAAGAAGATTTTGATTAAAATTAGTTATACTAGGAAATCGTGGTTAAAAAATGTAAACGACATAACATACAAGTAAATGAGAAAGTTTTGTTATAAACATTGTAAGATCTATCTATAACTATATAGGCAATATTAAATCGTCATTTAATATCCTTGTAACTTACGGTATCTTTGCCAATCCTACTGTTCTTAAAAGTTAACTTAGAGTCATAAGATTACGAGTTGATATTGAAGGGCTTAACTAACATGAATACCATACGCATCAAACAGTTGCTTTTCCACTTCTGGGAAGATAGAAAATGCTGCCTGGCTCTGTACACTTTCCATACCGTCGCTTTACTGCCTTAATGTCGGATATATGGTGTCTATAAAAAATGGTGAAAAGCATATTGTTCACAAACAATCTGTTTCATTTCAGGAAACCGAAGCATACATTGTGCTTTTTACCTCATCAACTCCATATCAGTTCAAAATATCATGTATTTTTAAAACTTTAGCACTGATTTGCTCTTGATATAGAAAGGATGCCATCCATTGCTGTATCCATGCTTCCTCTTTCACACTGGCAAGAGCGCCGTCTTGTAGCATTGAGGGGAATCAGTTAGTAGGCCTCCAGCCTCGCATCCCAGAGAAAGTATTCCACAACAAGCTGTCCCACTAAAAAACGTTTAGTTTGTAACTCTCATCCCGAAAGAAAGTATATTTAGCACATCTCGGCGCATTAGTTGCCCTACAGACTCTCGCATGAAGAGGAAGTGTATTTCACGCACTCTGAGATCAGCGGAATTAATATATTATTTTCGTCTTAAAAGTGAAGTCCTTCCACGAATCTATAATTATCTGTCTATAAATATGTTACATATTGTATATCTGTAATTGTATGTGTGCGGTATTTTTTCCTGTGTAAATAAAGCTGTAAGTTCACCAACACATGCCTCAAGTATCTTAATCCAACCACATCCAGTTAAAATCTGGTCGCCAAACCTGCACATCCCATTACACAAAACACCTGTTAAAAGTTTACTATTTATTGACACCAATATTGCATTATTACGTATAATAGATGTATAATATAATATACTTCGTCCTCTCTCTGTACACTGTCCAGGTATATCATCCCGTCAGCTTAATAATTTACTATGATATATTTCTCCAAAAGAAAAGATGTAACCCTATCCCAGTCAACGCGGCATTTTAATGGTCAGAAATTCATCATTACTGCTATGAAAGATATGAATGCAGAAAATGAGGATATTACGAGGATCTTAACATCCATTACATACTGTCTACTCAAACATTTCATGAATATGAAAACATACACAGAAGGCAATTATTACTGACAAGATGAATTAAGACTGTGAATATCGAAATCATCTGCAATGCAAAACGAACAAAACAAATATGTACATAAAAATAGACAGTTAAAGAACTATTCAGCTTATAGAAGTACAATTACCGCAATAAAGAAAAAAGGCAAACTGCATTCGAAGGAACAGATGACACTGTGACAATGGACTTTCCACATTGTGTCTGGCTGCTAATGCTTTTTACCTTGCTTGAAAGGGGGAGAATGTTCTTTGTCGGAAACTTTTCTCTTAAGTAGTAACAGTTTCTATTGGCATTTTAAGGCAAAGACATCTGAAATACCCTTTACTAACAGATAAAGTAAAGAGTATTGTATCTCAATAGAGATTTGAAATGCATTTTAAGAAATTGAAACTTACATCAGATAAACAAAAATATTTATTTAAAAGTAACTAAAAAAAATTTATTAGAGCTTATACTTTTTCAACACTAATCAATAATTTTCAATTCACGTTTTGCCGCTGTTTAAAAATATCTTCCGTTACACCAATTGATATTTTTCTAATATACAGAAAAATAATTCATTAAAAATGAAATGAAATTATAAATTTCTACCTAAATCAGAATTCTTTTAAAAGCATATGCAGTAAACTGAACCAACTTAAAATGCTTACATATAAGACTGTAAACATCAGAATCATCTGCAATGCAAACAAACAAAACAAATACGTACATAAAATAGGAAATTAAAGAACTATTCAGATTACAGAAGCAGAATTACCGCCATAAAGAAAAACGGCAACTGCACTCGCTGTACGGATGTCACTGTGACAATGGACTTCCCACATTGTGTCTGGCTGCTAATGCTTTTTATCTCGTTTGAAAGGAAGACGATGTTCTTTGTCGGAAACTTATCACCTAAATAGTAACAGTTTCTATTGACTTTTTAAAGCAAAGACATCTGAAATGTCCTTTATACTAACAATAAGTAAAGAATATTGTAAAGAATATGTAAAGAATAAGTAAAGAATATTGTATCTCAATAGAGATTTAAAATGAATTTTCAGAAATTGAAAATTGCAAAACAGCAAATATATATATATTTAAAGCTAACTGAATTTTTTTTTTTTTATTAGAGAGTATCTTCTTTCTAAACTAGTCAATAATGTTCAACTCAATTCTTGCCACTATTTTAAAATATTTTTCGTTATACGCTATTAATATTTTTCTATTATGCAGAAAAATACTTCATTAAAAATGAAATGAAATTTTAAATTTCTACCTGAATCAGAATTCTGTTAAAAGCATATGCAGTAAACTGAACCTAATTAAAATGCATGATGTACACACATAAATTGCAAATTAACTCATTGAATTAGTATTTTCCATGTTCTCTCAATATGCAAATTAGGACACCGCAGATATCATGTACTGCCAGAGTGCAGGTTTGTATAGGTTCGAATCCATGAATGTATTGCTTTGCAACCACTGTTTTCTAAAATGAGCATGCCAACAATGATAGTTACATCATGTTTGATTATTTCTCAGCAATAGCTAAGTTTCCTGTTAAGAATTTTCCAATTTTTTTCCCCATACAACAAGAAAATGCAGGAATATTAGGACTACAGAACTTTGTTGGCGCTACCCTTCTTGCACGTGTTAAGGAGTTGTCCGTAGTATGCAAAAGTTGGTCGTCAACCAGAACATTAATATACAAAAGAAAAGAAGTTCCATCAATCAATCAATTGCATATTGCAATTGCACATTGCATATTGCAAGCTCATTTCAAAGCCATTCTCACTATGTTTATAATTCAATATTACCGTAACATAAACACTATAACCTTGTTTCCACCTACACACTGACCAGAGCTGTGGCATTGAGAGTAAATGGTCGGTTGTCCTCGAGGCACTCTCCCTAGAGTAAAACAGTGCTCCCACTGAGTTTACAGTCTCACATCACGAGAGGAAATATATTTATCGCATCCCGACGCATTAGTTGGCCTACAGATACTCACCCGGAAGGAGAAATGCAATTCGCGCTCCCTGCGCGCAGTCGAGTTTCAGATTTTCGGTAAAGAAGTGGTATCTTCCTAGGAATGTAAAATTAACTTTTAAATGTGTTGAACATTGAATGTCTCTAATTGTATGTACCTGGTTCTGTGCGTGTGTAAATGAAGGTGTAATATCTCAATCCAACTTACACTACAGTCTGCAGCCCGAACGTGTGATCCGTACCCACACCAGTACAACACAATTTTTAATCATGATTTCCCAATGTAACTGTAATTTTAACCGAAATTTTTTTTCTCTGAAAACTCTTATATGTATTGGTTAAGAATTTCACGAATTCTGTGTTACGTCTTAATTCGAGAAAAACCGACACACCAGACAAAATAACTTAAACCATATATCTTTTTTGCAAGCCTCTAGAGAGCTTGTATCTCTCAGATGGGACTTAAGCCGGTGGTTTAATAGAGCAGCAGATCTAACTTGGTATTCTTCCAAGACTTAATGCTTTAGTTCTCGACTCTACTATCGCAGCTGTTACTTTCCTTACGTGGATCTATTCGATTTCTTGTAATATAGCATTTTCTTTTGTCCTAATAAAGTTTTTCTTCTGAAGAACTTGATTTAATTCTGAATTTTTTTGTTTGTGAATTGGTGAGAAATCTTTTTGAATGAAAAGCTGTTTAAGAAGTTATATAGTTGAATTTATTGATATTAATATTAAACTAATTCCAAAACCTTAATAAGAGAAGAAATCACTATGTTATCCAATATAATTAATATTTAGAATTATAATCTACATCATGAACATCATTCTTCATCATCATTTAATATACAGATCACATTTGTAGATATTATATTTGATTTGTTTTAATTACATCTGTAATTTGATTTTTCACGAACAGCAGGACTGACAAAGCTACTGTTATTAATAATGATATTAAATGATAGTTTAATATCGCCGATATAGTTATAGATGTATCTTACAATATTTATAGCAAAATTGTCTCATTTACTTTTATGTTTACATTTTTTTAACCACAATTTCCTAGTATAACTGTAATTTTAATCGAAATCTTCTTTGAAAATTCTTTGAAATGTGAGTTTCCTAAGAGCTTTAAGAATTTTATGATACGTGTTATTTCCAAAAAAATCAACCCACCAGACAAAATAACTTTAGCGATATAAGCCTCTGGAGAGCTTGTATCTCTCAGTTGGGACTTTAGCCGATGCTGTAACGATAGCCGAATAGCCGATCTAACTTGGTGTTCTTCCAAGACTCAATGCTTTAGTTCTTCAGTCTAATATCGCAGCTGTTACTTTTTTTATGTAACACTATTCGATTTCTTGTAATATTTTTTTGCCTTTTTTTTTTTATCATAATAAAGTTTAAGAATTTCTTCGCAACAATTCGATTTAATTCTTATTTGCTTTTTATCCGATTTAGTGAGAAGTCTTTTGGATGAAAAACTGTTTGAGAAGTTAAATAGTTGAATTTATTGATATTAATATCCAAAATAATTGCAAAACGCTTAATAACAGTTGAAATCACTATGCCATCCAATATAATTAGTATTTAGAAATATAATCTACATCATGTACATCATTCTTCATCATCACTTACTTCACAAATCACATTTGTAGGTATTATATTTGCTTTGCTCTAATATTACACTACTATAAACATACAAACACGACCGATAAGAACAGCAGTATTCTTCAAGTAATTGATTCCAATAAGTTTTACCTCTGTCCGAATAACATAGTCCGTTCTATATTGAGTCTGGCAAGTCTGAGGCATATTACCTTTGTCATAAAATGTCCCTTGCCTGAAGCCTTATATGATGGATGGTAAGAATATTGCAGTCAGATTCCCAAGTTATTATGTTGACTCTTCGACAGAGATTGAACGCGATTCCTAATCGAGTCTATATAGATCAAAATATTTGCATTTCGTTTGCAAAATATTTGCATAACATTGTACTGAACGATCCTCTGTAATTGTGTATTGAGATCCGAATTCATACTGTTTGTTTATCAGGGTTTCAAAATAATGAACACTGGGTTGATTGCGAAACAGATTGCTTAAGTCCAAGAAATTTATCCTAGTAATATAGTGTCCTAGAGTATTGCTTTCATAATGGATGAGCATCTGATATGTTTGACAACACTTTGATGTAACCACTTTATTATAATATTACAATACAGACTTGCTTTCATAAAGTGTTTAATAGGTTTATATTAAACTGTTTTCTGTGGTTTACTGAAAGTTTTATCGTAGTACATAAAGACAATGTTTTATTATTTGTTTTTCTCAAAAACAATTAAAGAAAGTTATTCGTTTAAATAAAATGCATTTCGAATTTACTTTAAGTATGTAATCCTAAATATTTTATTCGGAATTTAAAGTAATTGACCAAAATGTGTTTGTGTAGGTATTTTCTTTTTTTTTCATTTTTGTTACTATTCTTTTCCAAGAAGCTTATAATTTACATATCAAAATAAGAATATTTTTTTTACAGCATTTAGAGAAAACTTGCATCAAAGATAACTATGCTACATTTCTACCGCTAAATATTTTTTATTTAAAATTTTTTTATATTCCATATGCCACGATTGAATTTTTCATTATCGGAAAAAATGCGAAACTAAATTAAGTGCTCTTTTTTTACTTTCATTTACCACCGAAATATCAAAGAATTATTTATCAAAGTAGTTTTAAAAAAGAGCTTATTAAATTTTAAGGAACTGTGAATGTTATGAAAAAAAAATCTATCATAAAAAACATAATTTTTAGAAAAAAATTATTGTCGTAAATCCCGCTTAGTATAAAAAAAGAATTTCTTTACAAAAACATTTACCAAAAAAGCTAAAAAAGTACCAAATTTTTGAAAAAGTTTTAAAAAAATACAATAAACTTCTAAAAATTAATTTGTTTTGCGAAATATTTAGATTTTGAAAGCGATATTGATTTAATATAATATCATAAAGTTTACTTTTAAAGAATTATTTTTTGTCGTGAAATTTATTTTATTTAAAATGGGGACCAAAATAAGCACTTATGTCTCAAAAAGTTTAGTTTGAGAGAAAACTATAAATTATAACTAATTTTTGATGATTTTAACTATTGAGGGAAAATAATAAAACTATCCTTCAAATTATTCTAACTGGTAAGGATTTTTATCATTATTATTATTTATTTAAAATTCTTATGTGACTCTGGTAACTGCCATATTAGGGAGCACCAATAGGGATAACCCTCGTCAACCTCTCCATCTTAATTTACTAAATATAATAAATTGAGTCACAATTTATGGTTAGCTGCTTAAAGTGTAAGTATGAAAAAGATAAAGTTTCTAAAAATTTAAAATGAAACCAGAAAATAAAAAATGCTTAGTAAAATAAAAAAGTTAAAGTGAAAAATAAAGATTATAAAAAATTTTAATTAAATTAAAAATTCGATACAATTAGGGACCAATTGTTTTGTTTTTCTTTCTAATGCAGTTGGCAAACACTTAGACAGTTTGGTCTTGGATGCCTTAAGGCAAGCGCTGCACAGACGTACTCACTTTGCATTACCCAGGGGACGCGTGTAACTTGAAGATAAGTTACGGACGCGGAGTAACAGTGCCCCCGCAACGCTCTACGATCCTATTAGACCGGGACCTACAGTTTAAAGTGGATTCCGAACCACTAAAAATATCCATGGCACCGCCGGGACCCGACCTCGATTGTGGTACCGGGCTTAACAGAGCGCTAGCCACTCGGCCCCCTCAGGGACCAATTGTAGAAGCCATAAACAGTTTTAAATTGCTGAACAGGATCACAGAACTGAAAAAAAATCTCTCTGAAAAAAAAAGAGACTTTTCACAGAACCAAAATTCTGGTGTTTTGTTATTTTAATTTGGTTTTAAAATTTTGAATTTTTTTTTTTTAATTTTAAAATTATGCAAAATTCTATCCTTTTATTTTCTTAAAAAAAAAAGGTAAGAAACAAAAAATCCTAACTATGGTTACTAGTCGGCAAAGAGAAAAAAAGATGCACATCGTAGCTGAGAGTGTAAAAAACATCTGGACTTGTATATGAACCTTCAAACTCATGATTTAGAGATCAGGTTCCTTGGCCAGTTCGCCTTAATCTAAATTGCTGAACGAGCGTGGGAAGGGAACTGGAGCACAAAATTGAACAGAAAAATCCCTCAAAAGAAGACATTTCCCAGAATCAAAATTCTGGTGTTTTGTTATTTTTATTGGGCCTGAATGGCCGAGTGGCTAGCGCTCTGACGCTCGGTACCACAGGTTTCGGGTTCGAGTCCCGACGGTGCCATGGTTGTTTGTAGTGGTTCGGAATCCACTTTAAAAAGTAGGTCCCGGTCTAATAGGATAGTAGAGCATTGCGGGGGAATTGTTACTCCGCGTCCGTAGCTTATCTTCAAGTTACACGCGCCCTCTGGGTCATGCAAAGTGAGTACGTCTGTGCAGCACTTGCCTTAAGGCATCCAAGACGTCCATGTCTGTGTTTGCCAGCTGCATTAGAAAGGAAAAAAAAATGTTATTTTTATTTGTTTTTACAATTTTGAAATTTTTTTTTGTAACATGTAGATAACGAAAACTCATACCTTTTTTCTAAAAAGAGAAAGAAGAAAATCCTAATTATGGTTACCAGTCAACAAAGAGAAAAAGTGCACGTCGTAACTGAGAGTGTAAAAAATGGTCTCGGATTCGGAACATCAACATCATGGTTTAGTGATCGGGTTCCTTAACTCCTGTGCCAGTTCTCCTTAATTAAAAGAGAGATCGGAAATTTAAGCCAAAGGTGTTTATCTAAGTACCCCTTTGGCTTAAATTTCCGTTTCTGTGTTCCAGAGTGTGTTTGTAAACAAACACAGAGACTTTAACTCGTTACATTGTTGTTTTACAAACACACTCTGCACTCGGAGTTCGCTTGCGCTTGCCCCGAGTAGCAGCTATGGTGTTTCTTGAGTCTTATATGATTCTCGTTAATACAGAACAAAAATTCTTGTAAATTGATATCAATAATTCAGGCATTTCTACATACTTTTACTATGAATGATTTCCATAAATTTTGAAATATCAATGGAGTTAAAACAAATAATGTCTTATTAATGGTTAGTTTGTATAATATACTTAAATGCACTTCAACTATCTGGTATAGATATTTTTAGGTTTAGGTATATACTTTTAATATAGTATATACCTGAACCTAATTATTTAGAGATATTATTTTATATCTCTAAATAATTAGGTTTAGATTATTATATTTATCACACAAAGATTAACTTAATTATCTTAACCTCATATGCCCCATTTAAACCAAATTCTCATTCAATAAGTTCATATTCCTATTCACTTTCAGATATGTACATTGTTTGTAAAAGTGTTTATTCTTGGACAAATATTTGGTTAAATTCCAGAATGTTTTTTATTACTTTTTTTTTTTTTATTCTTCCGCCAACATTCTAAATAGCATTTTGAATTTAAAACACAGCTGTTTAAATGTTTTAATATTATTATTAATTATTAAAAACTTTGATACATTAAAAACATATCCATGGTAAATAGAATCTCATTTTATTTTCAATCAATTCTTCTTTTATAACCATGGTTGCATTCGTGCAGTACTCAATATTATTCTCATATTTACATTACTGATCATGGTTGTAACATGGTATCAATATTATTCATATATTTGTGTTAGTGGTCAAATTTGTATTCGAGTATGGTCTCAATATTATTCTCAAATTTGTGTTGGAGATCATGTTTATATTCGTCTGTTGTCTCACTATTATCCTTATATCTGTGTTTGGTATCATGATTTTACCTTGTATAGTATGTTCTGTTACAAAGTCGCTTACAACACTTTTACTATAGCATAGAATAATGTGCAAAGATAATGTGAAGATTCAGGATCAATACGGAATGTAAAGTTCTTTGGAATCCTTTCAACGTAGATGGTTCTGCTACCATTTGAACTGGCCATTTCGAAGGTGACGAATTTAATGGTGTATTATGGTTCAGAATAGTTACCATGATCGTGAAGCACTTTAGGGTGATTTAGAAGATTTCGTTCTGTGTTTAAGTTACGTTGGATTTATTTGATGGTTACGATCTCTATTTTGTGAAACAAGAATTTTCTTTTAGTTGTAAAATTGTACACAAATCTTTTTCTGAAATTTTGTTATTTAGAGTTCGTATTAAGTTAAATAGTATTTTATATGATTCTTATTTCAGAAAAATGTTAATAGTTTATTTAATTTATTTCTACATAAACAGATATTTTCTATATGTAGAAAGTATTTTCAGAAGAATATTGACTAAAAAAAATATAATCTTTTCCTTTTAGTATGACAAAAATTCCGTAAGAGTACATACAGAATGTGGAAGACTTGGGGATAGGATTTACGCAAAATAAGAAAATCGTCGGTAGAGAAGAATTTGGCGTCATTGTCATGTGAAAACTTTGAAGTTTTCACAATTTAGGTAGATTTTTGACATTTTCTAGTGCTTACATGACAGCAGGTTCTATTGGAGGCCCCGTTACTGGTGAGAAATATCTGCAAATGTTCTAAACTTGACATTCCTGAATTGCAAAGACAGTGCATGAACATGACAATTTTTATTCAGGATGAAGCACAAACATATAGTCTTCCTTCAGTACAGAGCCTTTTACGAGTATATTTCAGTCATGAGAAAATTATTAGCCAATGTTAATGAAAGTTATCTTTCCAACGGAATGGCCAGCCCGTTCCCCAAACATCACCCCATGGGACATTTGGCTGTGGGGTTAAATTAAATCTATTGTATATGCTGGTAGCTTTACAAACCTGAGTTCCATAAAGAAAGCATAAGACGAACTTTTACATACATCCAAGGTAGAAAACGTCATACACCAGTTGCAACATCTTGTATACAGGAAAGATCATCACTTTGAAAATGTTACACATGTCCTTGGGGACTCTAATGTTAATTAATAAAACATTATTTCCCTTTCCTTACACAGTTACAATCTGTTTGCGAAACCTGCGCATTACATTGTACATAAAAACCTTTTAGAAGTCAACTATCCAATGATATCAAGATTGTATTACTACATTTAATAATTATTTGCAATAAATTTGTATAGTTAGCACAACACTTTGTGCTCGTTTTGTATATTGTTCAGATATATCATCCCAACAGCTTAACAAATAACCATTTTATCTTTCTGAAAAAAAAAATAATGTGGCCTATCCCAGTCAAAGTGGCATTGTAATTATCAGAAATTCATTATTACTGCTATAAAGGATATGAATGCAGAAATTAGTTTTTTATGAGGATCTTAACATAAACATGGTTATCCATTACACTCTATCTACGTAACCATTACATGAATATGAAAGCGCACACAGAAGACAATTATTGCTGACAAGATGAATTAAGACTGCAAACATCAGAATCATCTGTAATGCAAACGAACAAAACAAATGCATACATAAAAGGGACAGTTAAAGAACTATTCAGATTATAGAAGTAGAATTACCACAATAAAGAAAAACGGCAACTGCATTCGCAGAACAGATGACACTGTGACAATGGACATTGTGTCTGGCTGCTAATGATTTTTACCTTGTTTGAAAGGAAGACGATGTTTTTTGTCAGAAACTTTTCTCTTAAATCGTAATAGTTCCTATTTACATTTTAAAGCAAAGGCATCTGAAATGTCCTTTACTAACAGATAAAATGAAGGATAGTGTATCTCAATATAGATTTAAAATGAATTTTCAGAAATTGAAAATTACATCAGATAAGAAAAAAAAATTTTTAAGTAACTAAACATTTTTTTATTAGAATGTATAATTTTTATATTAGAGATTATTTTCTTTCAACACTAATCAATAACGTTCAATTCATGTTTAGCCAGTCTTTTAATATCTTCCGTTATACACTATTAATAATATTTTTAATATACAGAAATATCGTACCATTACTTCATTAAAAATAAAAATAAAATTACGAAATTCTATCAAAATCAGAATTTTGCTAAAAGCATGTTTAATAAACTCAACCAAAATAAAATGCATGATGTGCACACATAAATTACAAATTAATTCTTTGAAATAATACTTTCCATGTTATTTCAATATGCAAGTCAGAGCCCCGCAGAAAGCATGCGCCGTTAGAGTGCAGAATTGTATAGGTTCGAATCCATGAAAGGCTTGAGTTGCAATCACTGTTTTCTGAAATGAGCACGCCAATGACAATCTATGGAGAACTTTACAACAGGTTGGTGTATTTCTCATGAGCAATTATGTTTCCTAATAAGAGTTTTCAAATTTTTTTCCTCATATAACTTGAAAATGCAGGAATTTTAGGCCTAAAGACAAAAGAATGAAAGTTCTTTAGGCTTTTGACTCTACTCTTAGGCTCTTGAAGAGTAGAGTCATAATAACTTAGTAGAATCATCAATTTAATCTTAGACTCTTGACTCTACTCTTCTTGCACATATTAAGAGGTTGTCCATAGAATACATTAGTTGGACATCAAAGTTTCATCATTAAATTTACCACCATATAAATGTATGTTATTTATTTATCACAAATGTATATTATTAATTTATCACAATATAAATGTATATGTTACCAGCACCACAATATTGCAAGTTCTTTTTTTTCTTCTATTGCAAGTTGTTCAAGTAATTCGTTTTTGAAAGCATTTCTGACTAAGCTCCATAATACAGTATTTTAGAATAATAAAAACATTTTTAATCATGATTTCCTAGTATAACTGTAATTTTAATCGATATCTTATTACCTAAAAAATCTTCAAATGTGTGAGTTTAAGAGCTCTAAAAATTCTATGATAAGCCTTATTTCCAGAAAACTCAACCCATCACACAAAATAACTTAAACTCGTATATCTCTTTGGCAAACCTCTAGAGAGCTTGTATCTCTCAGTTGGGAGTTTAACCGGTGGTGTAACGGAGCAGCCTATCTAACTTGGCATTCTTCCAAGACCTAATGCTTTAGTTCTCGAGTCTAATATCGCAGCTGTTACTTTCTTTACTGCCACTATTAGATTTCGTGTAATACTTTTTCACTTTTCTTTTGTCGTAATAAAATTAAAGAATTTCTTCTGAACTACTGAATTTACCCTGATTTAGTGAAAAATCCTTTTGAATAAAAAGCTGTTTGAGAAGTTAAATAGTGGAATTTATTAATAATATCAAAATAATTGCAAAATGCTTAATAATAGATGAAATCACTATACTATCCAATTATAATTAGTATTTAGAATTATAATCTACTTCCTGGACATCATCATCATTATTTAATCCACAAATACCATTTGTAGGTATTATATTTGCTTTGATTTAATATTACACTACTATAAACATACAAATACGACCGATAAGAACAGGAGTATTCTTCAAGTAATTGATTCCAATAAGTTTTACTGCTGACCGAATGACTTGCTATATTGAGTCTGGCAAGTCTGAGGCATATTACCTTTGTCATAAAATGTCCCTTGCCTGCAGCCTTACAGGGTCGATTGCAGTTAGATTGCCAAGTTTATTATGTTGACTCTTTGACAGAGATTGAACGTGATTTCTAATCGAGTCTATATATCAAAACATGTTCGTTTGCAAAATATTTGCATAATATTGAACTGAACGATCCTCTGTAATTGTGCCTTGAAATCCGGATTCATATTGGCTTATGTTTGTTTATCATGGGTTCAAAATAATAAACAATGGGCTGATTGTGAGACAGATTGCTTAAGTCCAAGAAATTTATCTTAGTAATGTTTTCATAATGGATGAATATCTAACATGTTTAACAATACTTTGATGTAACCACTTTATTACAATACTGCAATACAGACCTGCATTCATAAAGTGTTTAATATCTTTATAGTATGTTTACTATAAAGATATTAAACACTTAATGAACACTTTATGTTTTCTATTTGTTTACTTAAAATTTTATTGTAGTTCATGAAAACAATGTTTAACTATTTGTTTTTCTCAAAAAATAATAAACATTTTTCGTTTAAATAAAATAAATATTGAATTTATTTTAATTATATAATCGCAAATATTTCATTCAGAATTTGTCTTAGTAATATATTGTCCTAGTATATTGTTTTCGCAATGGATTAACATCTAACATGTTTGGCAATACTTTGATGCAACTACTTTATTATAATATTACAATACAGATGTCGTTTCATAAAATGTTTAATAGGTTTATAATAAATTGTTTTCTGCTCGTTTACTTAATATTTTATTGTAATACATAAAGATAATGTTTAATTATTTATTTTTCTCAAAAAATAATAAATAAATAAACATTATTCATTTGAATAAAATGCATTTTGAATTGACTGTAAGTATGTAATCAAAAATATTTTATTCAGAATTTCAAATACCTAACCAAAATGTGTTTGAGCAGTGAACATTTTGTTTCATCTCTATTATTATGTTTTGCCAGAAGGCTTATAATTTACATACCAAAATGAGTGTAATTTTATTTTCATAACATTTCCAAAAAACTGCATCAAAGATAACCAAGCTACATTTCTTCCAGTAAATATTTTTTTTTAAATTTTTTAATATTGCATATGTCACGATTACATTTTTTATGATCGGACAAAATTGAAACCAAATTAATTGTTTTTTTTTACTTCCATTTACCTCTGAAATATCAAAGTAGTTTTGAAAAAAAAAAAACTTATTAATTTAAAGGAACTGTTAAGGTTACGAAAAAAATAAAATCCAATTTAAAAAAAGCAACAATTTCTTGAAAAGGTAATTGTTTTAAATCCCAAAAAATATCAAAGAAGAATTTCTTCGCAAAAATATTTAAAATGAAAGTTTTTAAAAAAACTAAATTTTTGTAAAAGTTTTAAAAAATACTAAAATAATATTAATAATGTTAAATAATATTAAAATACAGACCTGCTTTCATAAAGTGTTTGATAGGTTTATATTAAACTGTTTTCTGTGGTTTATTTAAATTTTATTGTAGTACACAAAGACAATGTTTATTTTTTTTTCTAAAAAAAAAAATTAAAAAAACATTCTTTTAAATAAAATGCATTTTGAATTTACTATAAGTATATAATTCAAAATATTTTATTCAGAGTTCAAAACCAAAATATTGCTTATTTGAATAGGGGACATTTTTGCTTCCACTTTTATTACTCTGTTTTTCCAAGAGCTTATAATTTACACATCAAAATGAGGGTAATTTTATTTTTCATAAAATTTCCAGAAAAACTGCATCAAAGATAACTACGTTACATTTCTACCAGTAAATACTTTTTTAATTTTTTTTCTTTATTTTACATATGCCACGATTAAATTTTTTATGATAAAAAATAAGAAAACTAATTTAACTGTTCTTTTTTTACCTCTGAAATATCAAAGTTGTTCTAAAAAAAAGCTTATAAATTTAAAGATTCTGTAAAATGTTGCTAAGAAAATAAAATCCATCACAAGAAAAACAATACTTTTTTTTTAAAAAATTGTTGTAAATTTCACAAAGTATCAAAGGAGAATTTCTTTACAAAAATATTTAAAATTAAAATTTTAAAAAATATCAAACGTTTGGATAAAAAAATACAATAAACTTCTAAAAATTCATTTGTTTTGTGAAATATTTAGATTTCAAAAGCCGCATTGATTTAAAATCCAATCCCAAAGTTTACTTTTAAAGAATATTGCTGTGAAACTTATTTTATTTAAAATGGGAAGCCAAATAATTGCTATGTCGCAAAAAGTTTAGTTAATTTAACCATTGAAGGAGAATGAGAAAATTCTCCCTCAATGGCTAATAACAAATAATATTATTAATTGAGGAGAATGATGCAATTCTTCTAACTGGTAAGGGATTATTATTATTATTATTTAAAATTTTTATGTGACTCCTGTTAAAACAGAACAGATAGTCTACTTACTTTTTTAATTTGAATGGTTTCCATAGTTGTAAAATATCAATAGAATTAGAACAAATGTCTTATAAGTATGTTATACAAACAAGCCATTATTATCTACTTAAACTATCTGGTACAGATATTTTTTAGTAGCAAGTAAGTAATTTTAACAGTATAGATAAATTTATTTATGATACATAGCCAATTTAAATATTTTAATCTTTATTGTTCCAATCAATCCCAATTCTAATTCAATAAGTTCTTGTTTCTAGTTTCTATTTATTTCTTATATGTACATTGCTTGTAAAACTTTTCATTCTTGGACAAATATTTGGTTAAATTCCAGAATGTTTTTCTTTTATCATTCTTCCGCCGTGCATTGTAAAACAGGGTAATGAATATCAAATAAAGCTGTTTCAATTTTTTTAATATTATCTGTTATACTTTGATGCATCAAAAATCTATTCATGGTGAATAGAGTCTCAATATTATTCTACTATTTGCATTAATTATTATGGTTGCAATCGTGTGTGTTCTCTATATTATTCTCATACTTACATTACTGATTATAGTTATAATCGTGTGTGTTCTCAATATTAATCTCATATTTACATTACTGATTATAGTTATAATCGTGTGTGTTCTCAATATTAATCTCATATTTACATTACTGATCATGATTGTAATTGTGTATAAAATAGATCTCATATTTTCTATACATTACTGATCATGATTGTAATCGTGTGTGTTATTAATATTATTCTCATATTTACATTACTGAACATGTGTTGCATTCGTGTTTGATATATAATTATTTTAATGTTTACATGATCATGTTTGCAGTTAGTGATTAAATTTGTATTCGAGTATGTTCTCAATATTATTCTCAAATTTTTGTTAGATATTATGCTTGTATTCGATTGTTGTCTTAATACTAACCTCATATCTACGTTAGAAATCATGATGTTATCCTTGAATAGTATGTTCTGTTACAAAGTCGCTTACAACACTTTTACTATAGCATAGAATGACGTGCAAAGATTATGTGAAGATTCAGGATCAAGGTAAAGATTCAGGATCAATACGGAATGTAAAATTCTTTGAAATTCTTGCAACGTAGATCGTTCTGCTAGCATTTGAACTGCCCATTTCGAAGGCGTTGAATTTAATGGTGTATTATGGTTCAGAATGGTTGCCCTGATCGTGAGGCACTTTAAGGCGATTTGGGAGATTTTGTTCTGTGTTCAAGTTACGTTGGATTTATTTGATGGTAACGATCTCTCTTTTATGAAATAAGAAATTTCTTTTAGTTGTAGAAATATACACAGATCTTTTTCTGAAATTTTGTTCTATAGAGATTTTATAAGTTAAAGTAGTATTTTATACTATTCTCATTTCAGAAAACTTTTAATAGTTAATTACATTTCCTGCAATATAAACAGATATTTCATTCTATCTATACAAAGTAACGGGATAACTACATTTTAGAATGGCAATTTCATCAGTTTCATATATTTTCATAATAATAGTGACTAAAAAATTGCAATTTTTTATTTTATTACGACAAAAATTCTGAAAGGTATAGAGACTGTGAAAGACATGGAGAGTTGATTTCCTCAAAATAATTTTTTTAAATCGCTTATAGGAGAGATTTTGACGTTGTCATCACTTATGCACTTTGAAGTTCGCACATTCGAGGTAGATTTTTCACAGTTTCTAGTGCTCACATTACTGCAGGTCCTATTGTCTACACAGTTACTGGTGAGAAATAACGGCAAATGCTGAAAATAGTTGTTATTGTTAAATTTTCATTGTTAATTATTTATGCGCGTGTTAATAAAGCTCTGAAATCTACAACCTGTGATTCGAGTATTTTAACCTAAACACACCCAGTTACAATCTGTTTGCCCCACCAGCACATTATATCGCAAAAATAAATGTGAATTATTCAATGGTGCCAAGATTACATTGTTACATTTAATAATTGTTTGCAATAAATTTTTATAATCGGCGCAATATTTTCTGCTCGCTCTGTATATTGTCTAGATATATCATTCCAGTAGCTTAACAATTGGCATAACTCCCCCTCCCCCAAAAAAAAATGTGACCCTTTCCCAGTCAAATCAGTGCTTTAAGGGTTCAGAAATTCATCATTACTGCTATAAGAGATATGAATGCAAAAGAATTAGGTTTTTATGAGGATCTTAACATAGCAAGGTAATTCGTTTACATGTTGTCTACGCAACTATTTCATGAGTATTAAAATATAGACAGAAGGCAATTATTGCTGACAAGATGAATTAAGACTGTAAACATCAGAATCATCTACAATGCAAACGAACAGAACAAATGCGTACATAAAATAGATAGTTAAAGAACTATTCAGATTATAGAAGTACAATTACCGCTATAAAGAAAAACGGCAAACTGCACTCGCGGAACAGATGACACTGTGACAATGGACTTCCCAAATTGTGTCTGGCTGCTAATGTTTTTTTTATCTTGTTTGAAAGAAAGTTAATGTTCTTTGTCGGAAACTTTTCTCTTAAATAGTAACAGTTTCTATTGACATTTTAAAGCAAAGGCATCTGAAATGTTCTTTACTGACAGATAAAATAAAGGATATTATATCTCAATAAAGATTTAAAATGAATTTTAAGAAATTGAAACTTAAATCAAAGAATCAAATATAATCAATTAAAATTAACTAAAAAAATTTGTTAGGATGTATATTCTTTCAGCACTAATCAATAATGTTCAATTCAAGTTTTTTTAGTGTTTTAAAATATCTTCCGTTATACGTTATTAATAATTCTTTTAATATACAGAAAAATCGTACCATTTACTTCATTAAAAATTAAATAAAATTACGAATTTCTTTAAAAATCTGAATTCTATTAAAAACGTATTAAGTAAACTCAACTAAAATGAAATGTGTGATGTGCACACATAAATTACAAATTAATTGCAAATTACAAATTTTCATGTTTTCTCAATATGTAAGTCAGGGCTCCACATGTAGCATGTGCCACTAAAGTGCAGAATTGCATAGGTTCTTTTATGGATATAAAAGGCTAGCGTTGCATTCACTATTTTCTGAAATGAGCATGAAAGTGGCGATCGTTACAACATGTTTAATATTTCTCAGTAACAATGAGGTTTCCTAATAATAGTTTTCCATTTTATTCTCCATACAACAACAAAATACAGGAATGCTAGGCCTGAAGAACTTTGTTGACGCTACTACGTCTACCCTTCTTGTCCGTACAATACAAAAGTTGGACATCAACAAGAACCTCTAATGTCCGGATTAAAAAGGTTCCATTTAATAAATTTATCAGTATATAAATGTATTTTATAATACCAGAAGCAAAATATTCCAAGCTCATCTGAAAGCAATCTGACTATACTTTACAATTCAATATTTCCGAATAATAAACACTGTAATCGTACATCCTCCTACACAATAGCAAGATCGCTCTCTATGACGTTCAGGAGAAATGGTCAATTGACCTAGAGACTCTTACCCTAGACGAAGCACAGTGCAAGCCTACTGTTCCGGTGAGAAACGTTTAGCTTATAGTCTCTCATTCAGAGAGAAAATATATTTAGCTCATTCCGGCGCATTGGTTGGTCTACAATCTGTCATCCCGAGTGGAAATATATGTAGAGTAATTGTACATAATAGTTGGCAAACAGACTCTCACTCTCTGAGTAGAAGTTTACTTCGCGAATCCTTCGCATATCCGAGTTTCAAGTTTTCGGCTTAGAACTGAAGTCCTGCCACGAATCTATTCTTAAATGTGTTAAATATTGTATGTGTGATTTAAATAAAGCTATTTTTGTGACTGTTAATACAGCTGTGAGTTCTCAAACTTGTGATTCAAATATATCAACCCAACTTACACTATAATCTGGCGCCCAAACGCATGGCCTGTACTCACACCAGTAAAACACATTTCTTAATCCCCATTTCCTACTGTAATCGTGATTTTAATCGAAAAACATTCTCTGTGAAACCTCTTCAATGTGTGAATTTCTTAAAAGCTCTAAGAATTCTATGCAACGTTTTATTTCCAGAAAAATCAACCCATCAGACAAAATAACTTAAACCATATATATTTTTTCCAAGCCTCTAGAGAGCTTGTATCTCTCCGTTGGGACTTCAAGCCTGTGCTGTAACGATAGCGAGCAGCCGATCTAACTTAATATTCTCCCAAGATTTAATGCTTTAGTTCTCCAGTCTAATATGGCAGCTGTTACTTTCTTTACTGGAACACTATTCGATTTCTTGTAATATGTTTTTGCCTTTTCTTTTATCATAATAAAGTTTAAGAATTTCTTCGAACAGTTCGATTTAATTCTTATTTGCTTTTTCTCCACTTTAAAGAGAAATCCTTTTGGTTGAAAAAATTGTTTGAGAAGTTAAATAGTTGAATTTATGGATATTAATATCAAAAATAACTGCAAAACGGTTAAGAACAGATGCAATAACTATGGTATCCAATATAATTGGTATTTATAATTTACATCAAGGACATCTTCATTATCATTTAATCCATAAATCACATTTGTAGGTAATATATTTGCTTTGCTTGAATATTACACTAATCTCAATATACAAATAAGACTGATGAGAGCAGGAGTATTCTTCAAGTAAATGATTTCAATAAGTTTTACTGCTGTCCGAATAAGACTGCCATATTGAGTCTGGCAAGTTTGAGGTATATTACCTTTATCATAAAATGTTCCATGCCTGCAGCCTCATATGATCGATGTTAAGCTTATTGCAGTTTGATTGCCAAGTTATTATATTGACTCTTCAATAGAGATTGAATCGTGATTCCTAATCGAGTCTATGGATCAAGACGTGTTCCTTTGGAAGATATTTGCATAATATTGAATTGAATGATCCTTTGTAA
Organism: Caerostris darwini; assembly: GCA_021605075.1. NCBI lineage: Eukaryota > Metazoa > Arthropoda > Arachnida > Araneae > Araneidae > Caerostris > Caerostris darwini. The sequence continues at coordinate 80,997 of BPLQ01009096.1, read as the reverse complement.
TTGTGTCCTGAAATATGGATTCATGCTGGCTTATATTTGTTTATCACGGTTTCAAAATAATGAACACTGAATTGATTGCGAAACAGGTTGCTTCAGTCCAAGAAATTTGTCCTAGTAATATTGTGTCCTAGAGTATTGCTTTCATAATAGATGAACATCTGACATGTCTGACAATACTTTGATGCAAACCACTTTATTATAATATTATAATACAGACCTGCTTTCATAAAGTGTGTAATACGATTATATTAAACTGTTTTCTGTTGTTTACTAAAATTTTGTTGTACACTGAGTTCATATATAAAGTACGTACTACGTACATACATAAAATGCTTAGTACGTACTACATAAAGACAATATTTTATTATCTACTTTTCTCAAAATAAATACTAATAAACATTATTCGTTTAAATAAAATGCACTTTGAATTTACTGTAAATATGTAAACCGAAATATTGTATTTAGAATTTGTCCTAGTATTTTGTTTTCTCAATAGGTGAACATCTGACATGTTTGGCAATACTTTGATGCAACTACTTTATTATAATATTACAATACATACCTTCTTTCATAAAATGTTTAATAGATTTATATTAAACTGTTTTCTGTTGTTTACTGAAAATTTATTGTAGTACATAAAGGCGTGTTTTAATTGTTTTACTCAAAAAAATTAATAATAAACATTATTCGTTTACATAAAATGCATTTTAAATTTACTGCTAATATGTATAATATTACAATACAGATCTGCTGTAATAATGTCTTTAATAGGTTTATAATAAACTGTTTTCTGTTGTTTACTTAAAAGTTTACTGCAGTTCATAAAGACAAAGATTTATTATTTGTTTGAATGCATTTTGAATTTACTGTAAGTATGTAATCCAATATATTTTATTCGGAATTTTTCCTAGTAATATAATGTCCTAGTGTATTGTTTTCGCAATAGATTAATATCTGACATGTTTTATAATGTTTTGATATAACCACTTTATTATAATATTACAATACAGACCTGTTTCAAAGATGTTTAATGGGATTATATTAAATAGTTTTTTGCTTCCTTAAAATTTTAATGTTGTACATAAAAACAATGTTTTATTATTTGCTTTTTTTAAAAAAAAAAAAATTGATAAACGTTATTCGTTTAAATAAAATGCATTTTGAATTTATTTAAAGTATGTAATCCAAAATATTTTATTGTTCATTTCAATAAGGAACATTTTTGTTGCCACTTTTATTACTATGTTTTTCCACGAAGCTTATAATTTACACATCAAATTGAGTGTAATTTTATTTTTTATAATATTTCCAGAAAAATTGCATCAAAGATAACTACGTTACATTTATTCCAGTAAAAACGTTTTAAATTTTGTTTTTTATTTCCCATATGCCACGATTAAATTTTTTAGTATCGGAAAAAAATAAGAAACCAAATTATGTTCCTTTTTTATTTTCATTTACCTCAGAAATATCAAAGAATTATTTATCGAAGTAGTTTTTTAAAAAAGAGCGTATTAATTCAAAAGAACTGTGAATGTTACGAAAAAAATAAAATTCATTATAAAAAATATTTTTTTGAAAAAATAATTACTGTAAATCCCGCTTAGAGTCAAAGAAGAATTTTTTACAAAAACATTTAAAATAAAAATTCTAAAAATACCAAACTTTTGAAAATATGTTAAAACAAATACAATTTTTTTCGAAATATTTAGATTTCGAAAGCAGTATTGGTTTAAAATCAAATCATGAAGTTTACTTTTAAAGAATTATTTTTGCTGGGAAACTTATTATATTTAAAATGGGAAGCCAAATAATCGCTTTTGTCGCAAAAATTTTATTTAACCATTGAAGGAGAAAGAAGAATTTGTGGGAGAATTTAATCAAACTAGTAAGGAATTTTTATTATTATTATTACTTATTTGAAATGTTGTGAGTCTTGTTAAAACAGAACAAATAGTCTAAGATAGTCTACATACTTTTTAGTTTGAATGGTTTCCATAGTTGTGAAATATCAGTGGAATTAGAACAAATATCTTATAAGTATAATATATATATTATACGAACAAACCATTAATATCTACTGAAACTATCTGGTACAGATATTTTTCAGTTGTAATCATGTATTATCAATAGTATAGATGATTTGATTTATGGTATAGAGATTAATTTAATTATCTTAATCTCAATTGTCTAAATTAATTCCAATTTTCATTCCATAAGTTCTTATTTCTATTTATTTATGCTTTCTGATATATACATTGGTTGTAAAAGTTTTCATTCTTTGACAAATATTTAGTTAAATTCCAAAATTTTTTCTTTCTATCCTTCTTCCGCAATGCATATTAAAACAGAATGCTGAATCATTAAACACAGCTTTTAAAATTTTTTAAATATTATTATTTATTATTACACTTTGATGCATCAAAGATGTATCTATGCTAAATAGAGTCTCAATTTTATTCTTAAATTTGTCTTAGTGATCATGGTTATATTCGGGTATGTCCTCAATATTATTAGGAAGAATGGTTAGTACGATTCGAGACTCTCACCCGAGAGGAAAACAACACAAACTGCGCTACCGCTAAGTAAAGTTTAGTTTATAGTCTGTCAGATAGTTTATAGTCTCTTTAGTTTATAGGTATATATCGCGCACTCTGCGTGGAGTCGAGTTTTGGGGTGGAGTCCTTTCACGAATCAATATTTATTTGTCTTTATATGTGTCAAACTTCATACGTCTTTAATTATTTGTGTTTGGTTGTGCGTGTGTCAATAAAACTGTGAGTTGTCCAACCTTCGCCAGAAATATCTCAACCCAACCATACCTAGTTACAATTGGGTTGCCCAACCTGCACACTATATTGCACAAAAAAAAACTTAAAATTAACTGCCAAATGATACTAAGATTACATTATTACATTTAACGTTTATTTGTAATACAATTTTTATAATCATCACAATAGATTGTGCTCGCTCTGTATATTGTCCAGGTATATCCCAATGACCATAATATATTTCTCCAAAAAATAAAAAAAATAACAATGTGGCCCTATCCCAATCAAAGTGGCACTTTAATGGTCCGAAATTCATCATTACTGCTATAAAAGATATGAATGCAAAAGAATTAAGTTTTTATGAAGATCTTAACATAAATAAGGTTATTCATTATATGCCGTCTACACAACCATTTCACGAGTATGAAAATATATACAGAAGACAATTATTGCTGACAAGATGAATTAAGACTGAAAACATCAGAATCATCTACAATGAAAAATGAACAAAACAAATACGTACATAAAATAGACAGTTAAAGAACTATTCAGATTATATGAAGCAGAATTACCGCCATAAAGAAAAACGGCAAACTGCATTCGCGGCACAGATGACACTCTGACAATGGACTTCCCACATTGCGTCTGGCTGCTAATGCTTTTTATCTTGTTTGAAAGGAGGATAATGTTCTTTGTCGGAAAATTTTCTCTTAAATAGTAACAGAGTTTCTATTGACATTTTAAATCAAAGGCGACTGAAATGACCTTTACTAACAGATAAAATAAAGGGTGTTGTATCTCAATAAAAGTTTAAAATGAATTTTCAGAAATTGAAAATTACAAAAAAAAAATATGTGTAAGGTAACTAAAAAAAATTTTATTAGAGAGTATTTTCTTTCAACACTAATCAACAATGTTCAATTCAAGTTTCGTCATTGTTTTAACATCTTCCGTTATACGCTATTAATATTTTTCTGGTTTACAGAAAAGCAGTTTGGTTTGACGCTCTACGGTCATTTTGTTTTTGCACACTTTAGGCTAATTAGACCGGGAATCTATATTTTAACGTGGTTAACCGATACTACAGTTAACCACCAACAAACATACATACCACCGCCAAGATTCGAATCTAAAACCTCTGGTACCAAAGGCTAGGGCTGTATTCAATTGACCATCAGGCAGCAGAAAAATAGTTCCATTAACTTCATTAAAAATTAAATGAAATTACGAATTTCTACCGATATCAGAATTCTATTAAGTGCATGTTCAGTAAATTCAACCAAAATGAAATGTGGGAATTATACACATAAATTACAAATTAATTCATTAAAATAATGCTTTCCATGTTATCTCAATATGCAAATCAAGATCACGAGGGTAGCATGCGCCGATAAAGTGCAGAATGGTATAGGTTTGAATGCATGAAAGGCATGCTTTGCAAATCACTATTTTCTGAAATGAGCATGCCAATGACGATCTATGCAACATGTTGGAGTATTTCTCAGCAGCAATTAAGTTTCCTGATTAGAGTTTTCCAATATTTCCCTCATATAACAAGAAAACGAGAGGAACGTTGAACCTAAATGACATACCTGTTACATTTCTTGCACCTGTCAGGGAGTTGTCCGTAGAACACATAAGTTGAACATCAATAAGAACTTTTAATGAACAAAAGAAAAAAAATTCACTCAATAAATTTATCGACATATAAATGTATTTTATAATACTAACACTAAAATATTGCAAGCTCATTTCAAAGAAATTCTGATAGCACTAGCACGAGTGCCCCCTGTGGAGTTCAGGAGAAAGGGTTAGTAGACTCGAGACTCTCACCCCAGATGAAGTACAGCGCAAGCCTACTCATCTGGTGAGAAACGTTTAGTTTATATCCTTTATGGATGAGAGACTATAAAGTTAGCGCATTCCAATGCTTTAGTTGGCCTGGAAAAGAGAGGAAATATATTTAGCGTAGCTCTACGTAATAGTTGGCCTACAGACTCTTATCCATAGAGGAAGTATATTTAGCGCACACTGCGCATATCCTAGTTTTGGCTTAAAAGTGGAGTCCTTCAACGAATCTATAATTATCTGTCTTTAAATGCCTTACATATTGTATGTCTTTAATTGTATGTATGTAGCATTTTTGCGTATGTAAATAATGCTGTGATTAACCAAACCTATGACAAGTATTTCAACCCCTATTTACACAACAATCTGGTGCCCGAACGTGTGGCTCGTACCGACACCAGTACAATACAAATTTTTTACCTATTTTCATAATACAACAGTATTTCTAATCGAAATCTTCACCTATGAAAACTTTTCAATGTGTGAGTTTTTTAAGAGCTCTAACAATTAATTTTTAAGAGTTCTAAGTGCCATGTCTTATTTCCAGAAAAATCAACCCTTCAGACAAAATAACTTAAACTCGTATATCTTTTTGCAAGCCTCTAGAGAGCTTGTATCTCTCAGTTGGGACTTTAGCCGGTGGAGAAACTGAGCAGTTGATCTAACTTGGTATTCTTCCAAGACCTAATGCTTTAGTTCTCCAGTCTAATATCGCAGCTGTTACTTTCTTTATTTCACACTAGTCGACTTCTTGTAATATTTTTTGGCTTTCCTTTTATCCTAACAATGTTTAAGAATTTCTTTTGAACAACTGGATTTAATTCTTTTTCCCCCCGATTTAGTGAGAAAACATTTTGGATGGGAAGATATTTAAGAAGTTAAATAATTGAATTTATTGATATTAATATCAGAATACTAATTGCTAAACGCTTAATAACAGATGAAATCACTATGATATCCAATATAATTAGTATTTAGAATTATAATCTACATCATGGACATCATTCTTCATCATCATTTAATCCATAAATCACATTTGAAAGTATTATATTTGCTTTGCTTTAATATTACACTATTCTAAATATACAAGTGCGGCTGATGAGAACAGCAGTATTCTTCAAGTAATTGATTCCAATAAGTTTTACGGCTGTCCGAATAACTTGCTATATTGAGTCTGGCAAGTCTGAGGCATATTACCTTTGTCATAAAATGTCCCTGGCCTGCAGCCTTATATGATCGATGGCAAGCATATTGCAGTTAGATTCCCAAGTTATTATGTTGACTCTTCGACAGAGATTGAACGTGATTCCTAATCGAGTCTATAGATCAAAACATGTTCGTTTGCAAAATATTTGCATAATATTGAACTGAACGATCCTCTGTAATTGTGTCTTGAAATCCGGATTGGTGCTGGCTTATGTTTGTTTATCAGGGTTTCAAAATAATGAATATTGGTTTGATTGCGAAGCAGATTGTTTAAGTCCAAGAAATTTATCCTAGTAATATAGTGTCCTAGAGTATTGCTTTCATAATGGATCAGCATTTGATATGTTTTACAATACTTTGATGAAACCACTTTATTATAATATTACAATACAGACTTGCTTCCTATAAAGTGTTTAATAGGTTTATAATAAACTGTTTTATGTTGTTTACTTAAAATGTTATTGTATTACATAAAGGCAATGTTTTATCTGATTATTAATAAACATTATTCGTTTAAAAAAATGTGCTTTGAACTTACTGTAAGTATGTCATCCCAAAATATTTTATTCAGAATTTCTCCTAGTAACATAGTGTCCTAGGTCATTGTTCTCGCAATTGATTAACATCTGATATGTTTGACAATATTTTGATGATACCAATTTATTATATTACCATACAGAGTTGTTTTCACAAAGTGTTTAATAGGTTTATATTAAACTGTTTTCTGTTGTTTACTTAAAATTGTATTATAGTACAAAAAGAGAATTTTTTTATTATTTGTTTTTCTCAAAAAAAATAACATCATTCGTTTAAATAGAATGCATTTTGAATTTACTTTACTGAAACTAAATTAACATACATTAATTAGTTATTTATTTAAATTTACTTTAATTAAAGTACGTAATGCAAAATATTTTATTCGGAATTTAAAATAACTAACCAAAATTATACTATGTACCAAATTACTACGTTTTTTCCAAGAGGCTTATAGTCTACACATCAAAATGAGAGTAATTTTAATTTTTTTATAAGATTTCCAGAAAAACTGCATCAAAGATAACTACGTTACATTTTTCCAGTAAATATTTTTTAAAATTTTTTTTTTTGTATTTCATGCGCCACGATTCAATTTTTTTATTATCGGAAAAAATAAGAAACCAAATTAGCTGTTTCTTTTTTATTTTTATTTACCGCCGAAATATCAAAGAATTATTTATCAAAGTAGTTTAAAAAACAGCTTATTAATTTAAAAGAACTGTGAAAATTGCGAAAAAATTAAATCCTTTATAAAACGGAACCATACTTTTTTGAAAAAAAATAATTGTTGTAGATCCTGCTTAGTGTCAAAGAAGAAAAGAATTACAAAAATATTTAAAACAAAAATTTAAAAAATACTAAACTTTTGAAATATGTTAAAACAAATACAATAAACTGCTAAAAATGTCTTTTTTCGAAATATTTAGATTTCGAAAGCAGTATTGATTTAAAATCAAATCATGAAGTTTACTTTTAAAGAAGTATTTTTGCTGGGAAACTTATTGTATTTAAAATGGGAAGCCAAATAATTGCTTTTGTCGCAAAAATTTTAGTTAACCATTACAGGAGAAAGAAGAATTTGTGGGAGAATTTCATCAAACTAGTAAGGAATTTTTATTATTATTATTATTATTATTTATTATTATTATTATTATTTAATTAAGTTTATTGTATTTTTTAAAATTTATTTCGGGAAATATTTAGATTTCGAAAAAATACTGGTTTAAAATGAAGTCATAAAGTTTATTTTTTAAAGAATTATTTTTGCCATGAATTTTTTTTTTTTTTTTAAATGAGGAGCAAAATTATCACTTAAGTTAGTAAAAAGTTTAGTTTTATTTTAACTATTGAGAGAGAATGAAGGAATTCTCCCCCAAATTCTGTTGTTATTAATCATCAGTGTCCGGCAATGCGGGTCGGATACCCTATAAGTAGTCTACTCATTATTGATTAGAAGTTCTAGCCATAGTAATAGAATATTAACATATTGCTGTATAAATAGAAATTCTCTAGTTTGGTTTGTCGCTCTACGGTCATCTTTTGCACACTTTATTCTAAACAGACCGGAATGGTGGAATAAAGTGGATGATTTAAAGTGGATGGTGGATGATTTAAAGTGGATTCCGAACCACTACAAACATCCATGGCACCACCGGGACTCGAACCCGAAACTTGTGGTACCGAGCGCCAGAGCGCCAGCCACTCGGCCATTCAGGCCCCTACTCATTATTGAAGAAAATAATGTAAAAAATGAAGGGGAAATGAAGCAACTTCTGTTGTGATGGAGCACTAGTAGGTAGAAGCCTGATTTGGCTCCGAGTCGCTGAAGAAGGAGGGATGTGTCTTCCGGCAGTATTTTTAAGGGGAACTACTTCTCATTTGAGTATATATTAGAAAACACAGAATATTCCCACCAGGTAGTCCGACTAATGATAACGAGGTAAGATGCTGAACATCACAAACGCCATCGAGTCTGTTATAGACAATGTTCAAAAATGTGCAGATAGAACCTCACCCCTAATGCTCACCAGTGGCGCATGTTGTCACTGAGCCACGAGTAGGGCCCTCAAATTATTCTAACTTGTAAGGATTTTTTTATTATTATTTATTTTAAATTCTTATGTGACTCCTGTTAAGGCGGAACAAAAATTCTTTTAAATTGGTTTAATCATTCAGGCACCTAAATAGTCAACATACTTTGACTATGAATAATTTCCATAATTATGAAATATCAGTGGAATTAGAATAAACAACGCCTTTTTAATGGCTAGTTTGGTGCAGATATTTTCACACTGGTTTTTTACATATTTTTATTATAGTACTGATATTTTGGAGGTATAAGTATGTATTTTAATCGTATAGATCCTTTTATTTATCGCACAGAGATATCTTAAATATCCCAATCTCAATTGTTCCATGTAATCCCAATTCTCATTTAATAAGTTTTTATTTCTATTCACAATTTCTTTCTAATATGTACATTGTGTATAAAAGTTTTCATTCTTCGACAACTTTTTGATTAAATCCCAGAATGTTCTTCCTTCTTTCTTTTACCATTCATCCGCCATGCATTGTAAAACAGAATACTGAATATCTGTTTTAAATTTTTTTAATATTATTTGTATTAAACTTTGAGGCATCAAAGATGCGTCCATGGTGAATAGAGTCTCGCTTTTATTGTTAAATTTGTCTCAGTGATCATGGTTGTATTGGTGTTTGTTCTCCATATTATTCTCATATTTAATTAACTGATCATAGTTGTAATTGTGTATGGCATCAATATTATTCTTATATTTACATTACTGATCAAGGTTGTAATCGTGTAAGGTGTCAAATTCACATATTTGCATTACTGATCATATTTATAAATGCAATTCTCATAGTTCGAAATGTTATTCTCATATTTACATTACTGATTATGATAGTAATCGTGTGTGTTCTCATTATTCTCATATTTACATTACTGATCATGGTTGCAATCGTGTATGGTATCAATATTATTCTTATATTTGTTTTAGTGATCAAATTTGTAATCGAGCATGGTCTTAATATTATTCTCAAATTTGTGTTAGAGATCATGTTTGTATTCGTCTGTTGTATCAACATTATCCTCATATCTGTGCTAGGGATCATGATTTTATCTTTGTATAGTATGCTCTGTAACAAAGTCGTTTACAATACTTTTACTATAGCATAGAATGATGTGCAAAGCTTAAGTAAAGTTTCAGGATCAAGTTAAAAAGTCAGGATCAATACAAAATGTAAAATTTATTGGAATTCTTTCAACGTAGATCGTTGTAATAGCATTTGAACTGGCCATTTTGAAGGCGTTGAATTTAATGGTGTATCAGGGTTCAGAATTGTTGCCCTGATCGTGAGGCACTTTAAGGCGATTTGAGAGATTGTGTTCTGTGTTCAAGTTACGTTGGATTTATTTGATGGTAACTATCCCAATTTTGTGAAACAAGAGTTTTCTTTTAGTTGTAAAAATATACACAAATCTTTTTCTGAAATTTTGTTATTTAGAGCTGGTATAAGTTAAATTGCATTTTATATAGTTTTTATTTCAGAAAACTGTTAATAGTTCATTTTATTTCATTCTATATGAACATATATTTTATTCTATCTATAAAAAGTAATGGAATAATCACATTTTAGAATGGCAATTTCATGTCTTTCATATATTTTGACTGAAAAAATTATTTTTCATTTTATTATAAAAATAATTCTAAAAGATATACTACTGTGTTCAAAAAGTAAAACCAATTTTCAATTTAAATTTCCAGGGCTATGGTATTTCAATTTTTTTTTTAGGTTGTTGGCACTGTCCTTGACATCTGTGTAAAATTTTACGTCAAAATATTCATTAGTACTTAAGTTACGCTCGGTTAAAACTGATTCCGGCGGTTTTTTAAATGTATCTTCAATCGACTCAAAATGGTGTCCCCGGAGAGGTCTTTTCAATTTAGAGAATACACACAAATAGCACGATGCGAAATTTTGTGAATCCGGTGGTTGTAGAAGGATATGGGTTTCATTTTTGGCGGAAAAGTCGCGAAGAATCAATGCAATGTGAGCTCAGGCAGACCGTGTACAGACGCTTAGGGCACATTGGTCGATATGCTCGTAGGCCTGTCAGATGTGTTCCACTTACCGCAACTCACTGTCGCCTGCGATTAACCTGGAGTAGAGAGCATGCATTGTGGACACCGCAACCACCAGAACACCATTGAACGACACCGTTACGGTGGTGCAGGATGGCTCGTTTGGGGAGGAATTATTCTTGGTTCCAGTACTGACCTGCATGTTCAGAGTGTATCGATGGCAGGCCACATCTATCGGGATGTCATTCTGGAACAACATGTACGTTTGTTTCGGGGATGCTGAATTTCTGTTTATGCATGACAACGCCCGTCCTCACCGTGCAAATATTGTAGACGAATGCCTTCAATTGGAGAATATCACCCGTATGGCCAGCATACTCACCGGACTTGAATCCAATAGAACATATGTGGGATATGCTTGGCCGACGAATTGCAGCCCGTCAACCCCCTCCCACCTGTCAACCGGAACTTCGGAGGGCATTGCTTGATGAGTGGTGGAATATTCGGCAAGATCAGTTGATACTCAGCATGCCTAGGTGTTGTAAGGCCTGTATTGCATCGTCCGGGAGACATACTCCATATTAACCATCATATTAACCATGTTATACTGTTTTTTGTAAATAGGTTTTTTTTTTAAATTTGCTCCAGGGAGTAAAAATCGCAATTTTTATTAATTATGTCAAACATACAGCATCCTTTTTGCTCTTTACCTTTTGTTTAATAAATAGACTTTATAAATAAGTCAAATTTGTTTTGCTTCTGTCTCTTTGTTTGCCTGAACTTCATTATCCTTAATTTATGGACATGAGTGTAAAACATTAACGAATTTGCTAAAATACATACAGATAATCCATGCACCACACTGCACAATATAGTTTGTTAAGTGTTAAAGTCTAGCTATAGTATTGAAAAAGATATGAAAGAAAATTAACAAATATTTTAATCCACTTAAATTTTCGTTTTTCACATCTTCAACTCTGAATTATTAGGTTTTTAATACAATTTTTTTTGCTAAAGCAAATATTAAAATATGTTAAAATTATTTGATGATAAAACTCGACTTTTATTAAAATTCGTGTACAATAAATTTTTGTACCAGCTATTGTATCCAGCCATAGTGCCTTAAAATAAGAAAAATCTACTACCACCTTCTTTTTACAAGACATTTTTAAACAATCATAAATTACTTAAAGCCGCTGGACTAAATCTGGCCTCCGTGCCATAATAAAAATACTTTTTACTTGACATCAACGGAATTAAATAACTGAAAGTGTTTATATTTAAACTTTTAGTGCCATCGTGATAGAAAACAATTTTTCTTACGACACACATATTTAACAGCACAACTTTCAAAGATGAACAATTATGTTGAAATAAAGTACAGTGTGACGTGACTTGGGGAAATATTTCAAGCTTGGTGACAAATCCCGAGAACTCTAAAACAAAATCAGGGACAAAGAACCTGACGAAAATAAACCTCGTTTTAGGATTTTTTTAATAGAATACAAATATAAAATTTTGCTTATGCGAAACTGTTGAAAAACTACGGACAAGAGAAAAAAGAACATAAATAAATTTCCAACAAGTCTTTTTGTGATGCAAGTCTAATATTTAAAATAAATCACATATAAAAAACACAGATAATGAACGTAACATGTTTTTAAAAAATCAGGAACTATTTTAGATAATAGAGGGTTTTTGCATAACGTTTTTTTTTTATCGTCCGATATTTTTTTCTTCCTAGCACACATGCTCACACTGTACTATTGCGCTTGCATATTTGTAATATTTGCATTACTGCGCATGCGATTTGAAAGCATTTCTAATAATGTAAGAAAAACCAACATGGCCGTAAACTGGTAACGAGGAAACGAGATAAGCATAAATTAAACACTATAAACTTAATTTAAATACATTAAATTATTTTTTAGCTTTTTTAGCAAAAATTAAAATGTATTAAAATGATTTGATGAAATTGTATATTTAATAAAACTCAACTTTCATTAAAATTTGAGTACAATAAATTATTTGTGCCAGTTATTGTAGTCAGCCTTAGTGCCATAAAGTAATGAAAGCCTTACAACAAATTTATTTTACTTGCTTTGAGGTACTTCTTTTTACAAGACATTTTTAAACAACCATAAATTTGAAGCAGCTGGATTAAATCTGGCCTCCGTGCCATAATAAAAATACTGCCTACTTAACGTTAATGGATTTAAATAACTAAAAGTGTTTAGATTTAAACTTTTAGTGCCATCGTGATAGAAAAACATTTTTCTTACGACACACATGTTTAACAGCACAACTTTCAAAGATGAACAATTATGTTGAAATAAAGTGGTGTGACGTGACTTGGGGAAATATTTTAAACTTGGTGACAAATCCCGAGGACTCTAAAACAGAATCAGAGACAAAGAACCTGACAAAAATAAACCTCGTTTTAGGATTTTTTTTTATAGAATATAAATATAAAATTTAGCTTATGCGAAACTGTTGAAAAACTATGGACATAAAAAAAATTAATATACTCATAAATAAAATTCTAACAAGTCTTTTTGGGATGCAAGTCTAATAGCTAAAATAAATCAGGTAAAAAACATTGAAAATGGGAGTGACATGTTTTAAAAATATTCAGATATTAGTTTATGAATATTTATTTTTATTTTTTGTTAAATTAAAGGGAAAAAATTAAGCTAAATATAAAACAGAATGGAAAGTTAAAATAAAAAACAATTAATACTATGTAGTTTCGTTTTTTCTCCCTTATTTAAATCTAATTTTTTTGACTGATTCTCATGGGAATCATTGCCATTTCTTTTCTAAAAGTTGCAAAATCATTTTAAGAAGATGATATGCATTGGATTTGTATCTTAAGATAAATAATGCTTTACAAAAATTAACTTGACTCATTTGAACAGTTTTTCTTCGATTGTTCAGAATAAAAATTCAGTTTTTTTTAACAGTTCAAAATAACCAGAGAAACAAACCTTAAGTTTATGTTACAATTAAAAATTTCGATCAGAATTTATGCGGTGAACAAGAAAATTTTAGATGAAAAAATCTTCTTGTGTTTCCTTAAATTATATTTGCACTTACACAAGAACTGTGAAGCGGTAAAATCCCCAAGTTTCTTAAAATACGAAAAAGATCTCAGTATAATTTCTTAAATATAAAGAAATTATTATTCTTTATATTGATTAAATAAACTGTAGTCTGCAGGTTGGCCAACCAGAAAGCAACTGGCTGTGGTTGTGTAGAGATATTTGAGGCGCAGATTGGTTGAACTCGCATCTTTATTGATACGCTCACAAACACCACACACATACAATCAGAGACATACAGTATTTAACCAATTTAAAAAATATATAATTAGAGATTCATGGAAGGACTTTTATTTCTAAGCCGAAAACCCGATACTCAGCCTAAACTCGAAATATACTTCCTCTGCGGGTTAGAATCTGTAGGCCAATAATACGCAGCGTTGCTCTCAATATATTTCCTCTCGGGGTGAGAAACTTTAGTCCAACTAAACGGTTCTCAGTAGGAGCGCATGATTGTGCTTCCTCTCGGGGTGAGAAACTTTAGTCCAACTAAACGGTTCTCCAACGATTGTTCTCGAGGTGAGAAACTTTAGTCCAACTAAACGGTTCTCCACAGGAGCGCATGATTGCGGTTCTCCACAGGAGCGCATGATTGTACTTCCTCTCGGGGTGAGAAACTTTAGTCCAATTAAACGGTTCTCCACAGGAGCGCATGATTGTACTTCCTCTCGGGGTGAGAAACTTTAGTCCAACTAAACGGTTCTCACAGGAGCGCATGATTGTACTTCCTCTCAGGTGAGAGTCTCGAGGACTACTGACCATTTCTCCTGAACGCCAAAGAAGGGGGAGGGGGTGGCTATTGCCTGTGTGTAGGGAGCAGCAATATTACAATTTATACAATTATTTAATTTTAATTAAAAAATTAATAAATTTTATAGTTAATAAATTAATAAAATTTAATAAATTTTAATTAATTTAAAAACAATGATCGCTTTGATTAAATAAACGTTGAAGCTTTTCCTTTTTCACTGGGTTAGATTGTAGATAGTATAACCATTGCAGATTCTCGTGTTTTGTGATTCATCGCCTAATTAGATTTTTGTTTTCTACTCCTCATTCTACTGTGATTTTGTACTTCATTTAAATTAAATAGTTTTAACAAACATAGATATAGAGTTTGACATTGTAGAGTTTTCTATTACTTATCAATAATTTAATTAAGCCAACGGCCATGCCATGCTGAATATACCGGTTCTCGTTAGATCACCGAAGACAAGCATCATTAGGCGCGGTCAGTACTTGGGTGGGTGACCACCTGCGAACACCGCATGCCGTTGGCATTCACATATTTGGGACCTGAATGGCCGAGTGTCTAGCGCTGTGGCGCTCGGTGCCACAGGTTTCGGGTTCGAATCCCGGCGGTGCCATGGATGTTTGTAGTGGTTCGGAATCCACTTTAAGCCGCAGGTTCCGGTCTCCTATGACTGTAAGAGCGTCACGGAGCCAAAGTCAGACTTCTACCTACGGGTGCTCCATCACAACAGAAGCTGCTTCCTTCCCCTTCAATCATGAGTACGTATGGGCTCGTGTACTTGGCCAGCCAAGTGGGATAAGAAACAACAACAAACAAAACATAATTGAATTATAAAAAAGGCTTTGGTTGAAAATTGACGGGAGATAATGAAAACTGTTATAATTATCGTATATTTCCGCTGATGAGCCGATCCGTAAATAAGCCAAAAATGCGTTTCTTCCTCAAAAAATTTGCCCGAAGTTTAAAACCCGTATATTAGTAAGAAATACAAAGAAAAAATTCTGTAACTTCCAAAAATATTACCATGAGGGCGAAAAAATTATTATATTGGTTAGTTAAATCATTTTAATATTATTAAAAATTATTTATATTATTTATTTTTTAAATTTATTATAAAAGTTATATTTGGTAAATTAGCCGACCTCCGTAATTCAGCTTTAAAAAGATCTAAAAATTCCGGCTTTAAACACGTGAAATATATGATTGATTAAAAGTCATATCTGAGGAAAAAAATTTGTTAATCAAAATTTGTTTTATCAAAATACTTAAAACAAATATCCTTTTCTATACCATATTCTTTAAAAAAAGTAAATAAATTATTAACCACAGAAGGAAATAAACATCCATGAGGCAGAAAAGATAATGGATAATTTTCTTAATATAATTGGAAAAAAAATTTAATGATAAACTTTTTATTAATTATAATACTTATAAAAGATATAGACAAAGAAAAATTTTTATACCTTTAAAAACAAAATATTAATCTTAAATTAACCACAAACAGCTTAAATTAACTAACTTATTAAGCTTAAATTAACCACAGCTTGAAAGAGTTTCTAACTTTATAAACAAACAAATTAGTTAATGTAATAATGACTGACAAAAACATTACAATACTTTTAATTTAGTTATATTTTATTTATATTCTATTGGTTTAACAACTGCAAATCACACAGTAATGTTTGCAAGGATGGAAAAAAAAACTCCCTTGAAACTAAACTTTCATCTGCTAACCCAAAAACAACAATGATGATTCATCGATACAGCTGCTTCTAAACTATTTACAAACCACTGTGCTATTAATATTGGTGAATAAACTAATTGCTCACTTTTTACATTTCCCGAAAGCCTGATTGTCTTGAAAACAAGCTGCTTTAATAGCATTTTCCCTAATTCATCCTACACAGAACTCAATTCATTTGCAGTTGTCATGTACGGCGATTGCGTCTGAATTAGCATGCACAAGTGAGTGCTAATCAGATGTCAAATCATTAGGGGTGTGTTTGCCATTCATTCTGTTTGAATGGCGGCAAACTTTTCGTCCAATGGTAGAGTCGCCATTGGATCCATTGGAACGAAAATTAGGTTCATTTACTTGAGAAATCTTAGATCTAGCTAGATTAGCTTTGAATTTGCAGAAACTGTGCAATTGGATATTTACAGGATTCATCTGTTAATTTAAATGTCTGGTATGGGTAGATATCACGTAATTTATATAGATAGGGAAACTATAATTGTTTATAATTAATAGTTCTGGCCTATATTTGTATATATTGCTGATAAAAATCATTAAATTTAGGTAAGATTTTAATCGAAGAGATTTGTAAAAATAAAGAATTAAATTTATGATTTAAATTAAATTAGAAATCATATGATAATGATGTTGAAAATCCGATTGGTTTAGTTTGTCGCTCTACGGTCATCTTGTGCACACGAGGGCTAAACAGACCGAGGCAAACCACCGGGACTCGAACCTTAAACATGCGACATCGAGTGCCAGTCACTCGGTCATCAGGCCTCTTAATACTCCTACATAGATAAACTTTATTGTAAAATAATTTGTCTGAAATTTTTTTTAAAAAATTCAATTACATTGCAGTAGACGAAAAATTTTTATTTTATATGATATAAAAAAATTAATCGTGTATACTTCGTTTAAAATTCTGAGAAAATAAATTAAATTTTTTAATTAAACTGGCGTCATTTTTTTTATCTCTCGTATAAAAAAATTAATGATACAAAAGTAAATAAATATTTAAATAAGGAATTTTTAATTCTTATTTTAAAATAAAACATTATAAAAACGTCAAAAAGATTTCAAATATGCTAGTTTCAATAATGAGTGCTCTAACTCTATTGTGTTATTTATATATTACACATTATAAATTACTGTATAATAATAAGGACTTGAGTCACTTGCATTATGTCAGCCATGTTCCTTCGTGTAGAGTTACGGTTAAAGGTACAGAAACTTTTAGGTTTCGTGACTGCTGTTTAAGACATCCTAATTGGCTTCTACTGATATAATAGATCTACTGAAAGCTACCGGCTCGCATTTACGACTCACTTTGTAGGTTATTTACAACTTGGGTCAAGGCTGCAAAGTTACTGACCTCACGAGAAGCTTTCTGTGATGCAACTTGCTCTTTGGTAGCATTTCATTGCTGTCGTTATAAAAATCATATTGAATTAGGCATTTACAGTAAGTAGGTAAAAAAGAGCAAAATTCCATTTGGTTAGATTAGTTTTTTTTTTTTATAATACTCTCAATGAAACATTTATTTTCATGATAGTTAGCATTCATTTATTCAGTTTGTGAATACTTTTCCATAATACTACTAGTGTCCAAAAAGTAAAATCCATTTTCAATTTAAAATTCCCAGGATTATGTAATTTCAATTTTTTTTTCTTTTTTAGGTTGCTGGCACTGTTCTTGATATATGTGTGAAATTGGACGTCAAAATATTCATTAGTTTTCGAGTTACGCTTGGCTTTGTGAGACGCTAAAGCTAATTCCTGCGATTTTTGAACTAATTAAGCAAAGAACTTTCATTAAATTTTGTTTCCGGAAACGTATAGAGTGTTGCAGAAGGCATTCGGTGAGCATTCCTACATAGGAAAGAAATGCTTAGCAGTGGTATAAATAGTTCAAAGAAAGAAGAGAACGCGTTGAAGACGAAGAAGCCTCTCGACCATCAACCTCAACCGACGAAGCTTGCGTTCAAAAAATTAAAGATTTGGTGTCTGCAAACCGTCGATTCACAATTACAGACCTTGATGATGATGTTGAAATTTCAAAAGGATCGGCCAATTCCATTTTGGGCCTCAAACGCGTCAAATCTCGAATGGTACCGAAAACACTGAATGCGCCAGCTCACACTGCATTGATGCTTCGTGACTTTTTCGCCAAAAAGGAAACCCATAGCGTTCCACAATCCCCGTATTCAAAGCGTGCGACTTCTGGCTATTCCCTCAACTCAAAAGACTACTCCGAGGACACCGTTTTGAGTCCATTGAAGAGATTCAACGTGAATCGGCACACTCTTTCAAAGCCATCCCTGCGGATGACTTTTTAGCATACATTGAGGATTTGAAAAAACGTTGCCCTCCGGAGGGGATTACTTTGAAGGCGATGAAATAAGTTTGGAATAATAAATAAAAAGTTTTTGGGAAAAAAAATAATTTATCTTCCCTTTTGAGCACAGTAGTATCTGTAGTAACATCATAAGTCTTCGATTTTAATAAATTGATCATAAATTTTTTTTGTAATTTGATAATAGATTTTGTAGTATTGTTAAATTTTAACATCTTGTATTTGTTTTCAAGGGTTATTTTCTTTAAAACCAATATTCTCGTTAAGCAATACATAGGAATCATGTAATTTCTCTTTGATTATGATATGATCCATCTTCAATACTATTTACATTATATTAAATGTATAAACATTCTACACGAAGACTCACTACGATTCACTCTACGACTACGATTCACTCTACGACTTTCACTCTACGACTACGATTCACTCTACACGAAGGAACATGGCTGGTATAATGCAAGTGACTCAAGTCCTTATTATTATATTCACAAAAAGTTGTGTGGCGAACTCAAGGAATGGTTCGAATTCAACAAGTCACGTTACGATGAAGTAATATACTAAAGAAATCTTTCAAAAAGTGGTGATAGGCACGGCATCAATATGAAAATGAAATCAACAAATCAATACATCCTATTTGTTGACATTTTTTGCAGGAAAAAAAAATTATAAATGACAAATGTGATATATCACAAAAGAAGAAAGAAAAACAAGTACAGAACAAGACTGCGAGTAATTGTTAAATCACATGAACTTATATACAACTCTTCTGCAGTTGTATTTCAATATTACTTTCTATGATTTCTTAAAAATACTAAAGCTTTCCGGTGATGAATCAAATTACACACAGCCAATTAATTACATATGCATGGTAAAATAAATATGACTCTAAAACTTATACTTCCAAACGTCATAGAGATTTTGTTCGAAAACCGACAAGTGATATTAGACACAAGTTTCAGTTCTACTACTGTCCAAAAAGTATGACCAATTTTCAATTTAAAATTCCCGGGGTTTATGGAATTTCAATTTGGGTTTTCTTAGGACGCTGGCCCTGTCCTTGACATTTCTGTGACATTTAACGTCAAAATATGCATTAGTGTTTGAATTACGCTTGGCTTTGTGAGACGCTAAAACTGATTCCGGCGATTTTTGAAATGTCTGAATTAATGGAGCGAAGAACTTGCATTAATTTTTTTATTTGCGAAAACGTATAGAAGGTTGCAAGAAAGCATTCGGTAAGCATTCCTATATTGGAAAGAAATGTTTAGAAGTGGTATAAACAGTTCAAAGAAGGCAGAGAACGCGTTGAAGACGAAGATCCCTCTGTTCGACCATTAACCTCAACCGACGAAGCTCACGTCCAAAAAATTAACGATTGGATGCTTGCAAACCGTCGATTTACAATTAGAGACCTTGCTGATGATGTTGGAATTTCAAAAGGATCGGTCAATTCTGTTTTAGGCATCAAACGCTTCAAATCTCGATTGGATCGAAAACACTGAATGCGCTAGCTCACACTACATTGATTCTTCGGGACTTTTTCGCCAAAAATGAAACCCATATCGTTCCACAACGTCCGTATTCACCCAGTGCGACTTCTGGTTATTTCCTAAATTCAAAACACCATTTTGAGTCGATTGAAGAAATTCAACGTGATATCAACGTGCGATTCAGCATGAATTTCTGCTGCTTTGGAGGCCCTCCATGAAGATGACTTTTTAGCATGCATTGAGGATTGAAAAAAACGTTGGCATAAGCGCATGTAGTCCGGAGAGGATTACTTTGAAGGCAATGAAATAAATTTGGAAGAGTATATAGAGTTTTTGAGGAAAAAAAAGTGATCTTCTTTTTGGGCACAGAAGTATACCAAGATTGTCACGATATATCTGTAGGCTAAAAATCATTCCCCTCGGCAAAAGGTTATGAATCCTTACCATCTTTAATCCGATTTTTGAAAGAATTCATACCTATTTGCAATGATAAAATGTGTGCTGGTGCAGAATAGCAAGGTACACTCTTGCTACGAATAATTAATATGTCTTCCTTTGCAATTAACTTCATTTAAAGATTTCTATCATTAGGAAAAAAACCTTTTTAGCATTAATTGGGTATGATGTCATCCTATTTATCATTATTTCTTACTCTTCAATAAATACTCTAATGGTCTTATCAAATCTAGTCCTGTTAAAAGATATTTCATCCAAAAAATTATTTTTTAAAGAAATAATCACAATAGTGATCATCTCTTTAAAAAATACTTTTTTGGAAGTAAGTGAAGTAATACTTCACAATAGTGACTATTTCTTTAAAAATACTTTAATTTTTTTTTTCTCTAAAAATACTTCATACTTATGAGGACTTTATAAATTTCTTACATACAAAACTCTTTATTTTTAAGATATTATATATATATAAGAAATCAAAGTTATGAACCAAGTTTTGAATTTTAAAGCAATAAAAGAAAAAAAAACTAAATAATTAATTTACATTTAAACTTTTGAAAATCATTTTTCTTTATGTTATTTGGTTCAATATCAAATATTATACAGATCTGTCCTTCAATTTAGTTTTTTAAAAAATATTTATTTTAATTAAATATTTAATGAATCATTAAATATTTGTTTATTTTAATATTTTAATGATATAAAAATATTTATTTTATATTATTAAAAGATACATTTTAATTTTTTAAAAAATACGAATAAATAGCATTAAGAATTGAAATAGTATATGCTTTCCAAACACGTATTAAATATTTCAGCATACACAGAAATACGTTTCATGTTTATTTTTTATTTTGAAAAAAAAAAATTAATTTTCAAAATTTAAATGTTGAAAAATAAAACAGATTTTGTATTTCTTTTCACATACAAAGTTATAAAAAAAAAATCATAGTTATAAAAAACACACAAATAGTTTCACATAGTTATAGGAAAAAATCAACTCCAATTAAAGTCAATAATATGCAAATTAGAAATGGTTTAAAAAGAGAAAAACATCACATAGGTGGAGTTCAAATATTTGGATTGCCGAAGTATTTCCATTACTGAAAGCAATCTATTAGTAAGTTGCTATTAGTTATACATAGTAGCAGTATTTCGTGGAAAAACTGTTTCTGATAGAAATGGAAGCAATTAAATTCCATTCTAAATATTTGGTATAAAATACATGTTACATCTTCGTATATGACGAATGAAGTTGAATTGAATAGTGAAGTTTGGATTTCCAAAGAAAAGAACATGAAATAATTTAAGTACATCATTTTCTGCTTTTATAAAATTATATAAATAGACTTAGGTAATATTTGCTAAACAAAATTGCTCAAATTATCTTTCGTAAAATATAACCATCACATTGAATCAAAATAGAATCATTTGTGGAACCTGAAATCAAATTTAGAAAATCATTTAAATATCCTGATCTTTTATGAAACTTATTTGTATGATCTAAATGTTTTAAAAACTATTTATTGTATAGTAAAATCTCCAACACATTATTTTGTATGAATTTTAAACATTTATTTTATTAAAAGGAAAAAAGATTTACAACATTATCTTATGTTTATCTATATAAAAAGAAAAGATTTTCATTTTTGTAATTCTTCAGACTGAAAATTAGTTCACAATTTTTTTCTGAACTTATTTTTTTTATCTGATGATTATCCAAAAATTCTTTAATTATTATTCTAAAAAGATAGTATCAAAATATTATATATAGAGATTATTAAGATGCAAAAAAATTAATGATTTATTTTGAAAAACGGTTTAAAATTTTATACAATAAAAATATTAATTTTTAAAATTTAAATGATGAAAAAAAACAAAAAAAAACAGATTTTGTATTTCTTTTCACATACAAAAAAGGATTTGAAATCTGTAGATTATATCTTTAAAAGAAATCACTACTGTTAAAAATCAATAATATGCAAATCAGAAATGCCTTAAAAAAGAGAAAAACATCACATAGGTGGAGTTCAAATATTTGGATTGCCGACGTATTTCCATTACTGAAAACAATCTATTAGAAAGTTGCTATTAATTAAACATAATGGCAGCATTTGGAAGAATAGAAATTTTTTCTGGTGGAAATGGAATTAATTAAATTCCGTTCCAGATATTTGGTATAAAATACATCTTCATATATGACGAATGAAGTCAAATTGAATAGTGGAATTTGGATTTTCAAAGAAAAAGGAATGAAATAGTTTAACTGCATCATTTTTTGTTTTTATAAAATTAACTTAAATAAGTAATATTTGCAAAACAAAATTGTACAAATTATCTTTCATAAAATATAACCATCACATTGAATCACAATAGAATCATTTGTGAAACTTGAAATCATTTTTATAAAACCATTATTTCATTAACCTGAACTTTTAAGAAACTATAATTCATATAATTTGAATTTTTTTTAATTATTTATTGAATCATAAAATGTTGAGGTCCTTATTATTTTGTATAAATTTTAAAAATTTATTTCATTAAAAGGAGAAAAAATTTACAACATTATCTTATATACTATATACAGAATAGTAATCCTTCGTGCTACATTCCAGTGATACATGATTACAGGTTAAAGTATCTGACCTTACAAAACAACACACATGCAGTATTAGAACTGGAATTAAACGTATAATGCGACTTTATAAAGTGAAAATGACATGTTAAGACACTGATTATTATATATGGAGATTGTAGATAAATAATATACATAGAGACTGTAGATAACTAATATATATGGATACTGTACATTTCCGGTTCATTTTATGGTTTTATAATAAACCCAGAAACTCCTCAGCAGAATTTAGCATAAAAATATGAGCAATTTTGTTTGATGCATTAATATTTTAGAATTTTAAAAATAATCAAAAAAACTTGAAAGTATAAAGTGACATTTTTTTAAATATTTATTTTTAGTGTGTAAATAAATATTTTAAAAAAATGTTTCTGTACATTTTATGACGGATCCTTTACACGATGCCAGGAATAGAGGAAGGATAAGAACATAAAAAAGGCATTTTTTCTCGGCCCATAAGTCGACCAAAAAAAGCCGGGTGCACAACATAGCAGAAAAAAAATTTAAGCTAAGAAGAGCACAGTTGAAAGATACTCCTTGTTTGAAGAAATGAAGATATAAAAACACACAATTGTCTAGGGAAAAAAATTTGATGATTTTTTTTCTTTTTCAGACAACAAGTAGCTTATTAGTTTCATTTTTTTCCCGCTAAGCACTCTCCATATTTTCCAACTCAATGTAACAGCTTTCATCTGAATAAAAAAATAATTTTCACAGATAAATTACTTGTGTTATGCATATAGTGTTTCTCATTTCCTTTTTAAATGTAAAGAATCGATGAGTTGTCATTTCTGAAAGTAAATATCCTGTTTGAATTGAGACTTTTTTTCAATTCCTACTATTAGCTCACACTCTCCCTATATATATCTTGTTCAAATTTTCAATCGTCCATAAAATACTTTTTATTCATCCACTCAAGTTCAAATACATTTTCTTGAACTTGTAGTGGATGATAATTGATGTTAATACAGTTTTTTCAAATATTAATTTATTAATTAAATTTAATTAATTTTAGTTTTCTTTACATTTAAGTTGCATGTATCCACTAATAGATGGCGCCAGATGTAACAGGAAAATTTCAACATTATTTGCAGAGGACTTTTCTGCAATATAGTGAAAAAAAGTAGGAATTGGCTTTAAAAATTTTTTTTATATTACTTTAAATAATAATTATATTACTTTAAATAATAAAAACTTTTTTATAAAAGTATATTCACATTTCTTTCGTTGTACCAGAGAGTTGTCCAAATCGCAACCTGCTGGACACAATGTCCAACGCTATAATGAAGACGAGACAAAATTGAAATGTCTAAGCTTTCTTCATTGTAATCGCTTTTTGTAAAATATATAAATTTTTTGAAACTTTAATATAATAAAACTCTTGTAACACCAATGAAGTAAATCAGTTTTTTCAATTCCTACTATTAGCTCACACTCTCCCTATATATATCTTGTTCAAATTTTCGATCGTTCATAAAATACTTTTTATTCATCCACTCAAGTTCAAATACATTTTTTGGAACTTGTAGTGGACGACACTTGATGTTAATACAGTTTTTTTCAAATATTAATTCAGTAATTTTTTTTTTTTTAGATTTAAGTTGCATGTATCTAATAATAGATGGCGCCAGATGTAAGAGAAAAATTTCAACTTTATTTATAAAGGACTTTCTGCAATATAGTGAAGAAAAAGTAGGGATTGACCTTAAAAATTTTTTTATATTACTTGTTTTTTATTTCATCTACATTTCCCATTCCCATTTGGAAAAATAATTCTAGTTCTATTAACTGATATGAAATAATGGAAACTAGTATTTATTATACTACGACATTTTCACTTATTTATTATAGTATATATCAGATTATTTATATATGTTAAATGATTTTGTCTTTAAAATTGTTATATTTTATGGACTGTCTTAATATATTTCCTTCTTTATACTGTCCTAACAAGGCAAAAGTTGGGATAACCCTGTTATAACTAATTCAACAAAAAATTAACAGCGCATAATGTTAACCACAAGTTTAACATTGGCTTCTTTAATTGACATAGGATTTATGTTTGAGTTGCTAAGCACAACAAATATCGTAGCGCAATTCAATATTTACAAACAGCAATCGTCATAATAAAAATCCGCCATTCACTAGAACTATATAGAGGACAGCACGTGGAAGAAACAGAAATGTTTAAACTTTACCCATACTGAATTTGCACGTGAATTAAATAGAGGAAAAAAAATGTTTTAAAAAACTTTACTCGAGATGTCTGGAAACCGTAGAATGTTCCATTATTTTTAAAAATTACAAGTTAGATTAGTTGTAGTTTAGATTTCGCATTGTAGTGTTGTCTTTGCTAGTTAGTAGTCTTTTTTGCGTTGTAGAAAATAAATGATATGTTTGTGTCAACGTCTCCTCTCAATTTTAACATGGAAATAATCATATTCATCTTATGTTCACCATTTTTCGGAATCCACACATTCTACTTTCGTGAAACTTTCACGGTTGCAGATTACGTAGAATTTAGCTAACGGCATTACGTCTTCAAAGGCGAATACATACATATCCGACAATAATCTGTACTGTGTTCATTGAAAACACAGTACTGAAGGGCTTTTTTATCAGTATATTCGAAAATCAATGGTTTTATATTCGAAATTGGAACATTCGAAAATCAATGGTTTTATATTCGAAATTGGGGCATTCGAAAATCAGTGGTTTTATATTCGAATTTGGAATATTCGAAAATCAACGTTTTAACACTCGAAATTCGAATATTCTAAAATCAACGTTTTAACACTCGAAATTCGAATATTCTAAAATCAATGGAGACGAACTTGAGTATAATATTATATATATAAATGTGATGATGGAATATCAACTGAAGTGATTACTTCATTACTGCTTTTACCTCACTAAAAAAATTGCTTAAACTAAAAAAAATTCTTAAATTTCTCTTACCTTTCTAGTCTACAGGACCGTTGAGGAGATGTCCAAAAAGTCGGGTTGTAATCCATCAATTCAAATATGTCCTTAATGTTGCTGATGAAACGCAGTATCCACCACATATTTATGATCTTTTTGTAAGACGAAATGTTTAGAAAATACACAAAAGTTTCAGTTTCAGAGTCAGATGTAGTTATAAAAATTTCTTTTTTTCGAAATTTAGCTACTTCTAAATCAGGAAACACGTCAGAAATAGGCCATTTTTCAGAAATTGATAGAGCCAATTGGAGTCCCTCCCACCATTGAAATTTCACTAACTCTCCCCATTGCAACTTCGTGAGGGAAAGTCGTCTGGATTTTGACGACCAGGTACAAACGTTCATGAATTTACTTCAGATATTTTTCAAATTTCTCTGACTCTATTTTCAACAAATATCCTCCATGGGCCTACCTTCTTTATCATGTAAAAATTCCATAAAATCAAACATTCAATAAAATAAGTTAACTTCTTCCAAATTTCAAATATTTGCTAAGGGTATCATCTAGTCTTGTTCCAATACAACAGGCCGGTTATTCTAATCTCACAATAGTTATTTTTCTTAGAGGAGCTACTCTGGATCCAGCTTGAACAAGTTGGCGAGTCATTTGAATTTGAAACTCAATTCTTAAAAGTTTTACCTCACAAAACAATTCACTTAAACTAGAAAATTTATTATAATTTTCTCTTGCCTTTCTTGTCTAACGAAAGATCGGATTATAGTTAATCAATTCAAGTATTCCCTCAATAATTCTTAATTTTATTTACACAAGCAACAAATATCGATATAGATAGATAATATTATAGTTGCAGATACATAACCGTCAACTCTAGGTCAACAAATCAATAATGAAGTAAGGATAAAATTTTCGCAAACGGAGTACGGTTACAGTTTCTAAATAGACATAATATAATATTTTCCTAAGCCCAACGCTCATGCTAGACTGTGACCTACGATTTAAATTGGATACTGAACCGCTACAAACATCCATTGTATGGCCGGTATTCGAACCTGACACCTGTAGCACCGAACGCTATAGTGCTCGTCGCTCTGCCATCAGGCCCCACGTACAGCTATAAAATATTTAAATAAACAGCTTAATTCATCATGCTTTTAATAAATACAAAATTACGTAGTCCCTTTTTTAATATGCATCCAATATACCTCCACCACCATGCTTTATTATTCCTATTCTATTTCATATTATTCTATTTTATTCATCCGAAAACGAAAACTTTACTTTTTTTATTTGAAAATAAGACATGATTCCAGTACGTTTGGAGCTTATTTATCATTGATTTTTCGAAGGAAAGTCTAAGCCTTTGATTTTTCACATTTCCTAAAGGTTTTTCTAGCCTAGCATCCATATGTCAGATATCCCGTTACGTATCCATGTTTTGATGATCCGAGAATTCGTTGAATAGTTTCAGGTGGAATTGAAATAGAAAATATTTCAATAAATTCAATAGAAATTTTTATAGTACTTAGAAGATTTGTAAAAAATCCACATCTAAGTAAAAATTTCTGATCATGTCAATTTTGCCAGACGACATTTTCTTAAAACATGTTTTAACTAAAATTTTCTTATTTAAAGTGTTTTAGCAGCTCAAATTGTGATAAATTTACTAATGCGGCTATACTCCAAACGGATTTACCACCCCTATGATGAAAAGTAATTAATTTTTACAATGCTAATTGCTGTTTCCTTACGACTACAAGCCATTTTAAGCTAATTATGGAGTATAATTATTTAAGCAACAAAACAAAAGCTAAATACACTCATGTCCATAAATTAAGGATAATGAAGTTCAGGCAAAGAAAGAGACAGAAGCAAAACAAATTTGACTTATTTGTAAAGTTTATTTAGTAAACAAAAGGTTGCGGTGTCCACAATGCATGCTCTCTACTCCAGGTTAATCGCAGACGACAGTGAGTTGCGGTAAGTGGAACACATCTGACAGGCCTACGAGCATATAGACCAATGTGCCCTAAGCGTCTGTACATGGTCTGCCTTGAAACTGTCGAACCGGTAGCTGAAGAGAGCTGACGAGACAGGTCTGATGCTGTGCTCCATCTGTTTCTTTTGGCAGTAACTGCTAAATACCGGTCCTCATTCGGCGTTGTAACTCGGGGGCGACCTGTGCTGTAACATCTACTCACGTTACCATCATCTTGGAATCGTTGCCAAAGCCTGGAGATGACACTCTGGGCGATTCCAAGTTCCTCGGATACTTCCAGCTGGGTACGTCCACATTCCAGTCGTCCGATAATTCTACCACGTAAAAAATCATCCAAATGCTTCCTTTGGGCCATAACTATGCGTTTATTGCACTGAAAGGCTTTTAAAGCGCTTGTGAACAATTTTACTTCTTTGCCACCATTTCTTATATACCCCTCTCTCACACTCTCGTCATTGTGACGTACTATCCGCGCCATCTGGTGGTTTCCTGTAATTTGCATATTCTTCTTCAAGATGTGTGTGATAATTCTACAGGTGAAATTTTTATTTTAGAGTTCAATTTCTGTGTGATTCTGAATTATCCTTAATTTATGGACATGAGTGTAGTTTTCAAATGTAATCAAAATGTGAAAATAAAAAGGGTGACAGACCGTAGTTTTATTTATGAATTTATTCGAAAATGTTTACGTGTACAATAAATTTGTGCCCAACTCGTGGCTCGTAACCATTACGACTAGATCTCATTCTGTGGGCAACTTTGTTATAAACACTATTTCAAAAACGAACGGACTCTATGGTGTGTGTGATTCAGCATCTTGCCTCGTGAGTCAGACTAATTGGTGGAAGTTTTTCCAGGCTTTCTCCCATCGATACGCAAATGCGAGGTAGTTAATAAAAATCTGCCCATAAGGCACTGGCCTCCTTCTTCATCGACTCGCAGCCAAGTCAGCCACACTTTAGTCAGTTGCAGTTGCCATCAAAATTATTTATATAAAAATATCACAAAGTCAGATATCACGAAGAAAACTAAACTACAGTCAAAAATATATTGTTTTCACACTTTTATTTCTTAAGAAAAAGAAGACAATACTGATACCTAAAGGATTTAAACAAAAAAAATGGCTTGCATGGTCTGAAAAAAACATTTGATAGCTGAAGAAGCAGAAAAAACTTTTGAAAGAATATGTATAATCCTTTTATATCCCATTCCACATTAATAGACGCTCTCGAAACGCATTTCGATTTAAAATGGAAGACACATGTGGGGCATTACAGTGCACCCTTTTCCATTTACATCATCTTTTTCCATCACAACAATTCAACGGAAGTCACAATGCTAAGCGAACCATTAATACCTTCTTTTCCAGTTTTTTTCCCACCTGTTTTCTATCCTTAAAGTGAATCGGCGGATTCACTTTAGGATACAAAACAGATGTTTCAGTTCCATTGAGACGCATGGAATCAATTCACATTGAGACTTAAAGTTGTGGATCGCAATATAGAGTATTTTATTCAATAAATATTTATAGAAAATTGTGTGTGTATTCATTTTGTTGTGTTTTTCTCTCACTAGAAGAGTTATGGCATTTCATTCCCAGGAGAGATGAATTTATATAATTTGCAAATATATAATAAACCCATCACTCAAATTTGACAGCAGACAAGCTGTATTATGGGTAGTTATATTGCATGCAATTAGTGTTTTGTACTGATGAGAACAACCTGTTACTCCAACCTGATAGCAGATATTCAGAGTTATGTATAATTAGACCTCATGAAATTAGCTGTTGTCTGCGCAACCTTCACAGGTCGAAACAATTACAGATTAAATATGGTTTACACCATGAATTGTTCCCTTGTGATGGGTGACAGACCAAGAGCTGAAAAATGTCTACTCCAATGAGATCTGAAAGTAGCTTATCTTTTTCTCTTAAGTGACAAAACAGGCCGGAGTTTCCACCTGTTTCCAGTTTCCAAAGTGAGCCCCTTGAGGTTTCGTGTATCACGCCGTGTGATAATTAAAGTCTGCTGCAGACCTGCCAAATAGATTCGACATAAACGAAAACTCTGAATCGGTGGATTCACTTTAGGATATAAAACAGATGTTTTCAGTTCCACTGAGATGCATTGAATCAGATTACATTACAATTTTAAAGTTGAGACGTAAAGTTCTGGATTCGCTATAAGGAATATTTTATTCGATGAATATTTATAGGAAAATGTGTATGTATACATTTCTAAGAAATAGAAGAAATAAACGAAATTTGCCAAGAAAAATCTCTTCATTTTTATAAAAAAAGTTCTTAAAATATTTCTAAAAATAAACTTCATTTTTTTTTCTTTGTGACTGACGTACGTATTTAAAATGATAGAATATCAAAATCGTAGAAAACAATTCTTTGAGATTAATTAAAAGAATTTTGAAGTTAAAAATCTATTGAAGCAGTCACAAATAATAGTATAAACAGCAGTGAAATAAATTAACAGTCAAAACACCAGTGAATAGAAGGAAACTTTTAAAATATATCAATACAAAATATTTTCTAATTGTACTAATTATACGCAATTATTTAGAGGATTAAGATGATCAGACTGCGTTTTGAAGCTTGCATTTCTTACTATTTGCTTTGAATTTTTTTTCCGATATACTTTTTTAAATATAGTAATTTTAAGAAATTAAGAAGCTGAAACCATCATTGAGTTCCGGCGGTGTCATAGATGTTTGTAGTGGTTCGGAATCCATTTTAAACCATTGTCCTCGTCTGACATGACTGCAGAGAGTTGAGAATCGCTCTGACAACCTTATCCCGTAAAATGAATATATCTCCTGTCTCGAAATCTGGCAGTATGCAGATGGTCTTGTCCCACCATGGGGTCGTTGAATAAATGAAGAAGAAGAATTCATCATATTCGGGTGAATATCTTCTTCCACAATATTAAATCCTTAATTAGATCTCATTACTCAATTATAATCTTTCATTTATGGGTAGTCTGAAGAAACTCATTTGTTTAGGATGGTCTAAACAAAGGAACACGACATGTTTCTGAATCGAAGGAACTTCTAATTGAAGGTTGGAATTTATAAGGGGTGGTCTGAAGAAAAATCAAAGAAATTCCTTTGTTTAGGATGGTCTAAACAAAGGAACACAGCATGTTTCTGAATTGAAGAAATTTATAATTGAATATATGCTATATGATACTTCTAACGGAAGCTCTATAAAGCTGTTCTCAGACGGAGGTAAGGTATGGAACCCTAAATGTGTGCACCTTAAGATCTCTGAATAAGGTTTAAAGGGATGGATTGAGACTGCCAACTCTCCAGGTCTATCATCTAGTACTCTCATTTAAACATCCGCGGAATAGGGTAAAGTAATTAAAAAAATTTATTCATTATCCATCCTCAAAATTGATGTTATCCATAATTAATTATCTATCCTCAAAATTGATGTTATCCATAATTAATTATCTATCCTCAAAATTGATGTTATCCATACTTAATTATCCATCCTTATGTTATCCATATCGGCTGCTACTGTTTAATGCTGGGCACCTTTTGAACTCCCTAATCATCACAATCAGTGGCTCAACAGCCCCATGGTGGGCCAAGGCAGATTTCTAGACAGGAGATGTTTTCTTTTTACAGGCTAGACTTGTCAACCCTACACTTAACGCTCTACATCCATATTAGACCGAGACCTACAGCTTACAGGGGTTTGCGAACAACTATAAACACATCCATGGCACCGACCGCCAGAGTGCTAGTCACTCGACTATCAGACCCCTTTGAACTCACTAAGGCAATCCACGATCAATCCTTCTCCTACTCACCACCATATGTCCCCCTACTCACCACCATATCTACACATGCCTAAGTTTCTTATAACCCTATTTTTTAAGAAAATTCCTTTCTCATTTCTAGAAATTTTCTCAGCAATCCAATTTTTTTCAGTGCTTATTTTTTCCCCGCATCTTCGTAAGATGAGGAACTTTCGGAGACAGGGAGCAACAAAAATTCAATTTAGAAAGCATCTCCTATCTACCGAGTATGTCTTTGTGCATTCAGAGGGCACAGTGTTCTCCAGAGAAGCCTCAGAAGTATCACTGTACTTTGCGGTTGATATCTAAACTACATCTTCAGTGAAAATTTACTGTGACGAATTCTTTTGTTTCGTGGGATCAAATAAGGATCAATACTGCACCTCGGTCACCAATAGTGCAGTATTTTTCATTAAGGATCCTCCTTGTCCAATTATAAAAATTAAAACTGTTTCACTAGGTATAATTTATTTTATTGTCCCTACAAATTTAAGTCTGTCTTTTGTGCTGAAGTGCATCGTTTTTAATTTTATAGCATTCTATCTATTGCTACAGTAGAAGAGGAACCAATTCGAGTTTTTCCTATCAATTGTTGATTCCCGATTGGTTCAGAGAATAATAATTCTGAGACATTTATCTAAATTTCTTTCGGTATTGTGTATTTACAAATTCTTCCAAAGAAAGACGTTCTTTGTGGCGTGTACCATACAGTGAAGATATAAATACTCTATCGTCTCTGAGCATGGGGTTTGATGCCTGAGTGACTAGAGCTCAGTGCTACAGGTTTCGGGTTTAAATCCCGACGGTGCCATGGCTGTTTGTAGTGGGTTCTGAATCCCCTATAAATCATAGATCCCGAACTAATATGACTGTAGAGCGTTCACAATAGGGCTGACAACCCTACCTCCTTTCTAATGCAGCCGGCAAACACAGACAGCTTGGTCTTTGGATGCCTTAAAGCAAGAGCTGCACAGATGTACTCACTTTGCATTACCCAGGGGGAGCGTGTCACTTGAAGATAAGCCACGGACGCGGAGTAACAATGCCCCCGCAACGCTCTACGATACTATTAGATCGGGACCTACTTTTTAAAGTGGATTCCGAACCACTACAAACAACCATGGCACCTCTGGGACTCGAACCCGAAACCTGTACTACCGAGCGCCAGAGCACTAGCCACTCGGCCATTCAGGCCCTAACAAACCCTACCCCATAAAAAGAAATCATCTCCTGTCTCGAAATCTGCCAGTAAGCATACGGTCTTGGCCCACCATAGAACTGTTGCGCCAATAATGAAGTAGAAGTCCCTAAGCATGGTATGAGCGTTGAGTGTATTACAATCAATTAATTTGAATGAAAAGTCTAGTCCATACAGTCCATATTAATGGAATTCAGCTTATATTCAGCAAATTTTATTATCTACAGAAGTACTGATATGTAATTGCATTTTTCTAATTCGAAAATATAACATGGATGCTTGACTTTAAAATAAAATCAAACAATTATCTCCCACTTGTTTTAAGAAGCTCGATAATTTTTTCTTCCAAATCATTTAGGAAATCACAGTCGCACTCTAATCGGCCAGACTATGGTATGACGTAATTAAATACCATTACAATTCTAATCACAATCACTAAGCAATCTGCATTGATTACCATGCAAATGGACTATTTAAATGCTTATCAATACTTACAGCATTATCGCTTAGACAAATATTTTGGACAATATTGTTGAATTGACTCACTTAATGAGGATTCGTACTGCTAAAGAACTAGAAAGTGATGGAAAATATTCTCGAATTAATATTTTAGAACATGCAAATTAGCAATAATTTTTTTCTTATTACAATAGTTACTATTTATCAAGTTTGTACAAAATGTTCACCATGTTAAACAATTTTTAAAACATTTTAGCTATTATATTTTCATAATAGATCATATTTTTTGTCATATTTCATCACATCATATTTTTTGTATTTTTTAACACACAGATCATTACATCACATTTATCATATTTTTAATTTATTTACATGTCATTTTTTTTTTCATATTTCTAAAACAATTGCTTATCAAATTGGCAAAACAAATGAAGCCAGTTTAAAATAATTTATTTATATTTAAAAAATAACTAAAGAAACAAGACAAAATTCACATTTTTACTAATTATTACAATATCCTGTCATGAATTTTTAAATATTATTTTTCATTTATTTTAGTTTCACTTAACTGAGCATACTATCACTATTAGATTTAAAGTAACCAATTACTGAAATGATCTGTAAACACTTTTTAATTAAGTTATGTGCATAACAAATCTGAATATTGTAGGAGGTGCATCATTATAATGTAGTACGAATTTAAAATTATAAGACACATCAACGTAATCACTAAACTACATTATCACAGTCGGTAAATCCAATTAATTTATATTAAATACCATCGAGTTTTTAACGATGCTAAAAGTTTTAACGATGCTAAAAGTGCGAGTTTTTAACGATGCAGATTTAATATGCATGCTATTTGAAATAAAAGACTAATAATTTCCTGTTGTAACAGTGCCTACACACTGGCGGTGAAAGCACTGTTACGATAGAAGCTCCGCCAACCCCTGTGCGTACAGAAGAAATGGTCAGTCGGCCTCGAGACTCTCACCCGAAAGGAAGTACATCTTAATCTGCACTCACGCTGAGGAATGTTTAGTTTCTAGTCTCTCAACCCTGAGAACAAATGTATTTCACAAACATTTTTTAAACCAAGGAGCATTAGCTGGCGTACAAACTCTCCCCCTTAGAAGAAGTATATTTGGCGTACCCTGCGCGTTTCCAAGTTTCCGGCTTAGAAGTGGAGTCCTTAGTGGAAGTAATTATATGTCTTTAAATGGATTAAATATTGTATGACTATATTGTGTATGTGTGTGGTGTTTGTGGGTATGTCAATAAAGCTGTGAGTTCTCCAACCTGTGCCTCAAGCATCTGATTGCTTCTGCAACATCTGGTTAAAATCTAGTTGACCAACCTGCGCACTACAATTTTAAAAAAAATACAGTTTTTGTTACAGCATAAAAGTAAGGTAAAGGCAAACAATGAAGCTAGTTTTTAGAAAGTATCTTTTATCTTTTCACAATACCTGACTCGTGACACAGTTGTATCGTGCTCCATTGGTGAGCATTAGGGTTGAGGTTCAATACACTGGCTGCATTGTTGCAGGCGCTGTTTCAAAAACGATTAGGCTCGATGGCGTTTGCAATGTTCAGCTTCTTGCCAGACTACATGGTGGAAGCTTCCGAGTTTTCTGTACGGAATACGGATACGCAAATGAAGGGTAGTTCCGCCAAAAAGTCCTTTCGGAAGGCACTACCCTACTTTTACATACTAGTGCTCCATCTCTACAGATGCTGCCCACTTTCCCTCCTCCCCTCCAACACATGAGGTGTCCTACCCGAGCTGGCGGACACTTAGGATTATCCATAACAACAACATCTTTCACAATCTAAAGTTGCATTTAACAACAGCATATGGTTACTATGGTTACTAAAATAATCATCGGGAAATTCTAAGAATGACCCTGTATGCATGAATTCAATTATCTAAATTTAAAAATACATTTCTTTTAACGATATTTAAGGCAAATTCAAAAAAAACCGGTATTATCTCTAAAACATATATTCCATCCTTTTTGAAAGTGAAATTCCCCAAAATTTATATTTTACAGTATTAGGTAAAGTATTTTAACATGTAGAGAAATTAATTTTACTAAAGAAAATATTGCATTTTGCTGAAAAAATATCAAATAAAAACATGAATAACATATTGTTCGAGAAAAAATAATAGTTTTTGGAGTGCCAAGGGATTCTTTTAATTTAACTAAAAAGGTGGTGAATTAAAGTACTTTAATAAGAAATTCAATCGTCCACGCACTGTCATTAATTCCAGGTGTTTAATTTTTTTCTTATATTACTACTGGAGTACTTTCGAGAATATAATCATCCAATGAAACACATTTCATTCTAAAAAAAAAAATTTACAGTTTTAATTTCTTACGAGTATTTTTGTTCGCCAACTTTCTATAAGTAAATCCCCATTAAAAAAATATCTTATTACGTAAGAGAATTTTTTTATTCAGTGATAAAATCTTTTTTAAAATGACGATTAAGCAAACCGCAGCACATTTTCTCGTAAGTGGTTCTAAGAAAAACATTAATAAACGCTCTTAATTAAAATCAGAGGTATTTAAAATGGATGACAAGGCTAAAATAATATGCCAAACCAATAAAGAAGTCGTGCCAAATTTGAAGTATAAAAGTAAAAAAAATGCTCAAATTTTGTGCTCAAAATTTTATGCTTAAAATTCATTTACGGAAATATCCCTGATAATCAAATAGGTCTTCATTAAATAAAGTTGTTCCAAAATAAAGTTGTATATCAAGTCCTAATAACAATCAGGATTTCACGCGTTTGAGGCCTAAAATGGATCCTGATCCTTTTGAAATTCAAACATCATCAGCAAGGTCTCTAATTGTAAATCGACGGTTTGCAAGCACCAAATCTTTAGTTTTTTGGACGTGAGCTTCGTCGGTTGAGGTTGAGGGTCGACCAGAGTATTCTTCGTCTTCAACGCGTTATATGCCTTCTTTGAATTGTTTATACCACTTCTACTTCTAAACATTTCTTTCCGACATAGGAATGCTCACCGAATGCCTTCTGCAACATTCTATACGTTTCCGCAAATAAAATTTAATACAAGTTCTTTACTCAATTAATTTAGACATCTCAAAATTAATTTAGACATCTGTCTTCGGAATGGTCTTTTGAGTTTAGGGAACAGCCAGAAGTTGTACGGTGTGAATACCGTGTCGGTGGAACGATATGGGTTTCATTTTTGGCGAAAATTTCACGAAGTATCAATATTTTGTGTGCTGATGCATTCAGTATTTTCTGTACCCATCAAGATTTGACCCGTTTGAGGCCCCAAAATGGAATTGACCAATCCCTTTGAAATTCAAACATTGTCAGAAAGGTCTCAATATTGTAAATCGATGGTTCACAAGCACCAAATCTTTAATTTTTCTGACGAGAGCTTTGTCGGTTGAAGTTGATGGTTGACCACAGGGCTCTTCGTCTTCAACGCGTTCTCTGCCTGCTTTAAACTGTTCATACCACTTGTAAACATTTCTTTCCGATATAGGAATGCTCATCGAATGCCTGCAACATTCTATACGTTTCCGCAAATAAAATTGAATGCAAGTTCTTTGCGCAATTAATTCAGACATTTCAAAAATCGCCGGAATCAGTTTTAGCGTCTAGCCAAGACAAGCGTAACTCAAACACTAATGAATATTTTCACTTAAAATTTCACACAGATGTCAAGGACAGTGCCAATAACCTAACAACGAAAACAACTAAAATTCCATAAGCCCCTAGAATTTTAAATTGAAAATTGGTCTTACTTTTTGAACACAGTAGTATATATTTAATTTATCTAATTAATGCTAATTAATTTAGAACTTTTATGTAGTATTAACATCTTGTTCGCCAACGGCCATACCATGCTGAATATACCGGTTCTCGTTAGATCACCGAAGTTAAGCATCATTGAAGGCGGTCAGTACTTGGGTGGGTGACCACCTGGGAACAACACGTGCCGTTGGAATTCACAAATTTGGGACCTGAATGGCCGAGTGTCTAGCGCTCAAAGTGAGTAACGTCTGTGCCACAGGTTTCATCCTGTCCCGGCGGTGCCATGGATGTTTGTAGTGGTTCGGAATCCACTTTAAGCCGTAGGTCCCGGTCTCCTATGACTGTAAGAGCATTACGGAGCAGAAGTCAGACTTCTACCTACGGGTGCTCCATCAGAACAGAAGCTGCACCCCTCCTCCCTCCTTCTATGAGGGACACGACAACAACAACAATAACGTTTTGTTAAATGCAATTGTTCAAATATTCAAGAGCAGTTTTCTATCAGATATTCGTAAACTCATGCATTAAAGATTTTCAGGGATTGTTTTATGTTTGTTGTATATATAAATCCCTCATGTAGTTATAAATAAATTGCGAAAGTTTCACATAAAAAATTTTGTTTATCAAATAGTTAATAAATAATAAACTTTTTTTCTTCCGTTGACGATTTATGAAGCTATTTTAATTCATTGAAGTCTTTATTATAATTATTATTTTACATCTAAAATAATTATGATAAAGGGTCCTGGATGGCCGAGTGGCTAGCCCTCTGGTGCTCGGTACCACAGGTTTCTGATTCGAGTCCCGGCCGTGCCGTGGATGTTTGTAGTAGTTCGGAATCCACTTTAAACCGTAGGTCCCTGTCTAATAGGATCGTAGAGCGTTGCGGGGGCATTGTTACTCCGCATCCGTGGCTTATCTTCAAGTGACACGCGCCCCCTGGGTAATGCAAAGTGAGTAACGTCTGTGCAGCGCTTGCCTTAAGGCATCCAAAACCAAGCTGTCTAAGTGTTTGCCAGCTGCATTAGAAAGAAAAAAAATAATTATGATAAAGACATCTTAATTAATTATTTTTCCGTGGTTATTAAGATAAATCTAAAATATATAAAAACGTAACGTAACACAATAAATGTCTTATGTGTTTACGCTGTAACGTCCCGGCCTATACTAGACCTATAATCTATCTATAGACCTATATCTAATAGACCTATCAAGAAGAGGGCCACTTTCAGGTTCATGGGAACACTTTAAATTCTATTTAGAAGCATTAATTCTATGTACAGAACTCTAATTACAATAAAATGAAAAGATATAAATTAGATACAATCTGTAGGTTGGTAGTTTTAGTAGGTAAAAGTTTTATCTCACAAGGAACAGATTTTGCCATGCTGCGCCAAGCAATGGTGCTAACTAAAACTAATCTGAATCATATAAAGATACTGTATTAGTTTTAAGCCTGAAATTCCATAAAGTAGCTAACCAATTTTCAACTATATTTTTAATAAAAATTAATACAAGAGTGTTACAGAAGAACTATTCAAAAATATTTCCAGATATTAGACACACATTGAAAATTCTTAGAAATGTAAAATCGATTGAAGATATCAATTTCAAAAGCTGAAGTGTTAAGAAAAATGACTGAAATAGAATTAAACTTTACTTATCATATACATCGAGATATCATTTTAAAACTATAAAAAAGCATTATTTCATTTAATTCCCATAAAGCTCCTCATTATAAGATTCATTGATTCCTTGATTCTACATTTCATTGATGTTGTAATGTCATCAAAACAAACTGCTTATTTAGATATTTATTTTTTTTTTTTACATTTATCATAAATGATACATCTAGATTAGTTGCTAATTGGAGGAGATTAATTAAACGAGCATTTTCATGTTTTGACGGTGAAAGCTATTTTTAGAAAATATAATTAATCCGATTGAAGAAGTAATGATGTTTCTAAGTAAATATTTTGAAATGTCTTAGTAAAAAGACAGAATTTAATGATGATTACAATGAACTCCAAACTCCAAAATAAGTTTAAAGAAAGAGATTCAAATTTGCCTGGAATTTTTGACCATTTTAAAATCCACTACACGAAATATCTTCTCACTAATTGGCTACCAAGGGAATTGAGTCTGTCGCATTTGCTGCCTATTCTTTGGCGTATCGCGAATAATCCTACCATTTGTAATGATTTTCATTCTATATATAATTCCCAAAATGCAATTCTTTCAACTTTAGTAATTTCAACTGCTCTTTCGGTTTTCATTACCAACATGTTAGCTTTGCTATGTTAAATTTGTTTTATTTTAAGTAAATATAGTGAAAGTTATCATTAACTGACAATTGACGTCAATAAGGGATATTTAATATCTTATGCTAAAGTATCTAATATTTAATATCTTATGCTAAAGTATCTAATATTTAATATCTAATTAAAGGTAGCAAGTACAACATTTTGATAAAAATAAAACCAAAATTGCCTAAACAAATGTGATGTTAATTGTGTTTATGTGGTGTGAATGTTATATGCTGTTATTCTAATGCAGCTGGCAATACAGAGACAGTTAATCTTCATGTCATAAGCAAGGGCTGCTCCCCTGTTACTCATTTGACACGACCCAAGGGGCAAGTGTAGCTTAAAGATATGCTACGGACGCAAATAATACTACCCCCCAACTCTCAACGATTAGATTAGACCGGGACCTACGGTTTAGAGTGGATACCGAATCACTACAAACATCCATTGTTTTAAATCTGCAATTCCATTAAATATCTAGCTAATCTGTAAAGTTATTGTTTTAGGCCTGTAACTTTTCAGATATATTTTCCGTAAACATTAATACAATGTTGCAGAAGAGCTATCCAAAAACATTTTCAGAAATTTGACAAAAAAGGAAAAATCCTTAGAAATATAAAATTTATCGAAGATATCAATTTCAAAAGCTGAAGCATTACGAAAAATAGCTTAAACATGGCTGAAACATACCACACCAATGATATACTTTTAAAACTAAAAAAAGCATTTAATTCATTTAATTTCCACAAAACATAGGCTTATTTAGATAAAAAATTTTGCATTTGTCATAAATGATACATCTAGATTAGTTGCTAATTGGAGGAGATTAATTAAGCGAGAATTTTCATGTTTTGATGGTGAAATCTATTTTTAGAAAATATAATTAATCCTTTTGAAGAAGTAATGATATTTCTAAATAAATATTTTGAGATGTTCCCGTAAAAAAAAAAACTTTTAATGATGATTACAATGAACTACAAACTCCAACACAAGTTGACAGCAAGAGATTCAAATTTCCTTGGTATTTTTGACCATTTTAAAATCCACTACACGAAATATCTTCTCACTAATTGGCTACCAAGGGAATTGAGTCTGTCGCATTTGCTGCCTATTCTTTGGCGTATCGCGAATAATCCTACCATTTGTAATGATTTTCATTCTATATATAACTCCCAAAATGCAATTCTTTCAACTTTGGTAATTTTTACTGCTTTCGTTTTTCATTACCAACATGTTAGCTTTGCTTTGTTAAATTTGTTTTATTTTAAGTAAATATAGTGAAAGTTATCATTAACTGACAATTGACGTCAATAAGGGATATTTAATATCTTATGCTAAAGTATCTAATATTTAATTAATCTAATATTTAATTTAATTAATTAATCAATATTTAATTTAATTAATTAATCTAATATTTAATATTTAATTAAAAATCTAATAATTAATATTAAATTATTTATTTAATTTAATCTATCTAATTTTAATTATTAAAGGTAGCATGTAAAATATTTTGATGAAAACAAGACCAAAATCGCCTAAACAAATGTGATGTTACTTGTGTTTATGTGGTGTGAATGTTATATTATGTTGTTCTAATACAGCTAGCAATACAGAGACAGATAATCTTTATGTCATAAGCAAATACTGCACCACTGTTGCTTATTTATCTCTACCCAGGGGCATGTGTAACTTGAAGATATGCTACAGACGCGAGTAACAGTACTCCCATAACACTCTATTATCATAATAGACCAGGACCTACGGTTTAAAATGGATTCCGAACCACTACAAACATCCATGGCACTGCCGGGACTCGAACTCGAAACTTGTGGGACCGCTGGCAAACACTTAGACAGTTATCTTCGATGCCTTAAGGCGAGCGCTGCACCTCACTCATTACACACTTAGCACTATCCAGGAGGTAGCTTGAAGATGATCTACTGATGCTCAGCAACAATACTTCCGTTCGCTCTACTATCATGTTAGACTGAGACCTACGGTTTAAAGTGGATTCCTAACCACTATAAGCATCCATGACACCACCGGACTCGAACCCGAAACCTGTGGTACAGAGCGCCAGTCACTCGGCCATTCAGGCCTCCGAATTTATAATGTAAGAACTCAGATTTTGAAATACTTATAGTATACTTGTCATTCAATACAACTCAAAGTGGGATGCGACTATAAGTGACAATAATAATTTCATACTCCATAAATGCTAATTACGGGTTAATTTCTTAAATCCAAAGTTTATCATGTAAAGTGT
This sequence comes from Caerostris darwini, assembly GCA_021605075.1. Classification (NCBI taxonomy): domain Eukaryota; kingdom Metazoa; phylum Arthropoda; class Arachnida; order Araneae; family Araneidae; genus Caerostris; species Caerostris darwini. The sequence continues at coordinate 39,219 of BPLQ01009096.1, read as the reverse complement.
TGTTCTAATGCAGCTGGCAAACACTTAGACAGCTTGGTCTTGGATGCCTTAAGGCAAGCGCTGCACAGACGTTACTCACTTTGCATTACCCAGGGGGCGCGTGTAATTTGAAGATAAGCCACGGACGCGGAGTAACAATGGCCCCGCAACGCTCTACGATCCTATTAGGACCGGGACTTACGGTTTAACGTGGATTCCGAACCACTACAAACATCCATGGCACCGCCGGGATTCGAACCCGAGCGCCAGAGCGCTAGCCACTCGGCCATTCAGGCCCCTTTATCATGCAAAGTAAGAGAAGCAAATTAGTAATTTCATACTTCAAAAATTATCACTTTGCTACTTTTTTTTTTTATAACTCTGATTGTTTAATTTTGAAAGCAAATCAAGATATACAATTTGTTTTTTAAGCTTTTTTTAATCAGAAAAATTATTTAATTAAGTTTGCTTCTTTAAATACTTGTTATTTTATGAAGCAGAAATTCTTCAAACAATTGAAAAATGATAAACTAAGATTTTTAATCGAAGACACAGCTTTATTTGCTTTGGAAACTTTTAACTGAATGTTTTTTTAAAAATTATTAAAGAAAGAAAATAAGATTAACTATAATAACAAAATTCGAAAAAAATTATTTTGTTGTTTTCAGACAGTTTGCTCTTTATATTAATAAGTTAAATATAGTTAAATATTTTTAGAGGAGAACCTTAAGCATTTCGTGGTATTTTATTTATTTTTATGAGTTATTACGAACACAAACAATCTCATACAAACTTTTTTGTGCACTTTTACTTTTGCAATGTCTCAAAAGAGTTTCGTAAACTATTAGAAAAATATACTAATAGTATAATATATCACTAAATGTTTTCAAATTTAACAATTTTTCCATTATTTGTTGACTCAGACATATTTCTCTAAGTAGGTTTTCAAAGAACTAGTCATTTTCAATTTTCAGAAATAAGAGTTTAAAGAATTAAGAAATATAAAATATATTTTCGAAAAATGCAATCTTTTTCTTACTGTTATTAATATAAATTATAAGATTTCTTACAAACACATTTTACCAGACTGTAAGGAATAACGCAATTCAAATAAAGAAATATAATAGTATAGAAAGTTTCTTTTCATGACAAAATTCAAATTTTATATACATTAATAAAAATCTTCTTTCGGCACTTACGTATTAACGCTACAGATTTGGCGGTTTTTAAGTGGCGCCAATCTAACAGCTACAGATTTGCTGATTTTTGACGCCATTTTTTAGTGCTACGAAAATGCGTAAAATATTTTATCAATGCGCGAAATATGTTACCAAAAAAACGAAAATGTCCCAATTCCCATGACATGAAACTTTATTTTGGTAAACGTAAGTTTTGGAAATTCAATTTCAGTCAGTGTGCTTATCATGTGGGACTTCGAAAAGACAACTGGTTTGAGGGAAGCAGAATTTTAAAAACCGCCAAATCTGTAGCTGCGGTGGGCGTTCAAAAGATAACTGCGTGCGCGTGCGAACAACAAGATTGCTCTTTATTGCCGCAACTGTAGCCAAGGTAGCTTTCATACATAAGTACCCTTCTTTCTAGCTTATATGGAATCATTATATTTCATTTTATTACTATATATATTATTCATTAAAAGTAACTCTAAATAATTCAAACCTAAAGATTCAATGGTAACACTCAGAAACATTTACGTAAGAGAATAGGGGTTAAATTCCCGTAGATTCATTACAGTCACTACTTTCAGAATGAGTAGATTTCGTGTAGATTGGGTCACTCAACAACAGCTGCACAATTTTTTTTCAATACTATATGTAAATTCTTGTCAATTAACTTTTAAAGTCTTTCTAGAAAACATTATTTTTATTCTACAAAATAATACTGGCACACCGAAGTAGTGTTATCCATAATAAAGAGGTTAACAATTTAGCAGTCTTCCGACCACATACGAATAATGTGAATGTCCCATATTAAAAAAAGTTACAAATATCTCAAAAATGTTTTCTCATCCATTATAAAAAATCTGTTGTTTATTTCTTATCCCACTTGGTCGACAGCAACATCTAGACCCGAGTCCAAGCACCCGTGTGCTCTCTTGAAAGAAGTGGAGGAACACCCGAAAGTAGAAGCCTGGTCTTGTTCCGTGTCACTGAAGAATGAGAGCAGTGCTTTCCTGGAGGAATTTTAGGGGAAGCTACCACACATTTGAGTTGGGGAAGCTACCACACAAAAACACAAGAAAAAAATGTCCACCGGGTTAGTCTGGCTCACGAGGCAAGATGCTAAATATTGCAAACTCTCTTGTATCTCTTCTTTTTAGAAACTACCACTACTACTACTACATAACTGTGCCTATAGCTGAGTTGCCCCTTTACAGTTTGGAAATGGTGTGTGTGAGAAGTCTGATTGAGCTCTGTGATGCTCTACGGTCATATGAGACCGGGATCTTTGGCTTGATTCCTAACCACTACAAAGATCCATGGCATCCAAAAATCGAAATCCATTCGAATCCAAAACTTGGGGTACTGAGCGCCAGAGCGCTAACCACTCGGCCATCAGTATCCCATCACTGAAGGGGAGCAGTGCCTTCCTGGAGGACTTTTAGGGGGAGCTACCACACATTTGCTTATCGTATCGGACAAAAACACGAAAAACTTCCACCAGGTAGTCCGACTCATGAGGCAAGATACTAAATATTACAAACGCCATCGTGTCTCTTCTTTTTTGAAACAGTGTCTACAACAAAGCCGGCTGCTGAATGAACCTCAAGCCTAATGCTCACCAGCGGCGCACGTTGTCATTGACCTACGAGTCGAGCATAAAGGCAAGTTTTTAAATATGTGATTTTAATCGATTAGCTGTTCTGTTATTTACTTGAAATAATAAAATAAATACTAATATCATAAATATAAAAAATATGAAATCGCTGTAAGAAAATATGTAGAAAAATCCTAACAACTCAAAGTACTAATCAGTATATATCAGTAACTCTTAGTTACAAATTTTAATAGTGAGAATTTTAATTATAAATTAATCTTTGCGTACTTTTACAAATTAAAACGATAATTATTGTTAAAGAATTCGTTCAAAGTTGGCTTAATTTTTAATAAAGAAACAAAAATTTTATTGCTTTTGTAAGATCTTTTGATGATTAAACACTTAATTCCTATAACACTTTAGGAGGATTAAAGAGACAATCAATATTTACTTATTTAAGTACTTTTGTTAGAGAATAGAAGAACTAATTTATTCTACACGCAGCAGCTATTTGTAATAGTTTTTTTTTCCTTTATTTTAAATGATTTCCAATAAAAAAATATTTCAACGTTTTAATTAAATGTTCACTTTTAAAAAGAGAATATTTGTATAACTCTAAATAAACTACACTTAAGGATAGCGATTTAATTCAAAATAAATGTGCACTACAATTTATAATAAAATCAAATTCTATAGCGACGGAATATAACGGAATGACATTTAGCTATAACTGCAAACAATTTTTAAGCTCTTGTAACAAAACATCGTGAAAAGAAATGAAATGAAAAAAATCATTAGACAAATACAGTTTAAAAAAAAAGAAGTATTTCTTGAAATTGTAAGATAAAAAATATAAAAACTGAAAACCATTTACAAATGTTAATTTATCATGTGTGAATATACTTTCCTGGACAAATGCACATGGGAGTATACCAATGTTCAATACCCAAGAAATTTATAAAACTATTGATCAGGATACTACAAAAACAGGAGTTTTGCACTTTAAGGTTTCTCTTGTTTACTTGGCGATTTTTCCCTTGCGGTTTTCGCCGAGTCCCTTCCTAAACGCACAACATAACCGCTGCAAGTACAAAATACTGCCTGTTTTGGCGATTTTGGTGCGGAAAAGAGACATGGTGATATTGGAATCCTAGAGTGCAGAATCTCTAAAAGAACTATCAAATTCAATATACTCTAGAAAGTCAAAATGACAGGTATTTGTAAACAATACATTTTAACTTATATACTATTTCTTCTGTAGTACATTGTTAGTAACATAATGATAGAAAATAGAATATATATAAAAATAATATTCAAAATATATGTAAGAAATATTCAAAATATAAGAAGAGTAACAATTCTATACGACTATAGAACGTTTCGATTTCTATGTTTTGAATATTTTTTTTCTATTTTTTATTCAATACCTTCTATTCAATATTGTTTCCTATTTAATACATTCTAATCAATATTGTTTTCTATTCAATACACTCTATTCAATACATTTATTCAATATTGTTCTCTGTTCAATACATTCTATTCAATAATGTTTTCTATTCAATATTTTTTTCTATTCAATACATGTTATTCAATATTTTTTTCTATTCAATACATTCTATTTAATATATTTTTCTATTCAATACATTCCATTCAATATGGTTTTCTATTCTCGCAACATCAGTCATGCAATAGGATTAAACTGATTTGCAAGAATTTATATTGAAGTAAAAATGTATTCTTAATATGTCGTTATCGGACAATCAATTTTTTTTATCATCTATAAATTTTTATGACACTTGTTTACTATCGTTTCTAACATCAAGAATTTTTTTTCCTGCCTTTGTTGACTAGTAATATATAAAATGTAGAAACTTGTTGTCAAACTTTCAGGAATATTGGCTCTAAAAAAATAGATCGAAAAGTCTGTTATTGGTATTGCATTGTAAACAGAACCATTTATGAACGGATGCGCAATGTCACGATTTTTTTATTTTTACAACTTTCGCCTAGTTTTTACAGATGTTGTCAGTAATCGATAAATCAATTGTTTTGTACATTCTTGTCTCAGATATGTCGTGTTTTTTTAGAATCGAATGTTCGATTATTATATTCTATTAATAACGAAGATTAAATTAAGCGATTTTTATATTTCTTCAAATAATACAATACAATTAATTTCTCACTTAATTGTTTCATGTTTTAAAATAAGTATGGGTGTTTTCTACTTGTAGAAAAATGCATGAAATCCTATAGAAAAATATGAATAATGCTTACAAAAAAATTTTTTTGCTTAATTTTTTTAAAATGTAATATTGCCATATAATTTTCGAAAATATTTTTAGAAGAAGCTTAACTAGCTTAAATTTTATTACTGTAATATTCATTCAAATGAAAACATTTGGGGAGGCCAAGAAAAAGAATAAGGATTTATTGAATCAACAAAAATAAAAATGGATATTCTTCAGAAGATTATTCTTTTCATTTTATTGTAAACACAAAACAACTTTTTTAAATAAAGATTCATTCAAAGAAACCCTGTGAAAGTAAACAAATATGTAACCAGGAACTTCCACTGTGGATTTCAGAAAAATTGATCAGTTGGCCTCGAGACTCTCACCCGAGAGTAAGTACAGCACAACCATGCGCATCTGCTGAGAAACGTTTTAATTTACAGTCTCTCACCCCTAGATGAAATGTATTTAGCCCAGCCTTGCGTATTAGTTAGACTACAGATTCTCACCCGAAGAGGAAGTATATTTTGCGCATCCTGCTCGTAGTTGAGTATCGGGTTTTGGGGTTAGAAGTGGAATGCGTTCAGTTAATTTTTTGAATATATGGATACACACATAATGTATTTTTTTAAGACATTGGTTTTCACTACTTTGGCCATTATAAAATAAATATATATTGTAAAAGTGTGATACATCTCACGTGCCGCAAAGTTTTAAGGCTGGCCCGCAGGTCGCGGGTTGGCCTCCCCTGTATTACACTATAAATATACAATAGATGTCAATTTACTCCAAAACATATATTTGCATATTAGTACACTTCCTAGCCCCTCTTCCGTGAAAGCTGCGACCACAGGATCACAAAAGTTCTTGTGATAGATATCAGAACTATAATGATAAACAAACTCGCTGATATGTCTCTTATTTTTCGGCATAATGCTTCGCCAGCCTCAAGGAGGGGCGGGGGTGAATCATTCTTAGGTTGTCCTTTTCATTTTTGCCGGCAGGCATCTTCTCTTGGTTTCAGATGTTCGCAAGGAGTCTCTGAGATTCGGAGCTCAGCATCGATGAGTTTTCTTTTTCTTCATCTTTTCCAGCTGTCCATCTCCAGGTGTTGGTCTCTCCTATCTAATTGTCGTCTCCGCATTTCTCCATCTATCTGTCCCAACTCCACACCTGAGCTCGCCCTCTGTCCTCCTTTTTTTTTCTTTCTCCGTAGTTAGCGTCTGACACTTCTCCTCTCCTACTGTGTTTTTCTTCGATGTCATCATCGCATTTTAGGGTTATCAAGATGTGCCACACTTCTTACATTATTGGCTGGCTTTTCATCTTAAAATTCGCGCATGGGCCTAGAAGTTTTTCCATTGATGTGGATGAGGATGATAATGACACTTAATCACTTCAAGAGTGCTATTAGTCCTTTAAGAAAAAAGGGTTGATTTCAGCCGCGCAAGCGGCTTTATCAAGACATCTATATAGATATGGCTCATCATTCAATCGTTGCTAAGCCGTTCAATTTCTTTTAGACAAACTCACTCGACATTATATAAGCGATCACATGTATCTTCACATGCCATTCCCCAGTCATCTTAATAAACATCATCTCCAGCAGTAATGTAATCTGCAGTCTGACCACTTTCATTTTGAAGTTTAGATATAAAAATCGTCAATTAAAAAAACACAACTTTATAAGTCATATTAACATCTGTGGCGATGGTCGTTTTCTGCAGGAAATGGTCATTCCTCGTCCAAATCCTACTAGCATTAGAAGGACTAGAGCCTCCATACACTAACCAACTAACTTCCCGACACTACAGTCCATGTTGGATTATGGCCGTTTGCCTACTGAATGAGATTGAGAGATTCCAAAACAGGAGATGTTTTTAAGAGGTAGTGTTGTCAGTTCTACTTCCAATAGACATATTAGACCGGGACCTACGATTTAAAATGGGATTCCGAATCACTAGAAACATTCATGTCACCGCACCTGGGCACCGACCGCCAGAGCTCTAGTCACTCGGCCATCAGGCCAGCCGTCCATATTATGTGTGGGCAGTTTGTCAGTCAGCCTTCCATACTCAAAAAATTCAAATATACATGCAGTACATATAACTATAGCATATAAACATATAAGGCTTACTAATAGTTTTTCCTTTAAAAAATCAGAACATTTATGAATACACGAGACGATACTATTAATAACGCATTAATGTTAAATAATAAATGTTTTGTGTTTTTTTTTTTTGCATGGCTTCAGTTCTTCTAAACTTCAGTGATTTTAAACTTCAGTTCCAAATGCTTTAAATGTAAAATGTTTTAAAAGTGCTGCTTTTAAAATGTTGCTTTAAATGTCCAAATGCTGTTTGGTTTTACTGTACAGTAGTAAATTTATCAGAATTTATTATTGTACGGTAAAGCCAACTATATAATACACTGCCTTTAGTAATAAAATACTATATTTTGAAATAATTAATAAATTGTAAGAATACTTCGAATTTACAAAATTATATTTTGAAAACTAAACATATAAAACGACATTTCTTTAAGGGCAACCATTTTGTTCATGAATAGATAATTATCGAGATTAAACATGTTATTTACTTTGAGAAAAAAGCAAAAATGGTGTCAAACCAATTAGAACCTCTTTTGCATTCTGTATATTCAACGATATTAATAAGCAAAGAGTCATCAATGTAAGTTTTGAAAATGTATTCATTAAATTCTTTGTGGACGAAAGAAATTTGCAAATGATGTGATCAGCCTAAATAAAGGATATAGAATGTCTATGTTTGCCTATCTTTGTGAAATAGACCAGTTACTAACCAGTTAAATGTGATAATTATGAATGAGGAATAAATATTTACAGAAAATATTTAAATCGTAAGTTAAAAAATCCCTTCTCTTACTCTTTTATTATAAATCACATAAGTTGCATCAATACCCTTGTATTTTTAATGAAATAATCGATAGTTTATACAGATAAAGTATACACGAGTACTGCGTCGTAAATGCCTTGAAGTAAAATGCTGAAAGATTGGTTTTCCTTTTTTCTTAATTAGAGCTGCTCTAATTGGCAGGTTGACGTGCTTCGGAAATATTCTTTGTTGCTGTGCATTTGACTGTGATTCCATATTTCTATTGAATATAAAGCAAATTTTGAGTCAATTACGTTTCAGAATAACTCTCCAATAATCTTATATCCTAGCAAGCTTTATTGGCGCTTCGTAATAAAAAACTGTCAGTGAATTGGAAAAAATTGTAATGTGTTTTCAATGAAAATAAAGGATTTATACATTGGTGATTGAATTTGAAGAATAATATTATAAACCTCTGTAAAACAATATATTCATTTGAAATTATTCTTGTAAACGTGCTTCCTCCTACACACTGAAAAGAGCGCCTCCCTTTGACGTTCAGGATAAATAGTCAGTAGGCCTCGACACTCTCATCCAAGAGGAAGTACAGCGCTACCAAGCGCTTTTGCTGAGAACGTTTTGGTTTACAGTCTCTCACACAAAAATTTTTTTAAATATTTGTGTATTTAGTAGTTTTTAATATAATAAGCATTGTGTATTTTGTGTATTAGTTGGCCTACAGGAGAAGAAGTATATTTCGCGCATTCTGTGCGTATTCTAGTTTAGAGTTTTCAGCTTAGAAATGGAATCCTTCCACGGATCTATAATTAAATGACCTTAAATGAGCTTAATATTGAATGTCTTGTGTGTTAATAAAGCTATGAGTTCTGCAAACTGTGCCTCAAGTATCTCAACCAACCACACCCAATAACTATCTGGTTGACCAACCTACAAACTACATTCTTCATTTACATTTTGTACTTAATCCTCATTAATAATTAATAAACGAATCAAGCATCATCAATCCAAATCCAAATTATAAACTTTTGGGAATTTATTTACCAACTACGTTTATTTTCACAGGCATAAGTTAATGGGAGTTTACTATCTATGTATCTATCTATCTACATTACTTACTATTAATCATCAAACTTCATAGACTTTATTTGATATCGTCGCTTGATGAAAAAGTATATGTTCTGTGATATCCAGGTCACATTTGGAAACAAAACAATGTTTTCAAATGTCTCCAAACAATGTTTCCTTTTTAAAAATGTAGAAAAGATAAATACTTTAAAGAAATTAACTTAATAATTTGGAATCGTTTAGCTAGTTTCATAATAACTCGAAATATGTTAACAAAATTCTTTCAAAGCCTTTTTTAAAAATATAAAACCTTTCACATTCTTGTTCTTGGTGGATGCTTTAGTATTCAATTAATATGCAAATGCAGAGTAAGAAATGGATAGAAAATGAGATTTATTGCGGGAACAGCAAGGAAATTCAATTATTCTGTCTTCATTTACATAGCTTTATATGAGAAAATGATATTTGCTGAAGAAATGGGTTGATGGTGAACACTGATTAGAAATGCTGCATGAAAAAGATAATATTAATGTATTTTAATCTTCTTTCCACGTACTCTTCACAATGATATCAAATCTCCAGGGAAGCCATTTCTTCGGAAGACTTTTGGTAAAGAACGATTAATCAGCCTGTACTGTAAAAATGAAGAGCGATTAATCAGTCTATGCTATAAAAATAAATAGCGCCCGATACCATTTAATTTTTTGCTATCGTGATACTTATAATCCCTGAAGGTTAACCTAGTTTTGGTTGTAGTAGTATTAATAGAGCCAATCAACAAACAATTTTTTACAAACTTATTTATATGCTACATTATTTCATGTTTTAGAAGTGTAATTTACAAAAGTAGTGTACAAAAACTTAACAATAAAATTCTGCGTATGATTACAAATTTGTCCTGGTTTTTCCGAAATGAGGATATCAGACATACTCTTTCCCTCCCAAGTTTTAAACAATTTGTTAATAAAATTGCACATATTAATATATAATTTATAAATAGTTTAATAAATTAAATAGCTTATAAAATTGTAAATATTAATAATTCTGTTTTAAATGATCTAAGCAATTATTATTATGACATTTCTGATTTCAAAAATCGCAAAAGACCTCGAGCTGTTCTGAATATCTCATTAACGTTTCGATATCCTCCTTTCCGAATTGCTATATAGTATCTCCGCTGAGTCACAATATCCCCTCCAATCGTTTTTGTTTCGATTGTTCTTTTTATTCTTCTTACCTTCTTAAAAATTATAATAATAATATAAAAAAGTTATATATGCATAAATTTTTTTATTAATTAAAAAAAATAATAAGTTAATTTTTTTTTCTAATGCAGCTAGCAAACACTTAGACAGCTGTCTTGGATGTCTTAAGGCAAGCGCTGCACAGACGTTACTTACTTTGCATTACCCAGGGGGCGCGTGTCACTTGAAGATAAGCCACGGACACGGAGTAACAATGTCCCCGCAACGCACTACAATCCTATTAGAGCGGAACCTACGGTTTAAAGTGGATTCCGAACACTACAAACACCCATGGCACCGCCGGGACTCGAAACCGAAACCTGTGGTAATCGTATGTAATTTAATCAGTTTATTTATTCTTGGGGAAAGTTATACAAGTCAAAAATTTCTCAATGAAATTTCTCTTATGAAAAAAAATGAGCATTGTAACTTTTTGAGTTTTATGGCTTATTTTAAGGGATCGATTGTATGAAAATAAATAAAATAAATCCTTTAGTATGAGTGCGTAAGTGCATTCTATCAACAAACATTTGAAAAACATTTAAAAATTTCCCTCTCCGTAAGAATATGGATACTCTACTCGTTTTTCAATGAGGTGCACATTACTAGCCAAATTGAATCCACATTCTTTTATTATTAACTAACTTGGCCTAGTTATATGAGAATATCAAATAAAACTAAAGAAATATAATAAATATAGAACTATAAAACATTCATCATCTAAGATTAATGCTATCTCTCGAATACCAGTTCTCAAAGCACTTCTGTTTAAATTTAGAAGTACGGACATTTATGAATAGATTGGAATCAATTGTTACAACTATTTTGATTTTGGAGAGGGGAATTAAATAATAATGTAAATAAACCACTACAACATAAATAATCTGATAATGGAATCAAGAGCGAATACAATAAAATACTGTAATGAACATAAGTAGAAAAACTATGTATTCTCTGGATTAATAGTTTAGGTAAGTAGATGGAAAGCTTACTATGGTGGTTTGAGTGGTAGTATCTATTTTGCTATTCAGTAGGAGTATTTATATTTTCTGTTGTTGTAAACAAAAAATAATTGAATATTCATAAGCAGATGGTAGAAGTAATGATGCTTGTGTAAAATATCCTTTATAATTTCGCTATGTGTGTGTTTCTCTACCTTATATTCGTTATAACTGCTCGCGAAGAACCAGGACATATTGATAATAGTTAGTAAGTTAGGATCCTATTTTGAATTATTTGTATCTTTTTTATTACTTGTTTAAACCGCGAGGCACCCAGATTGGAGCTGCTTACATAACAATGGATCTTATTATTTGTTTATAAAAAATTATTACTTTAAAGATTTTACTTTTGAATTATAGTTCTGAGTATTTGTCGATTAGAAGTAGAATCAAGTAAGTTTCCTTTCATAATTTTTTGATGTAGTTGGCACAGTTTATGAATGTTAGCTTGCTTTCTAAAATCATTCCAAGATATTTTAATAGATCTTTCAGAAATAATGATATATGGAAGTTAACAAAATATATTATTATTTAGCATAAGCAAATTTATTTTAGCATAGTTTATGAATGTTAGTGTAAATAAATTAGGGTTTCAATACATGGATCAATTTATATGAAAGTTAATGTAACCATCACTTAATGTTATATATTGAAGTTCCTTTTTTAAAATAAATTATTAATATCTATCTGTGTTTAATGTAAAAAGGTTTTAACTACTTTTTAGTGACATTTCTTTTGTATTTTACTTTTATTTATTTTTAGTGTTTTTTAATTTTTTTGAGTATCACATTAATTGAATATTTAGAAACTTCACCTTTTATTTTTGATACTAACCTTAAAGCAGCCAATTAGAACTCTACACATATCTATGAATTAAGATGAGGAGGTTTGAGGCGTATTTCCCCCAGTTGGTACTCCGTAATCGGTACGCCAGTTGCCAGTTGCCACTCTATTGCATTACAACAGAAATGTCACAAAAAAGTAATATTAAAAACAAGTACGTAATTAAATTGTTAAAACTTCAATTCACTTTTTTGTGTACTGTTTTCAATTATATTACTCTTCTATATGACACACATGTTAAAATCCATATCCTTTTCTAACTAGCACAGTTTTATTCGTTTAATGTTTGTGCCTGTCTTTTCCTCATCAACTGATATATTGATATCTTTGCATGAAACTTTTAAAGTAAGTTTTGTGTCCCAAAAACAAAATTTACTACCGTGATAAATATTTTAGTGCAAGCAATTCCACTCACCAATTAGATTAATTTATATAAAAGTTATACAGATTTAGTGTAATATATGTTGTTGTATCTTATCCCACTTGCTTGGTCAACAGCAACATCTAGACTAAGTCCATGAACCCATGGCTAGGATTCGAACCTGAAGCCTGTGGTACTAAAGGCCAGATAGCTAGCTAATTGGCCATCAGATCGCACTTGACCCACAAGGAGAAGTGTAATATATTTATAGATAGTAATAAAAATTTATTATATTTAAAACAGACAATTTTAGAGAAACTAGAATGAGTAGTACATGTTAATTCAAGCGTTGGTAAACATTTTAGTCGAAATTGTTATAAATCTTCAATGATTAGACACTACATTTTCTTTGTGGTAGAGAAAATTTTGACGACTGAAATTTAGCAAAATAAAACATATTATTCAAATTTCTACAGCTGTATTTTTAAAAAAAAAAAAAAAAAAAACAATGGATAATATTTTTCGTAATATGAAGCTTTATTTCTTTGAGTAAGTTCTTTTCAAGACTTCGTAAAACTCAAGATTAGGTCCTTTTTAAGCTTTTTTTAATCAGAAATCCATTGAAGGAAAATGTTTATTTTATTTAATAGTTCCAATTTCATACCGTATATTCATTCTTCAATGTTATGCATTGTTTTCCTAAATAACACAAAGTTTATTGAAAAAAGATAGGAAGGCCTTCGAAAGAGGATAAAAAAGAAAATAACTGACACAATATAGTTTTTTATATATATATTTTAAAAGTGAATTTTCAACTTATTGTATTAAGTGTATTCAAAACTTCTCAGAAATATCTGAAGAAAACTCCATGTTTTCGCTTATTAAAGATAACAAGTTTACCGAAAAAAAATTGTTTTGTTGTTTCTCTAAACAAAAAAAGGAGCCTCTGTTTTATCAAAATAAGAAAAATAACAATTTAGTTGGAAATGCTTTATTTCCATCAAAATCGTTATTTTTATATCAGATTATTTCTTTATCACATATTGTTTTTTTTTTTAAAGGTTATTTTCTCCTTTTTGAATTACAGCTGATTCTTTCTTTCAAAAACTAAATTAAATTAGAGTTCTCTATTTAAACAAAATGTTAAATTTTGCGAATTATTCTGAAATGTTTCGTGTCATTTTAAATTTGTTAAACTAACAATTTGCACGTTTTTCAAAAATTATTTTGCGATACAAGACATTTCCAAAATTTAACAAATTTGGAATAATTTTCCATGTTAATAATTATTACAAATCAAAATCATTTGAATATATGACATTTTTTTTAAATATACACGTACATCTGTGCACTTACATTTACGTACATGTACATCTGTACATTTACATATGCATGACATACAGATGTACATCTGTATTCCCACAGTAATAATAAGAAATTTCTACATATTACAATTTAAAAACTTTTAAATGTGAATTTTTATAAGTAATTTAAGCTATCTAATAACTCTTTTCTTCTTTAAAAAAATATGGTTGAAAATAATATAAAAAATATTAAAAAAATAATATTAAAAAAAAAATTAAGTCAATTCCTACTTTTTTTCATTTTATTGCAGAAAGTCCTTTATAAATAATTTTCATTCATTTAAAGAGTTTATCTGGTGCCATCTGTTAGTAGATATATGCAACTTAAATCTAAAAAAACTAAAATTAATTAATTAAATTTAATGAATGAATTAATATTTGAAAAAACTGTATTAACAACAAGTGTCATCCCTTACAAGTTCAAAAAAAATGTATTTAAACTTGAGTGGATGGATAAAAAGTATTTTATGAACGATTGAAAATTTGAACAAGATATATATAGGGAGAGTGTGAGCTAATAAAAGCGTATTAAAAAGGTCTGCCTCCATATTTTTCCGTTTACGTAAAAGTTCAAGTGTTTAATTAAAGTTCAAATTTGTTCAATTCAAGTTAATTTTTTTAACGTAGCCTCTCTTGAATTCATTGTAATATTTGAAGATGGTTTCTTCCTAGAAATAGATATAAAGAGGTTAATGGGGTGTCCAATAAAATATACTTAATAAAAACATCACACGATTGGTGGCACAGTTGAAATTTGCGCAAATTGTCCGCAAGTGCACGCATATTGGTGGCGACCCATAAAGTCTCTTGCAAGAGCTAAAGGTCTGCGATTGGGATAGCGTATATGCCAATACATGCGTCTACCTATAGTTAGACGACTAGGTGAGATTTACCAGGTTTTCTACAATACAAACTGCAAATTCAGGTACCACCTTGAAATCCTTCAAGAATAAATGTCTTTCCGTCATCGTCTATCAGTAGCTGCTTCATGTTATGCATAAAAGTAATATCACTTCCACCGATAAACAACAAAAACAAAATAGCATCTAATAATAATGTCCGTACGAATCAACGAAAACGTAATTATAGAAAAGATCTGAGAAACCTAAAATAATTTGCTTATATTACTTTAATGTTAAACTTACAATGTGTCAGACAGAACAATGAAATACCAATAAAGTCAAACAGCACTTTCAGCACACTATTAAAATAATTTTTTCATATCACTATAATGCTAAAAATACAATGCAATAAAATTTCTAAAGCAGGACAAATGAAATATTACTAAAACCAAACAGCATTTTCAGCAGATCAAATCCATATTATGCGGAATGCAAAATCATCAAGCGGTATTAAAAAAATCAATGAAAACATAATTATTGCAAATAACTGAGCAAACTGAAATATTTTGTTCATATCACTTTAATGTTAAACTTGCAATGTCTCAGACAGAATAATGAAATACCACTGAAACCAAACAGCACCTTCCTTAGACCAAATCCGTAATTAGCGGAATACAAGACCAACAATCAAAAAGGCATAAACATAATTATTGCAAATAACTGAGAAATCTAAAATAATTAGTTCATATCACTTTAATGTTAAACAGAGAGAGAGTTCGTCGGTAATTCATCGTCTGAGACAGAACGATGAATTACCATTAAAACTAAACAGCATTTTCAGCAAATCAAATACGTATTAAGCGGAATTCAAGATCATAAATGTATTAAAACATTCAACGAAAACCTAATTATTACAAATAACTTAGCAACCTAAAATAATTTGCTTACATCACTTTAACATTAAACACACAATGTATCAGATAAAACGATGAAATACCATTAAAAACCAGGACTTTCAACAGACCAAATCCGTATTAAGCGGAGTGCAAGACCATCAATATTTTTACCTCATCAAAACAATCCACCAAACTAGAAAATTTCCTATAAAATTTCTCTTACCTTTCTTGTTCGGTGAATTGTACTGTCAATAAGATATCCAAAAGACCGGGATGTAGTGTGTTAATTCAAATATGTATGCAATACTTTTATGTACGCATTACAATAATGATATGACACACAAAAATAATAGAAATACAGACGCCAGAAAACCCGCGCCTACCCCTGATGACTACTGACAAGCACTTCTAAAGTCCAGTGAGAAAAATTCACAAACACCGAAGTACGATTACAGTTAGTGGTAAAGATTCCGCATGGTAAATAATTCTAGATATATACAGCATTTTTGACAAATGTAATTTAAAAAATCAAAGAAAACGTGATTATTGCAAATACACTATCTGGAAGAAAGTGACGGGACACCCCTCGAAAAGTAGAAAAGTCGACAATACAGCTGACACATGCGCAATAATAGGTATCACGTGTCTGTCATATCCTATAAATACTCTGTGGAGTCGACTAGAGGTGTTTTTTGACAAGATGCCGCCACGGGAAGAGTTGTCTGAGTTCGAGAAAGGTGTGTTGGTTGGATTTCATCTTGCCAAGATGTCAATTAGGGAGATATCCCGTCTCCGTAACTGCTCAAAATCAACTGTAGCACGTGTTGTGTGTCGCTACAGGACTGAGGGACACTGTCAGAACAAACCCCGAAGTGGGTGACCTACAGTTCTCACCAGCAGGGACCGGCGGGTGCTCGGCAAGGAGATTCGAAGTAACCGTCAAACATAAATGTATAACATAGCTAATGAGTTTAGACAAGCCACAGGTGTGGCTGTTTCGACCAAGACTCTTCGTATCGAGGCCCATAAGTTAGGTTATACTGGACGTTCGGCGGCCCATAAGCCTTTGGTTACGAAAACCAACAAGAAAGCGCGCCTTCGATGGGCCAAAGACCACCGTACTTGGACTCTGGATGACTGGAAACGCGTCCTTTGGAGTGACTAGTCACGATTTACCCTTTTCCGTTCCGATGGACGTGTTTGGGTATGGCGTTTACCAGGAGAACGCTTTTTGCCCGAGTGTATCGTCCCAACTGTAAAGTTTGGTGGAGGAGGATTGATGGTATGGGCCTGTTTCTCCTGGTATGGGGCTGGCCCACTAGTGAAGGTTGATGGTGCGATGAATGCTGATAGATACTGTGATATTCTCGACAATCATGTCCTTCCTACCTTGTGGGCAACGTACGGTATGGATGATTGCTGGTATCAAGACGACAACGCAACATGCCATGTTGCAAGGAGGACTCTTGATTGGTATGTGAACAACAACGTTAAACGCATGGAGTGGCCGGCGCAGAGCCCTGATCTTAACCCAATTGAACATCTTTGGGACGAATTGGACCGTCGGTTGAGGGCCTGCACCCCACTCCCCAAAAGCAAGCCTGAACTATGGAACTTCCTGTTAAACATTTGGAAGGAAATTCCTCTTGCCACTATGGCTAATTTAGTGGAAAGCATGCCCAGAAGGGTTGCAGCTGTGATCAGCCAAAGGAGGCCCTACCTCCTATTAATTTTAATAAATATGGGCTTATGTCGTTATAGTGTCGTGTCCCGTCACTTTCTTCCACATAGTGTAACTGAGCTACCTAAAATAATTTGTTCACATCACTTTAACGTTAAACATGCAATGTCTCAGACAGAACATACCATTATGACCAAACAGCACTTTCAGCAGAACAAATCCAGCGGAATGCAAGATCATCAACGCATTAAAAAATAAACGAAAACGTAAATATTGCAAAAAACTGGGCAGTCTATAATAATTTGTTCATATCGCTTTAATGTTTAAACATGCAGTAAAATGAAGTTTCTCAGACAGAACAATGTAATACCACTACTACATCACACCACAGTGTCTTAGAGCCGAGTTGCTCCTTTTACAGTTTGCGAATGATGTGGGTGAGAAGAAGTCTCAATGGATTCTTCGACGCTCTACTGTCATAGGAGACCGTAATCTATGGTTTAAAGTGGATTCCGAACCACTACAAACATTTATAAGCACAGCCAGGATTCGAACCCGATACCTGTGGTGCAGAGAGCCGAAGTGCTAGCCACTCGGCCATCAGGCCCCAATGTAATACCACTAAAAGCCCACAGAACTTTCATCAAACCAAATCCGTATTCAGCGGAATGCAAGATCATCAATGTTTTAACCTCATCAAAACAATCCTCCAAACTAGAAATTTTCACATAAGATTTTTCTTACCTTTCAAGTTCAACGAATTATACTGTCAATGAGATATCCATAAGGACGGGATGCAAAGAGTTAATTCAAATATGTTTACAATACTTTTATTTACGCATTACAATTACTATATGACACACAAAAATAATAGAAATACAGACGCAAAAAACCAGCGACTACAACGAATGACTACCAACAAGAACTTCTAATGTCCAGGGAGAAAAAATTCTTACACCTAAATACGGTTACAGTTAAATGGAGTGAAAAGATTTCACATGATAAATAATTCAAGAAGTTCTATATACACTACTATGACCAAAATGTAAGACCAATTATTTTTTTTTTCAAAAACTCTTTACTTATTCTTCCAAATTTATTTCATCGCCTTCAAAATAATCCCCTCCTGACAAAAAGCACTTGAGCCATCATTTTTTTTCAATCCTCGATGCATGCTAAAAAGTCATCGGCAGGGATGGCCTTCAAAGCGCGCGGCGATTCAAGTTGAATCTCTTCAATCGACTCAAAACGGTGTCCCCACAGTGGTCTTTTGAGTTTAGGGAATAGCCAGAAGTCGCACGATGTGAATACGATGGTTGTGGAACGATATGGGTTGCATTTTTGGCGAAAAATTCACGAAGAATCAATGCAGTGTGAGCTGGCGCATTCAGTGTTTTCGAGATTTGACGCATTTTAGGCCCAAAATGGAATTGACCAATCCTTTTGAAATTCCAATATCATTAGCAAAGTTTCTAATTGTAAATCGACGGCTTGCAAGCACCAAATCTTTAATTTTTTGGATGTGAACTTCGTCGGTTCATGTTGATGGTCGGCCAGAGAGTTCTTCCTCTTCAACGCGTTCTCTGTCTTCTTTGAACTGTTTATACCACTTCTAAACATTTCTTTCCGATATAGGAATGTTCACCGAATGCCTTATGCAACATTCTATACAATTCCGGAAACAAATCTAATGCAAGTTCTTTGCTCAATTCATTCAGACATTTCAAAAATCGCCGGAATCAGTTTTAGCGTCTCACAAAACAAAGCGTAACTCAAACACTAATGAATATTTTGACGTCAAATTTCACACAGATGTCAAGTACAGAGCTAGCAACCTAACAAAGAAAAACAAATTGAAATTCCATAAGTCCTGGGAATTTTAAATTGAAAATTGGTCTTTCTTTTTGGACATAGTAGTATGCAACATTTTTGACAAATGTATTAAAAAAAAATCAGCAGCAAGTAATGATTGCAAATAACTGAGCAACCAAAAATAATTTGTTTATATCACTTTAATGCCAATCATACAATAAATAAAATTTCTCAGACAGAACATTAAAATACAACTAAAACCACACAACACTTTCAGCAGACCAAATCCTTTGCCAAGATATCGTTGAAAAAGCTGTACCCTTTGTAGTGCGCAGGATCGCTACAGATGGTCTCAACAAGTCCGTGCACGTTTGCCCCACACAGCTCAGCTGGTTCCCTCAGCCACCTGGCTTTGCAATCACATGATAAAGGAACAGCTGCAAAGAAAGAAAAAAAGAATCAGTCAGTTTTTCGATATTTTAACTATTATAAATATAAAGTCGTTCATGATAAGAATTTTAAATGTAGACACTGCAGTGAAGATTCGGTTACTTGAGGAGTGATCTAGAATTTCTATGGGTTTCAAGTAGTTGGTATGCAGGATGTATAGACCATTGTGTATTCATTTTGTGGCTGTTTTAAATTTAAAAAATTTATCACAAAGGAATTTAAATAAATGCAATTTCATAAGCCGAAACTGAATTTTAAAGTATTTTGCCAACAAATGTTTGTGATATTTAGTGTTATGAATGCTGTTTTATAAATTTATTGAGTTAGAATAGGTTGGCTTGTTTTCGGCAACAGCGAAACATTGAAATAATAAAATGAGAAGATATCTAGAAAGTATTTATTAACAATTGTACAAAAAAAGTTTTAGTCCAAATATTTTACGTTTATATTTATTTTTCAATTAGTGTTTATATAAAATTTACACAAATTCAGAAAAAAAATTGTATTTAATCACAATTGTACCATAAATACTTTTCAGATAAGAAATTTAACTCGACTAATTTTATTCTTTTAATTCTGTTGTGGTCATGCTAAATGTAATCCGCATAGGTAAAATAACATCAATTGATATGTAATCCACATGTGAAAAATCAATTTATATGTAATTTGATATTTAAGCTCACTAACATATTTTTGGGACCTGATGACCTAGTGATTGGCGTGTGTTGCAACAAGTTTCGTGCTCGAGTCCCGATGTTTGTAGTGGTTCGGATTCCAATTTAAACCATAGGATCCGGTCTAATATGACTGTAGAGCTGTTAACCATACTCCGTGGGCCTGATGGCCGAGTGGACAGCGCTCTGGCTCTCGGTATCACAGATATCGGTTTCGAGTCCCAGCGGTGCCATGGATGTTTGTAGTCCTTCGAAATCCACTTTAGGCCGTAGGTCCCGGTCTCATATGACCGTAGAGCGTCACAGAGCCTAATCAGACTTCTCACCCACATCATTCCCAAACTGTAAGAGGGCAACTCAGATCTAGCCACAGTGAGTGAGTGAGTAGTTGTAGTACCCATATCCCGTACAAAAAAAAAGCATCTCCTGTCTCGAAATCTGCCAGTAGGTAAACGGCCTTGGCCAACCATGGGGTTGCGCCAATGAAGAAGAAAATATATTTTTAACACTATACGAATCAAATAAATATCATTTGTTCACACATTCCGAAATAACGCTAAGAAATCTAAATTCTGTTCTATTTCACTGTAATAAGGATCACCGGTTCTCGTTAGATCATCAAAGTCAAGCATCATTGGGCGCGGTCAGTACTTGGGTGGGTGACCACCTGGGAACACCGCGTGCCGTTGGCATTCACAAATTTGGGACCCGAATGGCCGAGTGTCTAGCGCTCGGTGCCGCAGGTTTTGGGTTCGAATCCCGGCGGTGCCATGGATGTTTGTAGTGATTCGGAATCTACTTTAAGCCGTAGGTCCCGGTCTCCTAAGACTGAAAGAAAATGAGACAATTTAATGTTCCATGTCTCTGTTAGTTATATCGATGAGAAAATACTGAGAAATTCTTCTACTGTTCTGAAAATTCCAAACACATTTTCAATCAACACAAAATCATAGGATCCAAATTTATTTTTTGTTTCATTTATTCCCAATTCGTATTCTAAACTGAGTGATGAGACAATTTTATCAGATTGATAGAAATGTGACATTTGAAAGAATATATCTTTCTTTTTAAAAAGAAAAAAAAAATTCTTTAATCTAATGACATTAGGGGACCAGATGGCCGAGTGACTAGTTTTGTTTGCTTGTCCCTCTACGGTCGTTTCGTGCACACTCTGGGCTAATTAGATCGGGACCTACTACAGTTTAACGAGGATTCCGAACCCTAACACACATCCCTGCCACCGCCAGGATTCGAACCTGAAACCTCTGGTACCGAAGACCAGAGCTCTAGGAAAATACCCATCATGCCTAGTGAATAGCGCCCTGGTACTCGGTGCTATAGGTTTCGAGCTCAGGTCTCAGAGGGTGTGTAATGGTTCGGAATCCACTTTTTAAAGTAGGTTCCGGTCTGATAGGAGAATTGGGCATAAGGCAATACAACAACCTTACCCCATAAAAAGAAAACCATCTCCTGTCTCGAAATCTGCGGAACACGGGCTTGCCCCGCCGTGGGGCTGTTGCGCCAATGATTACGAAGAATATTAAGCTTTTTTAAATGTAAGTATTATTTATGTTATTTATTATGAAGTCTGTAACATAACTAAATAATGTTTTTTGTGCATCCATCCAAGAATATTTTCTGTATATTTTTATTAAGATTATGACAAGGATCAAATTGTACTGCTTATGCATGACAAATTTGAAAGTCAGTATTAGTATTAGTTGCAGTCATGGTCCCGCAAAATAATTAAGGATCTTTATAGTATAACTTAAATAATCCGTTGGAATTTTCTGCATTAAAATAAATAAATACTGGACAAACACTCCTCAAAATTTCTCACCGGATGAATTAATTTTCCATACAGATAATATTCTAGGGATTATTTTTACCCAGTTGAATAAAGATATCTCTCATAAAGCGAAGACCTGGCCATATGAAGAAGTCTCGGGTCTGAATGGCCGAGTGGCTAGCACTCTGGTGCTCGGTACCACAGGTTTCGGGTTCGAGTTCCGGTGGTGCCATGGATGTTTGTAGTGGTTCGGAATCCACTTTAAACTGTAGGTCCCGGTCTAATTGGATCGTAGAGCGTTGCGGGGGCATTGTTACTCCGCGTCCGTGGCTTATCTTCAAGTGACACGCGCCCCCTGGGTAATGCAAAGTGAGTACGTCTGTGCAGCGCTTGCCTTAAGGCATTCAAGACCAAGCTGTCTAAGTGTTTGCTAGCTGCATTAGAAAGAAGAAGAAAATGAAGAGGTCTTTGAAAAAGAGTATGTTTACGATTCTCTTGTGTTTAGCACACATACATCCTTTTATGTATGCATATACATAAAATATAAATATTATTAAAGAGTTCTAGTAGTCTTTCTTAATATAAGAAACATTATTTACTTAAAATAATATCTAAAATATGTGATAATATGATCCAGATTAAAAAGTGACTTTTACAAATGTGTATTGTAGCAGAAGAAGAGGTAGACCTCGCACAAGATGTAAAAAAACAAAAATTAAAATGTGTATAGCAAAATAAAACTATTTTTCTTCATGTTTTTAAATTTTACTCAATTAATCTATCTATTTAAAATATCTCCAATTCATATTCATGCAGTAAATATGTTTTATTTATAATTTAAATTATAGAAAGCAATTTAAAAAAAAAAAATTTTAGACTATTTTAACATACTCTAAAAAAACTCAGCTATAACGAAATTTTTTATTTGCAAATCGTAAAACCAAAAAACTTCAAATAAATATAAATATCCTAACTGTTGCAATTGCCTTATTTATTTTTTTATTATTACTTATTATTATTATATATTTATTTATTATTTATTTATTTAATTGTTTAATTATTATTTATTTATTTATTTGTTTAATTATTATTTATTTAATTATTATTTATTATTTTTAGCTAATTTGGACGAATTCATTTTGAATAAACTTAAACTCTTTATTCCTTAATCATAAAATTTACTAAAATATATTAACATAGTTTGGATTTTTTTTTATTGATAAGTAATGTGACGTAAACAAAATTCAGCTGCATTATATACAAATCATTTCTCAATTCAGAATCAAACACATTTATACTATTCCAATAGGGCTTACGGAAAATATGATATTTCTCACATCAAAAACAAAGATATCGCTGCTACTTTCAAAAATTTAATTTCCGAAAGGGATTTATTTTTCCATTTAGAATCCATTATAATAAACAATTTATTGAAATATCTTTAAGAGAAACTGAGTCAGCAGAATGTCAGGGCAAATAAGAAAATAATTACTTTCATAAAAAATGGACCTTCAATTTTAAAACGTCCATTTTAAAGGTTGCTTAAATATTTAAATGTAAAAAAAATTTATAACGCTTAAATACTTGCAATTGAAAATACGGATAAAGCAAAATATGCATCGCTTGCAAATAAATTCATTTTAGTATTTTGTCTTATTCTTCGATTTAAATTTTTAAAAGAAACTTCCGACTTGTTTTTATCAGTTTTAAAAGAAGTCGTAAATCCTATCTTTAAAATTGGAAAGTAATCATAATGCTTTAATACTTTAATGGAAGAGAGATATGTATTTAAGTAAAAGAAATATTTTGTTATTCTGATTTTTTTAAGTATTAGTGCAGATCCTGTTTACTGCATCGCAGTATTTTGTTTCTCTGTTACTTAATGTAATACAGTATGGTTTCTATGTTTTCTAGCTTTATCTAAATCCACATGTGATTACCTCTGTACTAAACCACCACGTTACTGCGCCTGAACTTTTTTTTTTCTAATGCAGCTGGCAAACATTTAGACAGCTTGATCTTGGATGCCTTAAGGGAAGCGCTGCACAGACGTTACTCACTTTGCATTACCCAGGTGGTGCGTGTAACTTGAAGATAAGCCGCGGAAGCTGAGTAACATTGCCCCCGTAACGCTCTACGATCCTATTAGACCGGGACCTACGGTTTAAAGTGGATTCCGAACCATTACAAACATCCATTTCATCGTCGGGAAACGAACCCGAAAGCTGTGGTACAGAGCGCTAGCCACTCGGCCATCCATGCCCCACTGCGCCTGAACTGAAATGCTCTATTTGAGAGTGATGTGTGTAAGTCGAATTACCACTATTTGGAAGGATCGCAAGGATTGCGTTTGGGTTTGGATTTATTGTCACTCTATGATAATTTTTTGCACACTTTAGGCCAATTAAACTGGGACCTAAAAAACAAACTTCTCCTGTCTCGAAATATGCCAGTAGGCAGGTAACTTTGGTCCACCATGGGACTTTTGCGCCAATGAAAAAGAAAATGAAAAGATTGAAGTATAAATCTTTTTTCTGAAGAAATCAATTTTTACCAAGTTTCGATTTGATTTGACGTTATACGGTCATTTTGTGCACACTTTAAGCTATTTAAACCGGGACCTACAGTTTAACGTGGATTCCGAACCACTCACAAACATCCATGCCATTGCCATGATTCGAACCTGAAGCCCCACAGCGCTAGCCAATTGGCCATCGCACCAGTTGCATTACGGTGTTTGCATCTTTATCTTATCGTCCTCAGGACCAACTGAATCATATTGTGGCCTACACTTAGACCGGAAATCCAAAACTCTACGAACTACTACTCGCAGGGAACTTAGTGCTATTCATGCAGAAAAGACATACCGAAAGTTTCCATGTTCCCAAGTAAGAGGAAAATCCTTAGGGGTATGACCAACTGAAGCATATTGTGGCCTACACTTAGACCGGAAATCCAAAACTCTACGAACTACTACTCGCAGGGAATTTAGTGCTATTCATGCAGAAAAGACATACCGAAAGTTTCCATGTTCCCAAGTAAGAGGAAAATCCTTAGGGGTATGACCAACTGAAGCATATTGTGGCCTACACTTAGACCGGAAATCCAAAACTCTACGAACTACTACTCGCAGGGAACTTAGTGCTATTCATGCAGAAAAAGACATACCGAAAGTTTCCATGTTCCCAAGTAAGAGGAAAATCCTTAGGGGTATGACCAACTGAATCATATTGTGGCCTACACTTAGACCGGAAATCCAAAACTCTACGAACTACTACTCGCAGGGAACTTAGTGCTATTCATGCAGAAAAGACATACCGAAAGTTTCCATGTTCCCAAGTAAGAGGAAAATCCTTAGGGGTATGACCAACTGAATCATATTGTGGCCTACACTTAAACCGGAAATCCAAAACTCTACGAACTACTACTCGCAGGGAACTTAGTGCTATTCATGCAGAAAAGACATACCGAAAGTTTCCATGTTCCCAAGTAAGAGGAAAATCCTTAGGGGTATGACCAACTGAAGCATATTGTGGCCTACACTTAGACCGGAAATCCAAAACTCTACGAACTACTACTCGCAGGGAACTTAGTGCTATTCATGCAGAAAAGACATACCGAAAGTTTCCATTTTCCCAAGTAAGAGGAAAATCCTTAGGGGTATAACCAACTGAATCATATTGTGGCCTACACTTAAACCGGAAATCCAAAACTCTACGAACTACTACTCGCAGGGAACTTAGTGCTATTCATGCAGAAAAGACATACCGAAAGTTTCCATGTTCCCAAGTAAGAGAGGAAAATCCTTAGGGGTATGACCAACTGAATCATATTGTGGCCTACACTTAGACCGGAAATCCAAAACTCTACGAACTACTACTCGCAGGGAACTTAGTGCTATTCATGCAGAAAAAGACATACCGAAAGTTTCCATGTTCCCAAGTAAGAGGAAAATCCTTAGGGTATGACCAACTGAATCATATTGTGGCCTACACTTAAACCGGAAATCCAAAACTCTACGAACTACTACTCGCAGGGAACTTAGTGCTATTCATGCAGAAAAGACATACCGAAAGTTTCCATGTTCCCAAGTAAGAGGAAAATCCTTACGGGTATCGCCTGCAACTACTCCCATTTCTTTGAAAGCCGGACGATTAGAAAGATTACATAGGCCTACTATTTTATCACGCATATATGTTGAGAATAGGCGTAATAAAACTGTAGGCCGGTGCCATCTCTCTAGTGATTTTAAGAAAACAAGAGAAGTTGCAGGTGAAACTCACGAGGGTACAGTATTCCTTTTTGAAGTGTGGTGGCACTACAGGCCAATGTTAGGGATGGTTTCTTTGTAAAATATTCTGGAACCACATGTGTATGAACTCCAGTATCGTGGCATTGGAGGTTTGATTTGTCTGATTTTGTCTATTTGATACTAATTTGTCTATTTTTTTGCACACTTTAGGCTAATTAGACCGAGACCTACAATTTAATGTGGAATTCAAACCACTAGCAAACATCCATGTCACGCCAGGATTAGAACCAGAAACCTGTGAAACCAAAGGCCAGAAAACTAGTCAATTGGCCAACAGCCCGCATAGTATTGCAGTTAAAATGTCTTAATGCTTAAAAATTGTGTATGCAATCTGTACCTTAAAAATTGACACTGCTTTAATTAAGGCATGCAAGTTTAATAAGACTGTTTTAATAAAGGTATTTCAAAGCATACATTGGAAATTCGAGGATATTTATTTTGCACTTCACTCTAAATGATTTTGATAAAGCAATTTTGACGATATTAAAAGTATCAGCCTACCAAGTTCTAAACCACCAGTTCACTCCGGGCCAAGAAACTGAGAGTTTCTGACTTTCCAAAATAATATTTGAAATATTTCCGAAATTAATTTCTAATTTACTTCTACATTAATGTAGACATTTTATCAAATACTTTGCACGAAATAGAGTGTATTTTATTTCAGATTTAAAGTTTTGAATAGTTAAGCAAAGGAATATTGATTACATGGACAGCGCATTTTATTTGAATTTTTTTTTCTGAGATAAAAATAGCCATTCATTACTAATTTTGGGACGCTGAACTCAACTATTAAGTTGAATTTTTGAAATTGGCCCTATTCCTGAGATATTTGTAATTTAATATTTTCATTATGAAACTGTATTAATAAATGCATGTTCCTATTTCATCTATGCTAAGCTGCCGCTTAGATTTCATAATTAGATGTTCATGCATTTTCTCAGAATCATCATTGAAAATTGTCCAACAGTCGTCTGTGATCATTGCAGTGGGTGATTTTTCCTACTTGCTACTACCTATCTTTTATCTACTTGCGCAATGTCCCGGAAAAAACGCTCACCATACTCATTGGTAACAAAGCCACAGTTTTCAGCATAGAAGATCAAAATGACACTACAGGAAATGCATTTTTAAAGGCATAGTGCGACCAAATGTCTTGTATGCACAGAATATGTCC
Organism: Caerostris darwini; assembly: GCA_021605075.1. Taxonomy (NCBI): domain Eukaryota; kingdom Metazoa; phylum Arthropoda; class Arachnida; order Araneae; family Araneidae; genus Caerostris; species Caerostris darwini. The sequence continues at coordinate 11,853 of BPLQ01009096.1, read as the reverse complement.
ATCATAATTTTTACAGCTCTTTGACTTCACATTTTCCTAACAAATTCGTGGACACAAAGTGAAAAGCATTCCAAATTTCTTTCTCTTATCATAGCACACTATACAACATTTGAATCTCTAAATCTTGTTTACGGATGTGGACCAATGAAATTCCTCTGTTTATCCAGTTTAGCTTCACTGATTACAAAAATTTTGTTATTTAAGTACTTGAAAGCTGATCCGCTTTTGTACATGGCTTTCACAAAATTTCTCATTAAACCATTTTTATGTACAAAGGTGGAAGTAGGATTTTTTTTTAGCCCCTACTAATGGCATAATTTGTACATTGTTCTTCGAAAATCATGTTTTTCTAGTAAGCTATCGGTTGTTGTTTTTTACACTGGACAGAGCACCACTCATGTGAAAAGAATCTGTACTTCGTATGTTCTAATTTAAGACCCATCAGAAAGGCTATTCAAATCACAACAAGTAGGTCAGATGTATTTGTTGTGTTGAAGGCAGGTCAGCAAACGCTTCAAATTTTCATAAGTTTCTTTCTTAGAGACAGAGTATCCGACTAGAATTAATGGAAATTGGTTTACATTATGCAACAATACTGCCTTGAGACTTGTTTTGGATGAATCTATGAATAGCCACCATTGCGAAAGGTCATGTTCTATTTTGAGAGCCGCCATTAAGTCATTGATGTCTGAAAAAAATAGCTTACTTTCCAGTATAAAAGACTAGAAATTGCTTATGACGATTTCGAAACTAAGTTACTCGGGCATCTTCCGGGAGTAAATTCCATTTTTCTAGATCTCTATGCAAGCAAATCTGTCTTTGTCTTGGAGACATATTCTTGATATTCTTTAATCTTCTTGATTCCTCTGTATCAACGAAAAATTCAGTTGGAGTTTCCGGAATGGACACCTTCATTAAAATTGGTTACATAGCAGATTGTATATCATGGTACTGCACTTTCTATCATTTTTCCTTGTGATTCCTCCACGAAGAGGTTGGATCATGAAGAAGTAGCGGTCATTTATGTGATAATTTTGTTACCTCCAGATCATATGATCTATAAATGGCATTTTCGCTTTGCCGCATAGCTCCATGGAAAGTTTCCTTAAACAAGAAATACATCTTATATATGAGGCCCAGATCTTTTCCTGATCCAAGAGCATAATTAAAAATTAATAGTTTAAAAAAACTAAAAAAACACGCTTTTAGAGTTAATCAAACTAAAAAGTAAAAAATAAATTAATAGTTTAAAAAAACTAAAAAACACGCTTTTAGAGTTAATCAAATTAAAAAGTAAAAAAAATAATTGTTAACATAAGAATAAAATGACTGACGAGAAAATGAATGTCACTGTTCTAAAAGCGTGGGGTGCTCGATATCAATCGTTATAATTTTTCACTAGTTTCATTCCGAAATGCAGAGTTAGTTTAAAAATGTCATACAAAGCACCTCACGCTTTTAGAACAGTGACATTCATTTTCTCGTCAGTCATTTTATTCTTATGTTAACAATTATTTTTTTTACTTTTTAATTTGATTAACTCTAAAAGCGTGTTTTTTAGTTTTTTTAAACTATTAATTTATTTTTTATTTTTTAGTTTGATTAACTCTAAAAGCGTGATTTTTTATTTTTTTAAAACTATTAATTAATTTTTTACTTTTTAGTTAAACAAACAAACATTCAGGTGAAACTAATATAATAGCGTATTAAAAAGAATCAACTGTTTTCTTTCTTCAAGATGCCTGTAAATGTTTCTTTGCAGCGCTATTAGTGTATGTGAGGAGAAATAGATCTCCAGGGGAAAAAGTCAGTTACATACATACATACAAACATACAGGTAAAGCTAATAAAAGCGTATTAAAAAATGCATCTAAAATAAAGCTAATATACCTTTTCACAAAAGGAGTGGTGGAAAGGTTTTGAGCTTCAATACAATTATTTATTTCTTACACTAAACACCACGTACAACTAATAGCTATCACATTTTTAATTTTTAGAGACAAGACAGAACACATTTCCAATGATCCCATGATTCCCAACGATTTCCAAGATTGATGTCGATTCCTACAAATTAATTAGGTGCTACAGATTTTAGTCGAAATTAGCTATAAAGCCTTTAAAAATTAAATTTTCTAAAATCATCCCAGTTTTTTTACAAATCTTACATTTTTTGGCATTTCATGTATACGTAATATAGATTAATATTTACATATTTCATATATATTCAATACTTTTATTTTTATAAGCGTTTCTATATTATACACAAATTACTACTATTTGTAAGTTCTGTTATACATTCCCCAATTTCATTTTTCTCATATATTTCAAAAAAATTAAAGGTTATTGACTATCACCGTATCTCCTAAGAAAAAACCAATCGCCAATTTCTACTATCACTTTTGTGTTCAATGCCACACAATTAATAAGAAATGACTATTTTCATGTTTAAGAATATTTGTAAATTGCGCAGTGTTAATATATATATATATTTGCAGAATATTTCTACACATACATCTTTAATTTTATTCGTACATTTTTTCTTGTTTTAAAAGTCAGTTTTAACAATGAATATAATTAACTAGATAATTAACTTAAAAATTGACTAAAACATTTTCATGAGAAATTTGTTCGACCATGTTGATCGTTTTTCTTGACTTTCATTGTGAAAAACATTCAAGTTTGATTCTTAAATTATTTTTTTTTTATCTAAATGCAATTTTCTCTTGTATTATATTCAATAGTCTTCTACAAATCTCCAATACTTTTAAATTTCTTTAATACAAAATATTCAACAATGCAAACTCTTTTTCATTTCTTGTGGAAGTTCCTTTTTCTAACGTTTAAAAAGTAAGTTAAGGTATAAAGTTACTATGGATACAAAGAGAAGTTTTCTAAGCTGTCATACGGTTCCCAAGAAATTTGAGAGTATTTTTTTGCATAAAATAGCTGCCCTTTTTATTAAACGAACATAAATTTTAATCTCCCAAAAGTTTAATCCTTCCACCTTCCTTTTGTATAGTCAAATTTCGTCTTCTGGAGTCGTGGACTTCATCTTCGAGGTTTTTGTAAGTAATTTCGCATTACCGTGAATCCATGGAGTTAATCATATTTTTTTTTTGATCAATTGTGAGGAAACAAAATCTTAATAATCTTGCTTCACAAATCTTATTTTTATAATAGTTTTTTTTTTAACGCTAATCTGTGATCAAACTAAAATCTTAAAATGCTTAAAAAAATTTCTACGCTTTACGTCATAGTTCTATTATTGGCAACATTATTGCTAGTAGAGTACATGTAACCATGTACATCTAGTAGGTGATAGGGGACTTCACCTAGAAAGATGAATAAAAAAGCACAACGATGTGTGCTTGTCAAGTCAACATGTGTATGAGGGAGGTATAAAATTCAAAATATGTGACATCTGTGAAAGACACTTGTCTTTCTGATCAAAACCCGACGACAGAGGAATGGTGTTGTTGTACTGTAAAAAAAGAGAAACCGACAATGAGTGACTGTGAATAAAATAATATCAATTGTGGGTTTTTTCTGGATGACAGGATTGGATTCTTCTTCGTCATCGGGGCAGCAGCCCCCCTGGTTAGCCAAGGCCTTCGAGATAGAGATGTTTTCTTTTTACGGGGTAGGATTGTCAGCACCACGCCCAATGCTGTATTGTTATAAATAATAAATGTTAGATTGAGACCTACGGTTTAAAGTGGATTACCGAACTTGAAACCTGTCGCACTGAGCACCAGAGAGCTAGTTACTTGGCCATTAGGCCCCAGATTGGATTCTGGTTGCAGAGAATTTTTCCTAGAAGAATTCAGGCACTAAATAAATAAACGTTGCATAATTTGTTTTAACATGAGGGAGATTATGTATAAAAAGGATGCACATATGTTTTAAATTTGCTTACTATGTTATTTCTAATTATTTTCATTTAACTGAACCTTTGGAATAAATAATGATATATATAGAAAATTATTGACTAAATGAGAGTGCAATAGGGTTATGCATGTTTGTCTCTGCAACAATTATATGAGCGGAGAAGAAATATGCAAAGTGTTTGACATCTGTGAAAGAAAATCTGATAAATAATTTCAGGTTTAGCTCAAGTTGAAGTCCTATAGTGTTATTGCTGTTGAAACGTTAAAACAAAAAGAAAAAATATCCGACTAACTGCAGTTGAAATGGCAAAATATTATGGATTTTGATTAGATGAAACGATATACAGAATGGTGCTTGCTTGACTGTTCAATCCAAAGATTTTTCCATTTAAATTCAGGCTCTTTACATGTGTTGCACAGCTCTTTTGGGGCATAATGGTCATTATATAAAAATGATCCATACGTGTTGTTCATGGGCTCAATAAATTATTTTAAAAACACTGACTAACTGACGTGTTCTCTTATTGACATCATCGGGGCGAACTTATGTATTTTCGTTTATTTGAAATTCAAAATAATCACCATGTTCAACGAAGCAAGTAAATTATACGAGGCTTATAAACTTTAAATTTAAAACCAAAATTTATAGAAAGCTAGGTGCATTGAATAAATACATAAAAAGAAGTATTCCCAAAATGGTATTAACCCAAACAAAACAGAGCATAATATTAATTCAAATAAATATAGACATAACAAAATCACGAAAAGGGCCAAATATTTCTATGCATAATCATTAATAATAATAATCTTCTTGTGATAATCTTTGTACTTAAATTACGCATAAATAGTGCATACTTATGAATATAAGTAGTATCTAGGATCCATTGCCACCTATGAAAAACTAATAGACTCGAAGATTGTTGCACTCTCTGAAATTGTCTGGTTTTCCGCTAATATGACTCGTTTATCCAATACGACCTATTAAAAGCAACCGGAATACATTAATTTCCCTGTCACCATTCTAGGACATTTCATTGAGGCATCGCCTTTGGTACGACAACTGAATAACAAATGAACTGGTGCTCGCTGCTTAAGGGAAATACTAACTAGATAAGAGCAGGGATAACGAATCTATTTTCATTGGTAACATGCACTGAATTGATTATTTTATAAAACGAATAAACTCAGGATAAAATCAGAATATAGAATCTCTCACCGAAACTCGGATTGATTTCTAAGCTTCCAGAAATGCTGAGCGAATAAATACGGAACAGAAATTCCTTGAAATCCTTACAGATGTAAAAGGAATGCAATATATTCCTCTCCTTTCCTTGTGAATGTAGTGTAGTGGCATTTGATCATCGTAACCTATTTCAAAATCGGTCGTATGTAAGGAAATTGTTGACAGTCAAATTCATGACAGTTGAAAAAAAAAAAAAAAGAGTACATTAATAACTGGCACTGCTTGACTCATGATCCAGTGATATCATGCTACAAATAGAAGCAGAAAGGCTACAGGATAAGGTTTATCTTTTCAGGTAGCATCCATAACAATCACTTGTTTCAAAAGTGGGAAGACTCGATGACAGAGAAGCATCTCGCAGTGGTAATAAAGTTATTTTCTGAAGCTTTTTCGGTTTTTTCCCATACAATAAGAAAGTAAGGGCTAATTACCCCTAAAAATTCTTCTGGAAGCCAATGTCCTCTGCGTACGTTCGTGGTATATGTGTAGGTAACACTAAAATACCCTGATAGATGCAATAGCAGCAGCATCAGGGGACACTAAAAGGATCTCACAGCTGGAAAAGGTGATCTCACAGCAAGAAAAAATTAGTTTAAAGGAAGAAATTTTAAACAAAGCATCTGTTTTGGTAGCATATTTATTTGATGAAATTTTCCAAGTAACAGGTTCAAGTATGAGCAAGCAAATTTCAAGCGAGAAATGGGGTTACATTAATAACCACTGTAGCCTCCACGATTTTCAATACCGGCATGTAAACGTATATAAATTATGTCCCGCAGAAGACATATGTTATTTCGTTGGATGGAATTCCATACCTGTTGCGCTTGATCAGTAAAATCAATAACGGCCCTTGATCGTGTAATAAGCAACGAGAAGGCGAACTTGCAAAAAAAAACTATCAATGATGTATCCATTGTGCATAATTGTTTGGCAGAAGTGGTCAATGAATGGCTCAAGAAGGCCGGGTTAGGCCTCACATGGGTTACTACTGAGATAGACAACCGCCATGCTCTTAGCATGGCTGTTGTGTATCGTCTTGCATCTGCAGGAGGAATTCGTGTTTCTGTTTTCCCTAGAGTAATACAGCGAACTATAGCAAATCGTTTAATGGACAAGCTCAAACAAGACACCCTGTGGCATTCATATTACTAACTGCAATCACTGCTACCTACAACTTCACTGGTGTCAAGCTATAACTCATTGGAGGGCGGAATGGAGATCCCTTGTGTTCTCAGAAGAGAGCCGTTTTTGCCTAGGTGCCAGTGATGACTGTAAGTTTGTTATAAGGAAGCCAGGTGAGGGTTTGGCCCTCCACTCTATCTGTGTCGTAAATACACTGGACCTATACGAGTTGTGGTCTGGGGAGAAATTTTCTATAACAGCAAGAGAACTCTCTGTCTTTTTTCCACCGTCCATGGTAGCAAATTTGTAAGGCAGGTTAATGACTGAATCGGTTGTGGTACCATTTTGGATCACTATTCCTGTGGGCGATTTCCAACAGCATAAAGGCCGTTCCCATACTTCTGCTATCATCCAATGTGCTCTACAGGATGGCCAGATCTTTCTTCCATCGATCTTATTCGGTGGCAAATTCAGCGTCACCTACAACAAATCTAGCGTCATCGTTGCTGATTTATCTGCCCAATTAGAAGAGGCAGGGAACTACATCCCATAAAATGACTTGCGGGACCTGTACGCAGAACATCAAAACCGTATTGGTAAATAATGTACCACCAATCCATATTTTAAATGGCTTTTGTCGTTCTTTCTTTAACCTGCATCCTTAAAATTCTAATGAAATAAATGTTGCCCAGGTAAAACCTTTGCCTAAACTTCATTCCTCTAACCTAATTTCGTCTTGGTATTGGAGCTTCATTTCCCACCACTGTATGTACATGTACGTATATATGTTATATTTAATTGTCATGTCGATGCAGAGCTACGTAGGTTACTACATCATTAGTTTACATGATAAAATTACATCATTAGTTTATATCTTTCTCGATTAAATAAGCATGTAAAGTAAAGAATTTAACCGAAAAGGAAATATATATTGAAGAAATGTGAAATTGCTTTAATTAAAAAAAATGTCATATTAAAAGTAGAAAAATAATTATTGTCATTTTCCCCAAGGACTATTTTTTTCATATTCAACTGTAAAAATAATTTTAGTAACGCTGTTTTCAGAGTTTCAATAAGTGAATCTTTTAATAGATGCATGTCAGAATTCCCACCATTGGTAAAGCTTATGAAAAAATGATATTTAGACTATTATGATTTTAATCCTTCCATTTTTATATTTTCTCTAGCCAATATTATTATTCTTTATTATTATAATATATCACTTTAATGTATTATATAATTAATAAAAATTGTTTTGTTTTTGATTCTTTCGCCTTAATAGAATTTTACAAGAATTTGAAAATAAATTGGTAGAATTTTGACTCACATTATGACATTTTTAAGAACTACAGTTCTCGAAATGCTGAGCATTTCATGTAAAACTGCTGCAATAAAATAGGTTCTAGTAATGCTATTTTCACAGTTTCTGTGGATAAGTCTTTAACAGGTGCATGTCAGAAATCTCGTCATTTTTAATGTAGTTCATTTTTAAATATTGTGGTTTCGAAGTACTGTGACTTTAATACTTATGTTTTCATACTTTCACCAAAATACCCTATTTAGTCTTTTTTAACATGTTATATTACTTCCGTATGTTATATACAGAATAAAAACTGCATTAATTGTTTTAGCCACCCTCCCCCTGTATACGACGTTTGGCATTAACAGACGTGACAAGTGGCTTGGGAATGAATGCTCTTCAATAAATATGTTTAGAAAAGTGGATCCTGACTGTTATTATTGACACTGGAGAATCCAGATGCTGATTGAGCTTTGCTGTTACTTTACCTGCAGTTGTTTCTTTTTAGACATTGTAATTCTCTTCAGTACCGTCGGTCTCTTTCATTCTACTGCTCCCTTCGTCCATATTTTGCATTGCTGACTTTGTCTTACCGCGCTGTGTGTATAAAGTTGTTATGACTTTAGACACCGTACCTCTAGAAAAGGTACGGTGTCTAAAGGTTTGATGTACGGATTTGACGGCTTTGATGTTTCGGTCACAGTTGCTCCATGTAGTCGGACTTCTACAATTTGGCCTCTTTGAAAGTCTGTGATGTCTGATATTTTACATTTGATAAAAATCCGAGACATATATTACCGTTATATATACTTTTAATATTAGAAAAAAATGGTAGCTAAGGTGGCATTTTAATGCTTACTAAGCGCATTCTTAAAGGTTACTTTTATTCATGGGTGTTTCCATTATTTCGATAACCACCTACATGTGTATGTGTGTTTGCCTCTGATTTGTATCAAAAATTTAATACTATTAATTTGTGCTATTTAATAATTTATTAAAATATTTAAACAGTTCTAAAGTTTTATCATTACTGTAATTAATATAAGATTTCATTGTTTTCAGTAAGATATTTTACAGATCTACGTATATTCCTTCTTGTCTATCCTCCGAAACATCAGAAATTGTGGAACAAATTTATCCCAGTATACGAAATGTGAGAATCCAAGAAATAAACCACAAATTGCTTTCGGATATAAGGTTCTATCCTTTACTTGGATATCTGATATGTCTGAGGATGAGTATTGCAAAACTGCAATTGCAGGCCTACCCAAGAACGGAATTAATGCACCTATAAAATGCATGAAATGCTTTTATTGATTTTATTTCATATATGTTTTCTTCTGGTAGCTTTAAATTTTCCGAAATTAAAAAATGTGTTCTAATTATGTTCTTTTAATGTCCATGAAGTATTTACTTCTTAATAAATAAAAAAAATTACTTTCAATTTAAGCATTTTTGTCAGAATTAACGATCATTTAATAAAATAGCTATAATATAAGTAATGAATATATAATATGTATATTAATGAATGCGATAAGGGTTACAGGAAAATTTTTACAAGAATTACTTATAACATCATTATAATTCCTTAAAAAAGAGAATATATTATTAACATAAGAATCTTGCTTTGATCATCAATTATTTTTGCCTAAAACACATCTTCAGATATTTTTATTCAAAAAAAAAATTACTTCTAATAAATTCTTTCAAACACTTTTCATTTATCAATGAATAATTGATACAGATACTTTATTTTATTTTTTGTAACAGTTATCTTCTGAAGAAATAGCAAAAAGTTCAAGGGTGAAAAATTTTAATTCATTTAATGAATGATATATGCACAAAAATATCTCCAATATTTATTTAAATGCTTACTGAAATTGACAATTTTCTCAGAACTATTATAATCTAATTCTAACAGAGTTGTACAAATTATTCTATGATAAAAAAGTAGCTTATAATACAGATACAGAAAGTGTTCAGTAATTTTTGTAACGATTTTTTGAATTTTCCATGAATTTAAATTAAAATTTAAATGAATAAAAGATTTCGAATGGCATCCATTAGGAATAGCATTTAATTTCGTTTGCATTAAATTTATTATTTGTTCTAAATATCATAGGGAAATAAACTATGGACGGAAGGCTGTATTTTGGCTCTTTACGAATAAAAATTTTATTCCGTTATTAAAATATTTAAAAAATATGTACTAAAAAAAAAGTATGGTTTTAATATTTATGTATGTAAAATAAGTGACGTACTGTGAAAAAAAAAGCTTTAAAAAAAGGCACTAGGCAACAAATGTGCATATACCTCTTAGAATATCTGAAATCTCATCTTTTTTTTTTTTTTTTTTTTTTAAAAATCAACACCCAAAGAACTATAGCAAAACCTTTAAACATCTATAGGAAATGTAAACAAAATTATAAAACTTATTTAAAGCTAATAAAAAAACCTGCCCATAATTTTCAGAGTATGTTTATCATCATAAGACTATGTGTAGATCATCAGATAATTGTATAACAATTAATTGCTAGGGAAAATGGAAGCATGTAGTTACAATTGAGGGGGTCTGGACATATTTATCTGATTGAAATAGAAAAAAAATTGATTTATTACCGTCAAAAATGTATGAGAAAATGTCTTGATATGTTGGTTACGCTTCGCTAAAGGTATTATGGCTACTACTGGATTCCCTTATTAAGAGAATAATGAAAAATGTCAAAATTAACTTGGATTACTGTCAGGAAATGCATTTTAAGCCCTATTTTCAAAGAAAATGTTCTATCACTACCCCAACCAATCTTCATCAGGTTAAGTTCCATCCGGATAAAGTTACCTTCTAAACCTGTTACCTTTTAGAAAAAATGAAAATATTCCGTTTGGCTCCTATGAATTGCTATGCTTTTGACTTTTAAAAATCTCGTTATAAGCGGCATCCCAAATCATTGGATGAACTCTGGAAGATTACCTTGCAGTTTAGGAGGGGGACAAGATCACTCTTCATATCTAAGAAAAGCTCCTTTTACATTGGTAATTAAGATGTATAATGTAGACCTACCTCTAGTGGTACACCTTGGGAAACGCGTTCTATACGGCTAAGTGGTCTACAGTTTTCAGCATGGTCTCTGGCTGCTATCTAACCGTCGTCGGTTGGCCTGATTGTTTTGAAATGAATGCTGGTGACTTGTCTCAATCAAAAGAACTGTTCTAATTCACGCATGAAGTCTTTCAGTGTGGAATTACTTACGTAGGGTGGCTTTTTGATGATGAGTCACGTGGTGCTTCCCAATGGATACTTAGACAATGTGGAGGAGTTTTTGGAAACGAACAGGCTTATTTCCTTAAGAACGAGCTCGAGATTGCTCAATCAAGATGTTATTACCATACTGTTCTGTAACGCTCTATATCAAACCCAGACTATGACTAGAAATTACTTACAAACTACAGTTGCTTGACAAAGCGTGTAAAGTTGAGAATCTTCTCATAGTTCAAAAAAGGCCCACGTCGGTAACATTTGCTCAATTCCACCTTTTAACAATTTACGACTGTCTGGGTTTTGGTTTGTTGCTCTACGATCATCTTACATGTACACACTTTTTAGGCTAACAGACCCTGGGACCTACAGTTTAAAGGAGGTGGTTCCTAAGCACTACAAAGAGCATCCCTGGCACAGCTGAGTCAGACCTAAACCTGTTTTTACCCGAGCGCCAGAGCGCTAGCCACTCGACCAACAAGGCCAGGCGTCTGGGTGAGGCATCTACATCACATTGGAACTTTCGACCGACCAAACTGCCCTCTTTGCGATTTGGCAAAACTTATGAACCGCTCTCATCTCCATCGTTGTGGCGCTTCATCACAAATCGGGGGCGGCTGAGATACTGGAAAATCTAAGAACTCATAAGCCAATGACTTCGTTCAAATTTATTGAACTCTCACTTTTATTGCCTTGCATTGGAAATAAAAAATCTTGGTAATTAAGGGCAATGTGCTAATTCAACAAAAGGATTATAATATTGAACATATTAGAAAATATAAGATTATGTTTATGTGCGTGTTTTTTAAGAGCTCGCATAACACGTGTGTGAACTGTACTGTTGCTGGGATCTTTTTTTTTTTCAAAAGAAGTTCACTCTGAGTTTTGCTTTTCTGTAAGGATACTATATTAATCTTAACAGCATATTTATTCAATTTCAACTTGCTTGCTTTTTGGGCATTGATAAATGTAAAAGTGATATAAAAAAAAAAATGATTTTAAAATTTAAGTGATATGCAGTCTAAATCTATCAGCAATACATGTA
>BPLQ01009095.1:0-14657 GCA_021605075.1 Caerostris darwini | reverse complement strand
ATAAACAGTATGGCATAATAAATTCGTGGACTTATAAAGCTTTACTATTGGACTGCAGAAGGATGATTATGCGAATCTCCATAAACCCTTCCTCGAAGTGTGAGTTAAAAATTGCTGCACTATAATGAATATGCACTTAAGTTTCCCCCCAAAAGGGCATCTTGGGAAATCCTGAATCTGCTATACATCTTCCTTATGACGAGCGACATCAGGTCATTGTGCCTCTAGAATTGAATTAATGTGCAATGAGTTGATATTAATGACGATATGATAAAAGAATGACTGATCGAAGGACATTAATGTTCTGTATCTTTAATGTAGTGCAATTGAAATTTTTGTTATTAACAAGGATTTATTTCCCATTATATGCAAAAGTTGTGTCTTAACTAGAGATGATACCTGGCATTGGGTAGATTTTCATGAAGCTCTAGTGCGACGCGAAAGTTCTTGTAAGACAGTTTATTTAGCAAAAGCGATTTAATTTCTGTTTAGTTCCTCGATGCTTTAACTTCTGAAATTTCCTTTGACGTCAAGAACAAAATGTCAAAGTGTATACATACATATATATATAAGGCATGCACAAAAAGCACATATCTTATTATAAACGTATAATGAATGTCAATTAAATAAAAATTAATTTCTAATTACATTTTACTGAAGTTTTTAAAGCGGTTTATTTACTTTCTTAACATTTTAAAGAGTTAATATTTTTAAAATATTTTTAAACAAGCATGGACATAACGAAATGTGAATTTTACAACGCTTATATTACAAATTCTGAAGTTCATAATTGCGTGAAATTTGGAAACCAACATCGTCAAAATTCCGCAACTCTTCCTCAACGTAGTTATGGTAACGTAGCAGAAGACATTGAATTAATAAAAGCCGAGGAAATGGAAGATGAAGCATTGTGGCCATTTGTGAAACAAAGTGATTCTTCAACCCTGAATCAAATAAATCAACCTCTGAATCAAATAAATAATTCAAGGCAACAAAGCATTTCTTCCGACATTCATCAAGGAATCGACTATGAAGAGACGGCAGTTGCAGAAATGGTTTCCCAGTATGGTGATGCTAACCAGAATTCATACAATCCTTCTGATTATGAGACTGAAACTTCTGATTATTTATTTCCTGAGATGCATTATATACAAGAAAATGATCTCATGTCAACACATTTGCTATTGACGCCTGAAGTGAGTATTGCATTTAGGAATCAAAATCCCCAGAATTATGAATCCTCAAATCCAGAATGCCCGGAAGACACTTCAGTGTCTGTAGCTACGCCATGTGTTTCACCACGATTTCAACAAACATTTGATCGAAGAAATTCCCTTTCCAACACAGCTCTCCCAAGTTCGAGCAGCGTGAATAGCGAGAAAATTTCAAAAGACAAAAGTTTGGGAAGAACTTCGTATACATTTAAGGACATGGATGCTCCTCAAAAACCGAAGAATCCTTTACATAAATGCAGTAAATGTCCAATGATATTCAGACGAAAAGATTATCTAGAATCTCATGAGCGTGTTCACAATGTTGATAAACCATATGTGTGTAATTTTTGTGATAAAGCATTTACTCGAAGTGGGCAGCTGGACTTACACATCCGTACTCATACTGGGGAAAAGCCATATACATGTAATCAATGCGATAAATGCTTTGCTAGCAATAGTGACCTGAAAAGACATATCCTCGGCGTCCACAGTGACGAAAAACCGTATTCATGTAATCAATGTGATAAATGCTTTGGTTTCAGTAGCAATCTGAGTAAACACGTTCGCAACATTCATATAGGCGAAAGACCATATGCATGTAATAAATGCAATAAAAGGTATTTCCAAAATTGCGACCTCGAACTTCACATGCGTAAACACGCCGATGAAGAGAGAAGCAAGTGCGATTCTTGCGGCGATGAATTCTCTTCTGAGGAATCACTTGGAGCTCACAAGTGTAGGAAGAGTAAATAAATGAGTTCTGCATCCTTCTGAAAAAAGTGGTTCATTAATTTTTGAGAACTTACCCTGAACTAATTTTTTTTATCGTTTAAAGAGCTTTCTGTGTTTTATTTAAAATGCTTGTATTGTTGGTTTTTCCAGTTGCATCATTCAATGATGATTTTTCGTACTTGGGTAAGATACTGTTTTAGAAACTTAATATTTTTAATACAATCTTGTATTGCGTGCTGTAGTGTCATATGTAAGCAGGGGTTCTCTGCAACATGAATGTTTTAATGGTGTTTTACAATATTTTATGTAGATTCGTTTTAATAATTTATGTTATAATTATCTACAATAATTAGAAGTAAAACTTTGAAGGTGGTTTTTCCATTGTGTAGTTAAGTGTTTTAATCAATAATTTTAACTGTTATGATAAAATATTAATAATATTATGAAAGAATGTTTTAATAGATGTTAGTGCATTTTAAATTCTTACAACCCTTAATTTTTAATGAAATATGTTTATAAATTAATTTTAATATTAGCCTTTACTTATGACGATATTACTATTAAAATAACTTTTATCATTATGTTACATAAATACATACATATGTTATAATAAATTATAGACATATATGTTACATAAATTTTATCATTACTAGTTCTAATTTAATATCCTTAAATTTTACTGCATTATATTTCACATATTTAGTTTTATTAGTATTTTATATACGTGGAGCAATCTTCAAATAATAGCAGAAAATTTTATACAAATATATTTATATTTGAAAACATGTAGTTTATTGCAATTGATGTTTTCCTGCTTTACAAATAATAAATATTTGTTAAATATTGCTTTGTTGATTTTCTGATTAATGTTTTTTGAAGATTTTAGCATGACTGCAGATCTCATATTTTATAAAAATATTTGTGTTAAATTCCAAAAAATAAATCGGGATTGCGTTTCTTCATTTTCTCATGTAACTTTTTTTTTGAGATTCTTACTAACGTTATTCTCTACAAAAATACTGTTTTTAAAGTAACACTGCGCGGCTCTTATTAGTTGTTTGCCTTCCAATAATCTTAAAAATATTAGAGTAAGTGTGAAGGTTATTTGGGTCGCGCTAAAGTATTTCTTATATTTAAACTTGTTAATCCCTGTTTACATAGAATTGCAATGAAGGTCAAACTGATTTAATGAAAAGCAGCATTTTAAACTAGTATTTATTACAAAAACTTTCCTGGGATTTAATTCTGAGAACAATATGACTGCAATTTGTCAACCTCTTCAACCTTTAGGAAATTCAATGGCTGCCAAATTCAGTTTAATCGTAAAAAACTTAATAGAAATATTTTATCGTGAGTAGGAGAATTATTAAATCTTGAATGGAAATATTGCTGTCCCCTTTATTCTTTTAATAATTCGCGAAATGTGGACAGGAGTAGCCATAGAAAATGGACTGCAGTAGAAAGGCTTTTTAAACGCGTAGGAAAAAATATTAGTGATGGCTGACTTTTAAAAATAAGTTGCATTATTAGAATTTTTATTTCTACGAACGTTTGTTGGTCTTCATTAATTAGACTTCAGAATTAGTTCACTGGTTACCCTAATGTGCATGCCATTGGCATGAACGGTTCGAACCCAATTGTAACCTCGAATTACAGTTTCTAATTCGCATCACTAACTGAAAACTTTATTTCAACTGAACAAAGCTTAAGCTTGCATTGCTAAGTGTGGATTCTCAAAAATATCATTAAATGTAGTGAAATGTTATTAAAATAATGTGGATTAATTTAGAATTTTTATACTTTTATACAAAATTAGAAACAAAATATACAAAGCGTTTTTCAGTGTGGAATTTGACATTTTAATGAATGTTATTATCACCTATTCGTGTTAAAAATATTATAATGAATGTAAAATTCTTTTTAATGGGTTTAATGTAATTTAAATTTTTACAACTCTTCACTTTTAAATGAAATGTGTTTAGAATGCAATTTTAATTATTTGTTTTAATTAAGATAATTTTAGTAGTATATGAAATTTCTGGAGTGATGTAACGCCAATTAAATATCCTTAAATTTTTCATACATTAAATTTAACGAATTTAGTTTTTCTTTATACATATACAACGCAAAAACCTGTACAAGTAATTACGGGAGATCTTTTATAAAAAAAAAAAATCTGTAAGTATTTATATTTGGAAAAATGTAGTTTCAATTGATATTTTTATGTTCTACTAATAATAAATGAATATTAAATATCTCTTTGTTGACTTTCTTATTAATGTTCCTAAAATAATGAGCATTTCAATCGACTAAATAATGATCTCAATATGTTTGTGAAAAGTTTTTTTTCCTTCAGCAATTTAAAAAAAAAAACAGGTTTGTACTATTCAGTTTTTTAACTATGAAAAAATAGATAAAAAATGCCTATTACTGTCATTCTCTTAAAAACCCTGTTTTGATAGCAATATTGCAATGCTTTCAATAGTATTATTAGTACTTTCAATAGTTTATATTAAGTATTTAAATAAAAAGTATCAATTTTTAATGTTAACGAAATATTTTATGTTTAAAACTGTTAATCGCTATTTTTTACATGTATTATTGCGCTTACAATGAAAGACAGAATTGAATGTGCTGCATTCTATTGATTTTGACTATTTAGTATATAAAATTTTCTCGAAGGCAATTGTGTGAACGATATGACGACAGTTAAATGCATTCAGTTTTGTCTTGTATCAATTAGAATTCGTTCATTGATTACACTAGTGAACATACCATTGGTATAAACGAACCACATTGTAATCTCGGATAACGGTTCAACCGGTTGTATTGGTAACATTGTTACAGTTAAACGACCGCTTGAGGTTTGCTAACAATTCTCAGGATTTGATTTAATAAAATCTAATCAACGAGTATTAAAGTGTAGGTTTTAAACTGCTAAAATAATAAGGATCACTGACAAAATGCATTGTATTTTAAATTATATATTACAACAATGCGATATAATATGAAGGACAATTTGGCAATCCAAACAAAAAAATCCTTTTTTTTTTAAATAGTTTTTCTTCGGGTTCAACCTATTCCAAGATTAAAAATTGCTTTTACATTTTCTGAAAGTTATCACGCTTTTATAATAAACATTAGAATGAAATGTCAGACGTCGAATCGCGTTCCATGGAAAAAACGAAAAAAAAAATAATAATCATATAAAAATGCAGTATAATTTTAAACTTCGAAATAATTTTATCTGTTTTAGCTTATAAATTTTTTTATAGATTAACATAATGTTCAGAAAATTTAGTTAAAAAATGCATCTTATGGATATAATTATTTTAAATTTAAGGAATCTATGCATTTGAATTTAATTCGTTAATAAAATTTCCTACAAAACCTCTGCCTATTTTTAATGCAAATTTATTCATTGCGATCATTGGATCTACTTTACTTCACATATTCTCCTGTATTCTGATCAACCTTCCTATAAAATTCGTGCTGTTACATTCATTAGATTGAGCTACAGTTGGCTCTGAATAATGATAATTTTTTTTCCATAAATTAATGAAAAATCAATTAATAAATTAAGTATTAATAATTGTGCATAATTAATTTTAACTTGCATAATTTTGCATAATTAATTCAAACTCATTGATAAATAAAAAAATTATTAAATTATTAATAAATATTTGGATTTAGAAATTTACCTGTCTCATGTAATAAAAAAATATTTAATTCTGTCAAAATATAAAGAACCATAAGGTTCATTAACAAATTCACATGCTTACATTTAATGGCAGCGGAAGATACAATTTTGAATGTAATACAGGAGCAAAAAGACTGAGAAAAAAGTATCATTGAATCATATGCATTAAATAAATTATGTTCTTTAGTTATAACTCCAACAGAAAAATACAGATTAAAAAATTAAAAAAAAATGTAGATTTCAAACGATTTTATAAAAAAAAAAAAAAAAAAAAAAAAAAAAAATAAAAAATTAAATCAAAATATTAAAACAAATGAGAGTTTTAAACGATTTTATAAAAAAGCACGTGAAATAACCAATAAAAAGCATGTGAAAGAATTCTAATAACTCGAGAACGAAATTTAAAGAAAATTAATAAACCAATAAGAAACACCGAAAGTGGTCAAGGAAACATAGAATAGTTCAAAGAAACCCAAAATTTTATGGTAAAAAAATAAATAAAATATGTAAAGTTGCTGATAGAATGGATTTCAGTGTTTTCGGTATTAAAGACAGGTCACTAATATAATGTTCGTACGGGAAATGGATTATGCAAACTTCATTCGTGTTCGAGTATAATAAAAAAAAAACCATGCAGAAATGAACAGTTTCTTTAATTTATTTTTAAAAAATTGAACTTTAAGCGAAATATGGTACTGTAAAACTAATAAATGTGCCTTCTTTTAGACAGTATATTTTGTGTAATTGTTTGAATATTATCTTTTTTACGAAATTATTTATTGTGTGCAGCGGATATCTTTTCTTAAAATAAGCTTTTCATTTGAGGATCTAAGTGTGGAATGAAAATTCATATGTGATGTAGTATAATGCATATGTATCTATCATTTTTCAAAGTTATAGTCGTTTATATATTAATCTGATTTATTATACTGCAAATTACTCATCTGATTTATTATAACGAGAGCGATTGTTATTCGATTATTTTTCCATCTTTTAAAATTTAAGAAATAAAACTGCTCAGAATATTTCCTGACTCATTAGCCAATGTTCACGTGCCGTGCTCAAATCTGCAATGCAAACAAAATTTTCAGGAATCTGTGCTATAAAAATATGACAAATATAGAAACCAAGCATTACTTTTGAAATTGCTAATTACTAAAAGTGAAACCAAATGAAAATCCACTTAAAAACTCAATTTATTACATAAAATAACTAGCCTGACCTATTTTCCTCGCATGCCAATTTTACTTGGAAAATAAAAGTTGCAAATTTTCAAAAAGATTTTTATATTTTTAAGAGAGTAAAACATCTAAAAGTATTTAGCTTTAGTTAATTAAAGATACTAACTATATAAATATTATAAATTTAGTATTTATTAATATATATATACTAATTGAAAGTTTTTAATATATAATAATAAAATTATATCATGCAAACCATTTTTTTTATTTTATTGCAAACTAGGGAATCAGATCCTTTTTTTAATGTTGTACCAGCCTGGACTTCCATTCTTATTTTATCTTTATGATAATTATTGGTAAAAAACATGTACCATTTTAAAACTGCGTTCAACAAAGTAGATGAGATTGTCTTGTAAATAATTTTTTCGTATCATGAGGATTATATTGCATGCCATGATCAATTCCACTTATGGATACCACAAAAGAAGGGGGGGGAGGGTTCATTCTGGAATGACTTTCAAGGGTAATTCTCTCTATTCTAATAGACTCGGGTTACAATCTTGTGACAACGTTCATTGCAATTAAAATTTTCAGGAATGAATGTTATAAAAAAATTTGATAAATATAGAAACTATTACGCTTGCTTACTGCAAAAAACAAACCAAATACTAAAAACACTTAAAATCTCAATCTAATACATGAAGTTACACGCCTAAACTGTTTCCTCACAATTGTCTCCTCATTTTAATTAGAATAAAAATAGGAATTTTTTTTTCAAATAGATTTTTATATTTTCAAGGAAGACGCGTAAAAATATCAATCTCACATATTTAAAACACGTAAAAGTATCAAACTATAAAAAATAAAATAAATATAGTAAATATTAGAAAAATATTTCATTCAAAGTTTTTTTTATTTATTTTATTCTATTGTAAACTAGGAAATCAGATCTTTTGCCAATAATGTGTCTGCCTGGATCTCCACTCACGTAATTTTATCCCTATGAAATTTATTGGTAAAAAAAACATGTACCATTTTAAAACTAGATTTAACAAAATGGACGAGGCTGTCTTTGAAAAAAATTGTTTTTCGTATCATAAGCATTTTATTGCATGCCATGATCAATTCCACTTATAGATGCCACAAAGGAAGGCGAGATTGCATTCCGGAATCACTTTCAAGGGTAACTGTCCCGCAATTGTTGATGATATTGGAGAAAGGGTCAAATAACTTCCATCAGGCAACATAGACCAGAACCAGAAGCAAGAACTGCAACTTGTGACGCTAGCAGATTTCAGAGTTCTTAAGCATGCTACATGCAAACGTTCATCAAGATGCAATGATATACTGAAGAATAATGAATGTTACAATATTTACTGAATAATAGAAATTTAATGTAATTTTGCTTTCTTGTATATACGATGGCAACAAAAAAAATTTTAAAAATTTGTTGGAACATATTTCTACTCCTGATTTTGATGAGAATTTCAGTTCAGGGTTTCAATAATATTCATAATTAAAAAAAATCTTTCCGTAAACAATTATTATTAACTGTTGTTATTCGCATAAAAATATTTTTTTTTCGTCTCTAGTATAGTAGTATTATATTGTATTATCTATTATAATGTTTATATTACTATTACTTCATTTTTCTTTTATTGAAACAGGAATTGACTTTCAAGACATTTTTTTTGTGGATGCATTTCAATATTGTGAATTCTGAAAATGTGCTGAACTGCTCAATGTATTTAATAATATATAAATAATAATTTAAAAAAAGTACTAAAAGAGAAATAACTGGAAAACGTGTTTAAACTGCTAATTTATTGATAATTATCTTTTACATAAAAAACCATTTCGTGCAATTTGTGTCTTGCTACACAAAAATAACTCACAACAATGACTGAAATGAATATAAAAAATTAAATTATTTCAGTTAAAATGGACAGGATTCAAACCGTAAAACAACAAAGTATAAGTAAAGCTCATTCCCAAAATTCCAAAAATAAAATTTTTTGTCATAGGCGTGATTCCCCATACGGTCATGATGACGCCTTTTTCTGCATACATAATGAGCCTTTGGTAGGTGAGAGGTGACTTTTTTGCAATTTGAGGTGTAAGTAAGGATTTTAAATGAACTTCCGATGATGCCTCTGCTACCATAGAGGCCGAAATAGTCATAATTGCAAATAAACCAAGCGCAAATATTAAATAACAGCTCATTTCTAATAGAAGTACAGATTCTGTAATCATCTTGGGATTGAATGCACTATAGAAAATAAAACATATAATGCAATAGTTGTAAAAACAAAAAAACCAACCTCTTTATCTATTTCGCCAACAAATCTTTTAATGAGTGAATAGGAATTCAGCAAATTTTCACAGCTTGTATATTTGGACCTAAAAGTTCCAGTAAAGTAGTTAATGATACATTTTATATGGTAGCAGATTGTAGTGTAAAATATTGCAAAAGCCGTAACTGAAAGAGTTTGGCTTAAATGAAAGAAAACCTCTATTATTATATAAGCTATTCTTTTATATAAACCATCCCTAAAATCGTATCCAAAAAAATAAACTGAAACATCCTCGTATTGTCTTGTAAATATGAACTTCAAAACTGTCAAGGAAACTTGAAGAAATATCTTGACGTACATGAAAGTTTTCATCCACAGCAAATGGATACACTTTTTATCAATCTTAAATTTGTTTAAAAGATTCACAATATTCTTCAATTTCTTAATCTTCACGCTAAGAACACTGCGATAGATAAAAATCGTAACAGTCAAAATAACAACTGAAATAGACAGAAAAATATTTCCAATACATTTGAAAGAGTATGATGGAGAGAACTGATTGCCCGAGTTTCCAGAGTCAAATTGCCATGGATCCTACTGCTGATTTGGATTCTGCTGCTTGCAATTCGCGTAAGCTCTTACAAGATTTGGCTACTTTCAAGAAAAATTTTCCAACCATGCAGCATGTTTTTTCTACGGGGAACGGTCCTCTTAAGGACCATTTGCAAGTACCCAGTTCCAGCGCTGCCGCTGAAGCTATGTTAACGGAACCTCCCCTGCTCTCTGATGCCGATCACTGCACCGCCATCACTGCGGCTCGCGCCCAACTCAAAGACAAGGAGAAGGCTGTGGACTTGATCCAACAAATTCTACAGAATCAAAACATCCTGATTGACGGAGGTGTCATTCAGCGGACTGCCCTTAAACCCACCATGGATGGACTAAAAACAGCGGAAGCAGCCCTAGCTGAGGCAACCAAACGGGTAAGTGAGCTTGGATTATGTCCACTTACTAACTGCGTTAGGCACAGTAATGCGCAGGTAAAGTTAAGCTCCAAGAGCAAGATTAGTTCTAAAACTAAAAAGCCTAAAAGACCCGCTGCGGCTGCTCCTAGTGACGGCTTTCTTAAACCGCCTAAAAGGCATACTGCTCGCATTAGTGTTGAAACTAATATCACTAATCCCATTGCTACTACTAACAATTTTGAGCAACTATCTGATGTTGAGATTGAAGATGACAATCCTGCTGACATGCCTGTAGCTGCCGAGCCTAAACTGCCGCCCATCATGGTGCGGTTCACTGACGCACTTAAATTGCACGTTGCTGAAATCAGCACTCTGCATAAGAATGATGTTCGTATCAAGCTTGCCGGTGAGCAGCTGAAGATTTTCCCGGCCAACACGGATGTTCATCGTGCTGTCACCCGCTTTCTTACGGAGAAGCAGCTAGAATTTTTGTTATAACACCAAAAATCAACGCCCGCTGAAAGCGGTGCTTAAAGGTCTGCATGTCACCCACTCCTCTGAAGAAATAGCGGCAGGACTCTCTGAACTCGGTCTCTTGATAGACCAAGTCAGACAGTTAACAAACTTGAAGACTAAGGCCCCCATCCCGGTGTGGCAACTCACATATCGCAAGGCCCCGGAGAACGTCAAGCTCTTCGAAGTCAACCGGCTACTCCACTACTCGGTCCGAGTAGAGAAGTTTAATCGTCGCCCAGGAGCCTCACAGTGCTTTTCTTGCAATCTCTTTCACCATTCATCCAAGAATTGCAACTATAAGAAGAGGTGTTTAAAATGCGGAGGGGAGCATCACCTAAAAGACTGCCATATCAAGGAGAGGATCGAAAACCCCACCTGTATCAACTGCCACCAGATGGGGCACCTTGCCGCTTGGAGAGGTTGCCCGATGTTTCCAAAGCCCCGCCTACCACCCAATCAGGGCCATGCGCCAACAAGACCCGCCTTCACCAGCCGGCAGTCTCGGAGGGCGTATCCTACGCAAGTTTCTTGCAAGGTACACCCAGGATCTCACGCTGCGCCGTTGGTCACAAACCATCTGCCTCAAAATATCAACGATGACAATACTGATCTCACTGCGGACTCTGCCACTAAGGCAATGTATGTTCTAAAAGAAATTGTTAATCTCTTTAACACGTTTGGAGGGCTTGACAATATTTACTCACAATTTAAAAATGCTACTAACCCCTTTGAAAAAATGCAGCTTCTTTTTA
Source organism: Caerostris darwini (assembly GCA_021605075.1). Taxonomy (NCBI): domain Eukaryota; kingdom Metazoa; phylum Arthropoda; class Arachnida; order Araneae; family Araneidae; genus Caerostris; species Caerostris darwini. The sequence continues at coordinate 3,303 of BPLQ01009095.1, read as the reverse complement.
AATTCATTAAGTAATTGCGCTTGTTGCTTCTTATTTAATTATTTTTTAATTGCGCCTTTCTTTTATTTACTCTGCGTTTTGTTTTTACTCTCTTCTTTTTTGTACTAACAATGGACATAATCATGCTCACTGCTTTTGTTTGTATTCATGTTTTTTGTTTCCAATGAACTTTATTCCTCAAGATTAGGAGTCTTAAGGCCATACACGGCCAAGGTACTCCGTGCGTTGAATGATGATGATGAATACATTTGAAAATAGATATGGTTATGGCAACCTGAAACAATGCCACAACAATGTTCACTAACAAAGAAACCACATTTCTCAATCTTACCAATTTCTCTGTTTTTGTAAAAGAAAGCGTAAATATTCCGCTACAGCGAAGCATCGTGAAACAGCAATCGTAAAAGGAATCCATTCTTAAACTTTTAAGATCTTTTTGAAGATACTGAGTAATATTCACAAATGCCTATCTTGTATTACCAATTGTGTGTGCCTAATAAACGATTTGAACAACAATTTTTTCCAATGTGTTCTCGGTATTGATTTGAAACGCTTTGAAGCATTGAGACATCAGCAGAAAATTGAAAATAAAGAATTCTTTTAAAGTCGTTATATAAATAAATATATTTCTCGTATTATTCGATAATGGGTTGAGTTTTAGATAATGGATCTATAATTGTGAAAATTCAATATACATTTGATTATTGTATTTAATAGGTTTTTTCCGTGCAAGGAACATAACTAATCAAAACTGAACAATAGGATACTGAATCAATTGATTTATTCACATGTAATTATTCTAAACTGTCGTAGCGCATTCTTAATTTTAAGTCAATCGTAGTTAATGATAAATTTATTTACATGGTAACAAAGCCAATTTTACTGTATTTTCATGACTATTCAAAATTTTAATGTTTAGTTCTAATTCATATTTTAAAAAAGTATATTGGTTTCCAAAAAAAGAAAAAAAAGAGCTGCAATTTTAAAAATTGTAATCAATATAATTTAATGAAGTTTGTCAATAAGCTTCAAAAATTTCCGGGGGATAAAATATGCTTATTTTCTGTTTTGAATAGATTCAAAACTAAAGCATATCAAGAAAATATATTGCCTGTATAATAAGTATACACACTTGCTTTGTCAAAACATATTGAATAATTTGCAAGAGGTTGTTACATACAGCAATACATCACCCTAGAACATTATAAATGGTTTTTACTAGGTTTAAATTCTGAAACAACATAATCCAAAACCCTTCAAATGCAACGCAAAATATTTTAATTGAGCGAATATGATTACTACTAGTTTTAGTTTAAAATGTTCTAACAACATAATCAATGATGTGTCAGTTATTTTCTACCATATAATAAATAGTAGTCACATGTTAGCAATAGCTTGTAAAAGAAAAATTGCTAAATAAGATAACTACATCAATTACATGGTAGCAATTAGCACTGTAAGACCTTGCTAAGCCCATTGTTAAAGATCCAAAATATTTTTTTAAAGTGTGTAAGGTATTATGTTATAGAAACAATGATTAATATTATATTTCAAAAAAGTACTCAGTATTTCTTGTATCTTCCTCTAGTGAAGGATTTCAATACAATAAAAGAAACAGAATAATTTTCAGCAGCAACAAATAAAGGTGTTTTCTGACATCAAATTCAACAAAGTCAAGGATTATGTTTTACATTGTATTAATTTTATCGATAAGAACACAGCTATATACGATGCTTACAAGTACACATAGAAGTAGAGAGAAAAGGCAAGACCTTTTGTTCATATACAAGCAAATATAAAGTACATAATTCAAATATAAGACACTATGCTAAAGAAAATATTATGTAAAATATCGCAATAAGGACACAACTTAATCTTGTCATTTTCTATGATTTTAAATGAAGAAATGGAGAAATGCCACTGCCACAAAGCAAAATAAAGATGTAATTACAAAATTATTTTATATTTATAAACTTTGTGGATAAATTTCATATATAATATTCATAATTATTATCTTCTTTCAATATTTATATATCTAGATATGTTATTTGTGTAAAATAATTATGTTGGATTAATTTGAAATTTTTTGCCTAAATACTACATTTCTTTTCGTAAGAAAGCATTATATTCATTGTTATACTTTTTGCGATAGTATCAATGATTAGATTAAGCGTTTTAATTTGAAAGCAATCAATATTATACCTTCAGAAATGTTAGAGACTTTTAGAAATAAGAAACTTGTAATGGATTGACTTATTAAGAGAAAAAAAAAACTTAAGTATTTCGTTAAACAATCTTCCATGGATGTTTAATTTGTTTAATTGTGATGTTAGTTTGAGTAAATTTCAGAACATTGTTTGTTTGTTGTGAATTAATCTGTCTGCGCAAACATTTTTGCAAGTTTTAATATTAATTAATTTTATCAGTTGGCCACACAATATTTTTTATTTTTTTGTTCCAATGCAGCTGGCAAACACTTAGACATTTACGTCTTGGATGCCTTAAGGCAAGTGCTGCACAGACGTACTCTTGCATAACCCAGGGGGGCGCGTGTAATTTGAAGATGAGCCGCGGGCACGGAGTAACAATGTCCCCGCAACGCTCTACGATCCTATTAGACCGGGACCTACAGTTTAAAGTGGATTCCGAACCACTACAAACATCCATGGCCTTCTTTTTTCTCTTTCTACTTCGCTGCTTTCCCATGCACTGTATATATCTCCTCATCTGATGTTTTTCCCTGATAGAGGCTTGCGGCTTGTAGCCAAGGAGCTTCGCTAATTAAAAATTGTGTTTAGTTTTTTTCATTTTTATTTATTTCGAATTCTAATAAGAAATATGTTTTAAGGATAAAGTAGATATTTTGAATAAAAATATAGGCACCTGAAACCTGTGCCACCGAGCGAGAGAGCCCATGATTGCTGGGTGATTTATAATTTAAGAATTGGATTCATTTACTCAGTTTTTTTATTCCGTGCATTCTTAATCGGTAGCTTTATGGAGTATTTCTTATAATTTATTGAGAAGATCAGGACGAAGCAAAATTTAATTAGAAATATACAACACGGAAAAGAAACTACCAGGAGTAAAAATACATAGTCCTCAATAGAAGAACATATCTGCAGTCAACCACAAACCAAAAACCAATGTTGCATAATAATTAATTTCTGTTGTAGATTTTAATATAAAGTCAAATTCAATAAATTCAATAAATTCTAACTTTTGATATTTAAAAAAATTTATTTCGCACTAGATAAGAACGTTACTTCTAATTTAGAGATGGTGGCGAAAAGAGATTTTCGT